>CAMZMU010000049.1:49633878-50194773 GCA_947311845.1 Poa pratensis | reverse complement strand
TTGGGGACAGCGACCTCATGGATGCACGACCGGCAGACGTTCGGACGCTTGGCAGCTGAGCCAGGCAGCGACTGCTGCACATCCAGAACAGCGGCAGTGGAATTGTCTTCTGAATCGAGCTCAGGTGCTTTCCGCTTGCTGGTATTCTCGACCTCTTCCATTTCTTCGTTAAGACCTGCCTATCACATCAGGAAAATGAGTCAAATTGCAGCAGGAGAACATCAGAAACATACTTGTATGTTGTATCGCTAGAGAAAAGGAAAAAATATTTGCAGACAGGAATGGACAGGAGCAGCAGGATAGACAAGAATTACAGCTTAACATGCCAAAATGCTGTGAAAATTAGAAAAAATGGCCACCCGCAAGATTCCAGTACCAAAATTACAAAGTAATGCCGATTATTTATAACCCTAAACCACCACAGTTTCCACAAAGACTACCATTCCCACACATCACATTCATAAATTACCAGACCATGTAATAAAACATCTATGAAGAACTAACAGAAATTACCAGAACAAAATGACTGGGAAAACAAAAGCGACCTTGAATCGATCCGAGCAAGCTACGGTACGCAGGGGCGGACACGGCGTGGGAAATGGGGGTTCAACTGAACCGTAAAGCCGTAGAAGAATAAAAGATGCTACTATCGCTGCACTACACGGAAAGGATAATCCGCGAGGGATTGGAGAGTCCGTCGACGGCCCAGGAAGAGGGATTCCACATTAGGTTGCTCGCAGCGAGGACGCGAACGGAAGGGAACTACTCCGCAAAGGAAGCAAGCAAGTTAGGGTTCGTCACAGCGGATGAAGGGGGAAGCGACCCAAGCAGGGGGCTGCGGGAGGAGGTTGCCTCCGGCTTCGAGGGGACGAGCTCCGGCTCCGGCGGCGGCGGCGGCGGCGGCGGCGAGTCCCTCGCTCCTCTGCTCCCGGCGCTTCGACCCTTGGCCTGAATCGCTGAGACCATTTGTTCTTTGTTTTTCGCTTTGTTACAACCAATTATGGATCCACGTCTGCAATTGTTTCGGACCGGAAAGTCTCGGCCCAAACAAAACCGATTCACTCCTCTCTTTCCCATGATGCAAATGAATAAAATGATGTCTCAGTTTTTAATCTTAATTTTCTCCCCTGAATGTAGTCCGTAATGAAGAATATTAACATGCTTAACAAAAAAAAATCATCAATAGTTGCTACATTGTTGCCATACTTGTCAGATTATACACTCATAGTTGTCGATTCTGTTAGAGTATATGCGTGTAGGACTGTTATGCTTAGTATAAAAGATATTTAGCATCTATTTCCATCTATTTTCTAACTTGCCTTGTACTTCAAGTCGGTCCTTGTACGCCTATAATACTCGTGCATGAGGCTCAATCAACATCCAACATATTCCGTCAATCTCATAATTCTACAGTATATGCGTGTAGGACTGTTATGGTAGTATAGGATAGTTAGGATTACTTCCATCTAATTCTCTAACTTGTCTTGTTACTCCAAGTCGGTCCTTGTACGCCCATATATACTCGCCCATGAAGGCTCAATATAAACACATCCAACATATTCCGCCAATCTCATAATTCTACATGGTATCAGAGCGCACGATCTGACCTAGCCCGCCGCCGCCCGGGAGGTCGTTCTCCATGATCTCCGCGGGGGCCGCGCCGCTCGTACCTAGGGTTCATCCGCCGTCGGTTGATCGGCTGCCCTAATCTTTTTTTGATCTTTAGATCGGTTTTTCTCCGCCGGTCACTCGACCGGCGTTTTCTTTTTTGGTTTGCCGATCATAGATCGGATTGCGCGCCCACCGCCCGTCGTCTTCCCCGCGCCTCTACTCCGACAATGGCATCGATCTGCACCGGCTCACTCCTCGACAGCCGGCTATCGCGGCCGGCTCGCCAGCGCCGACTCCGCACCGACCGGCTCGTCTTCACCGACCGCGCAGCAAGGCCGGACACGCGTCCAAGGGACGCCTCGACGTGCCGCAGCCGGCTTCCCTCGTCTGCACGGTCTCCATCGCCGGTTCGTCTTCGCCATCATCGACCGGGACTTCACCGACAACTTCGCCATCGACTCCGATCTGCGCGTCGTCGTCGCCGCCATGGCGCGTATCAGCGCCGCGTCGGTCTGATCAAACCGATCGCCGCCTGTTACACCAAGCACGTCCCCAAGCACGCGCCTACCTTCGGGCCGCGGCACGGCGTCCACTCCGTCGTCCCCGCGTGTCGACTTCCACGTGGTATGTGCCGCGCGCTTCCTTGGCGCGGGAACGCCACCGTCCGCGCATGTCTCTCACGCCGCCGGGTTCTTTCCTCGCCTACTTCGAGTAACGAGATACGTCTCAAACGTATCTATAATTTTGATGTTCCATGCTTGTTTTATACCAATTGCTACATGTTTTTCATCTAATTTATATCACTTTTATACATTTTTTTGGGACTAACCTATTAACAAGATGCCGAAGTGCTAGTTCCTGTTTTCTGCTGTTTTTGTATTCCAGAAAAGCTAGTCTGGAAATATTCTCGAAATTGGACAAAACAACACGGGGTGCCTATTTTTCCAGAACACACCTAACGGAGCGAAGGACAGCAGAGGAGGGCCACCAGGAGGCCACACGCCACGAGGGCGCGGTTCCCCCCTGCCGCGCCCTGGGGTGGTGTGGGCCCCTCGGGGGTCCACAGCCGCCGCCCTTTCGCCTACTTATTCCCCCCGACGTGAAAACCCTAAGTACCTGAGCAAATATCCACGAAAAGTTCCAGAGACGCCGCCGTCGTCAACCCTAGCTCGGAGGGTTCAGAACCTCTTCCCGGCACCCTGCCGGAGAGGGGAATCGTCACCGGAGGCTTCTACATCGCCATGCCTGCCTCCGGAGTGATGCGTGAGTAGTTCATCCTTGGACTATGGGTCCATAGCAGTAGCTAGATGGTTGTCTCTCCACTTTGTGCCATCATGTTTAGATCTTGTGAGCTGCCCTACATGATCAAGATCATATTATTGTAATGCTACATGTTGTGTTTGCTGGGATCCGATGATATTGAATATTATGTCAAGTTGATTATCAATCTATCTTATATGTTATTTAAGATCTTGCATGCTTTCCGTTACTCGTAGATGCTTTGGCCAAGTAGATGCTGTAACTCCAAGAGAGTATTATGCTAGATAGTGGTTCATGTCTCCGTTTAACCTGGGATAGTGACAGAAAGTTCTAAGGTTGTGGATGTGCTGTTGCCACTAGGGATAAACCTAACGATGCTAATCCACGGACATATGTGTTTGTTTACATTACGCACTTTACTTAATGCAATTATCCGTTGCTTGCAACTTAATCCAACGGGGGACTCGGATGACAACCCGGCGGTGGATTATTAGTCATAGATGCTGTTGGATAACGATCTATGTATTATGTCGCAATGCCCAATTAAATATCATAGTAGTCAACATGTCATGTATATGCATTGTCATGCGCTCACTATTCGTCAATTGCCCAGCTGTAATTTGTTTACCCAACATGTAGTTATCTTTATGGAGAGACACCACTAGTGAACTGTGGACCCCGGTCCATTCTTTTACACTGATTAAACAAGCACAAACTGCAAACTGTTCCTTTTTCATTCTCTGCAATTTAATACTCATTTTCCACACCATACGTTTAATCCTTTGTTTTTAGCAAGCCAGTGAGATTGACAACCACACTGTTTCGTTGGGGCAAAGTAGTTTGATTGTGTTGTGTGCAGATTCCACGTCAACAGTCCAGACTCCCAGACAGCTATTTTTCTGGCGCCGTTGACAACCTTCTGAAGAGTTGCTGCTCCTACTGGTTTCGATAACCTTGGTTTCTTTCTGAGGGAAAACTTGCTGCTGACTACATCATACCTTCCTCTTGGGTCTCCCAACGAACGTGTGTTTCACGTCATCAAGCTATTTTTCTGGCGCCGCTGCCGGGGAGACAGCAGTCTTCTGCAAGGGGAGTTTCACGCTTCCAATCTCTTTACTTTGCTTTTGTCTTGCTTAGTTTATTTTATTTTATCTTGTTTGCTTTCAATTATCAAAAACACAAAAAAATTAGTTACTTGCATCTAGTTTACTTTCAAGTTATTTTTCGGACTGTTTTTATTTCTATTAAAATGAGTACTCCTGAAACACTAAGTTGTGTGATTTCACTAGCATGAACAACAATGATTTCATATGCACACCTATTGCTCCACTTGCTGCTTCAGCAGAATTTTATGAAATTAAACCTGCACTTTTAAATCTTGTTATGAAAGAGCAATTTTCTGGTGTTAGTACTGATGCTGCTGTTGTTCACCTTAATAACTTTGTTGAACTTTGTGAAATGCAAAAGCTCAAGGAAGTAGGTGGTGATATTAGTAAACTGAAAACTTTTTCCTTTCTCCTTAAGAGGACGTGCTAAAGAATGGTTGCTATCTTTGCCTAGAAATAGTATTGATTCATGGACTAAATGCAAAGATGCTTTTATTGGAAAATATTATCCTCCTGCTAAGATTATTTCTTTGAGAAGTAGCATAATGAATTTTAAGCAATTTGATAATGAACATGTTGCTCAAGCATGGGAGAGAATGAAATCATTGGTTAAAAATTGTCCCACTCATGGACTGACTACTTGGATGATCATCCAAACCTTCTATGCAGGATTAAATTTTTCTTCGAGGAATTTATTGGATTCGGCCACTGGAGGTACCTTTATGTCCATCACTTTGGGTGCTGCAACAAAGCATCTTGATGATATGATGATTAATTATTCTGAGTGGCACACCGAGAGAGCTCCAACAGGTAAGAAGGTAAATTCTGTTGAGGAAACCTCCTCCTTGAGTGCCAAAATTGATACTATTATGTCTATGCTTGCAAATGGTCGAACACATGTTGATCCAATAATGTTCCTTTAGCTTCTTTGGTTGCTCAAGAAGAGCATGTTGATGTGAACTTCATTAAAAATAATAACTTCAACAACAATGCTTATAGGAATAATTTTGGTAATAGCAATTATAGGCCCTATCCTTCTAATAGTGGCAATGGTTATGGAAATTCCTATGGTAACTCCTACAACAATAATAAGAGTGTACCCTCTGATCTTGAAGTTATGCTTAAAGATTTTATTAGTACACAAACTGCTTTCAATAAAACTGTTGAGGAGAAATTTGGGAAAATTGATGTGCTTTCCTCTAAAGTTGATAGTCTTGCTCTTGATGTTGACTTATTGAAACTAAAGAACATGCCTCATGATGTTAAACAGAGCAAAACTCTCAATGCTATACAAGTTAAAATTGATAACAATGTGAGGATGTTAGCTGAATTGCATGCTAGATGGGAAAGAGAGGATGAAATTGCTAGAAAGAACAATATTGCTAGAGTTTATACTATTACTACTTCTGAAAAGGCTTCAAACTCAAGTGTTAACAAACCTCCTACCATTAATGGCAAGATAGTTGGTGTTGGTAATGTTTCCACTTCTATTGCAAAATGTCCTAAATTGCCTGATAACTCTGAAACTGTCCTTGATAAAGATGCTGAAATTTCTAGCAATAAGGAAGAGAATAATTCCATTACTTTTGATGATAATGACTTTGATTTTGATGGTTGCAATATTTCTGAAGTAATTAAGTTCTTGCAAAGCTAGCTAGAAGTCCTAATGCTAGTGCTATAAACATGGCTTTTACTAAACATATTACTAATGCTCTTATACAAGTTAGGGAAGAGAAATTAAAGCATGAAGCTTCTATCCCTAGGAAGTTAGAAGATGGTTGGGATCCCATCATTAAATTGAAATTGAATGACTTTGATTGCAATGCTTTGTGTGACCTTGGTGCTAGTATTTCTGTTATGCCTAAAAGATTATATGATATGCTTGATTTAGCACCTTTGGGAAATTGTTATTTGGATGTTCACCTTGTTGATTCTATTATTAAAAAATCTTTGGGAAGAATTGATGATGTTCTTATCATGGTTAACAACAATTATGTCCCCGTTGATTTATTGTCTTGGATATTGAGTGCAATCCATCATGCCCTATTGTGTTGGGAAGACCTTTTCTTAGGACTGTAGGTGCTATTATTGATATGAAAGAAGGGAATATAAAATATCAATTTCCTCTCAAGAAAGGTATGGAACACTTTCCTAGGAAGAAGATTAAGCCACCTTATGATTCTATTGTTCGAACAAACTATAATGTTGATGCTTCTTCACTTGGTAATACTTGATGCATGCTTTGTGCCTAGCTAAAATGCGTTAAAGAAAAGCGCTTATGGGAGGCAACCCATTTTATTTTTCTGCAATTTTTCTTTTATTGAGTCAAGGAGTTTGTTTACTTCTGTAGCAACTCCTTTGTATCTTTATTTTCTCGCATTGTTGTGCCAAGAGTAGCCTCTAATGATAAGATGATGCTTAATTTTGATTGCTGCGCAGAAACCGATTTTTGCTGTTCACTGTACGAAATTCCTAAAATCACCAGATTGTTAAAAAAATCTGAAATTTTTTGTGCGTAATCTTTATGAATGTCTGAAACTTTCATTAGTTCAGAGTTTCTCGATCTGAGCGTCGTAAGTGCCTCGAAAAAATTCGTCTTTGCGGACTGTTCTGTTTTAGACAGATTATGCCTTTTTATTTTTCGCATTCTCTCTTTTACTAGTGTTGAGTGAAATTCTTTTTGGGTGGAAGAGCTTCACATAACATTAGTGGCTGTAGCTAATGTTTAAAGTAACAAATCATATTGCGTCTTTACAGAACATGTGAATTTTTGATTATGCACTAACCCTCTAATGAGATCTACTTTGAGTTTGGTGTGACGGAAGTTTTCAAGGGTCAAGAGAGATGGATGATATAATAGGATCAAGAAGAGTGAAGAGCTTAATCTTGGGAGGCTCCCATGGATCTCCCCAGCATATTTCAAGAAGATTCAAGCGTCTAAGCTTGGGGATGCCCAAGGCATCCCCTTCTTCATCGCAAAATTATCAGGTCATCTCTAGTGAAACTATATTTTAATTCTTTCACATCATATGTGCTTTTCTTGGAGCGTCTGTGTGCTTTTTATTTTCAGTATTGCACTTTTATTTTCAATAAAGCTTGACTGGACCCTAGCATTTCTTGATTGGGAGAGAGACACGCTCCGCTTTTTCATGAGAATACTCCTATTCCTCACTTATATTTGTTGAGTATTCATATCTAGCGCTGTTCAGCTTTTAGCTCTTGTTTTCATGTATCTCTTGTCAGAGCTATTAGCTTTCTTTTGTAGAAAGTACTCTCTTGCTTCACTTATATTTGTTTGGAGAGTTGATTAAATAAATTGATTGGTGTTTGGTTGGTTCAAAAAATGTTGCATGTGGTAATTGGTATAAGGAAAAACTTGCTTAATCTTGTAGATCACTAAAATGGATAACTTGATGCTTGTCAATTGTTTTGAGTTAACAAGTAGATCATGATTAAATTTTGCATCATATGAGTTAAGCCTATTAGTGAAGAACTACCGTAAAGCTTGTTGAAAATTGGTTTGCATCAGTGGTACCTCTAAGGTCTAGATATTTTCTAATAACAGGGTTTGGTTAACAAGGAAGACGGTATGAAGTCTTATAACGTTTGCAATATGTTTGTCATATAAAACTTGGTGTACGGGTTGATATTCTTGTTTGCTTACATAACCTTGCTAGCCTAAACTCTGTACTGAGAGGGAATGCTTCTCGTGCATCCAAATCCTTGAGCCAAAATCCATGCCATTTGTGTCCACCATAACTACCTATATGTGGTATTCCTTGCCACTCCAAGTAAAATTTTCATGTGCTACCTTTAAATTATTCAAAATGTTATTATTCCCTTTTTGTGTCAATGTTTACTAGCTCATGAGGAATTAGTGTGGTTATTCTTTATTCTATTTGTCGAGTGGACTTTTACACCTGGACTAGTGGCATATACATCCGCTTATCCAATAACTTGCAAAAAGAGCTGGCAACGGGGTGCCCAGTCCCAATTAATTACAACTTTAACCAATTAATTCTCTTCACACTTTTGCCCTGATTCATCAGTAAGCAATGACAAACAGTGAAATACCTGAATGTGTGTAAACCAAAGAGAAAGAGGGATGATCTGCCTTGCTGGTAGAAATGACGTCCTTCATGGGAGCCGCTCTTAAAAGTCCGTTCGACAGGTAGAATACTGTTCTCACCTGCTACCATTCGTTGACAATTAACAAACACCTCTCAAAAATAGATACTCCTCCATGGTATGTGATTGATGGAAGGCACCCGAGGATTCGGTTAGCCATGGCTTGTGTTAGCAAGGTTGGGAGGAGTATCAAATATTTATGCAATCTCTATATGCTTTCAAAAACTTAAAAGCTCTAGCACATGATTTAATCCCTGCTTCCCTCTGCGAAGAGCCTTTCTTTTACTTTTATGTTGAGTCAGTTTTCCTATTCTTTCTGTCTTCCACAAGCAAACACTAGTGTCAACTTTGTTACAACATGCGCTATATGCAATGTATTGGACTTGTTATACTACTTTGTGTTGACAATATCCATGAGATAATTATGTTGAAAGTTGAAGCAAATGCTGAAACTAAATTCTTCCTTTGTGTTGATTAAATACCTTTTGTTAGAAACTATTGCTTTATGAGTTAACACTTATGCAAAACTGTTTGATGCTTGTCTCGAAAGTACTATTTATGAAAACGTTTAGCTTGTGTGATTCATGTTTACTCATTATCTATTTGATAGCAAATTATAGACCATTGACTTGGATCACTTCATTCATTTACATGTGCCTTGCAATATTATATGATCAAGATTATGATAGTAGCATGTCACTGGTGGCTCTAGGTTAATAGTGCCAGAAACAATTGCTTGTACGTCACACGTCAGTTGGGAACCCCAAGAGGAAGGTATGATGAGTGCAGCAGTAAGTTTTCCCTCAGTATGAAACCAAGGTTTAATCGACCAGTAGGAAAACGAGGTTTGCTTCGAAGGTGTTGGTGGAGGAGTGTAGTGCGGCGCAACACCAGGGATTCCGGTGCCAACGTGGAACCTGCACAACACAATCAAATTACTTTGCCCCAACTTAACAGTGAGGTTGTCAATCTCACCGGCTTGCTGAAAACAAAGGGTTAAACGTATCGAATGGAAGATGATGTTTGTTTGCATAAAACAGTAGAGAACAATGATTGCAGTAGATTGTATTTCAGATGTAAAAGAATGGACCGGGGTCCACAGTTCACTAGTGGTGTCTCTCCAATAAGATAACTAACATGCTGGGTAAACAAATTACAGCTGGGCAATTGACAATTGATAAGTGCATATAACATGCATGTGTGAGCTGTGGTGTCTACTATGAGATTCATTTGGGCATTACGACAAAGTACATAGACCGCTATCCAGCATGCATCTATGCCTAAATAGTCCACTTTCCGGTTAACATCCGTACCCCTTCCAGTATTAAGTTGCAAGCAACAGACAATTGCATTAAGTAATGTGCGTAATGTAAACAATACATTCATCCTTGAATAAAGCATTGCTGTTTTACCCCTAGTGGCAACAACACATCTACAACCTTAGAACTTGCTGTCACTATCCCAGGTTAAATAGAGGTTGAACCCAACTATCATGCATAAATACCCCCTCTTGGAGTTACAAGTATTCACGTGGCCAAGGCTTCAACAAGTAACGGAGAGCATGCAAGATCACAAATGACATAGACATGATAATATAATATTCAGCTCCACATAGGTATCAATATAAGTCAGATCCCAGCAAACACAACATGTAGCATTACAATAAGATGATCTTGATCATGATAGGCAGCTCACAAGATCTAAACATGATGGCACAAGTGGAGAAGACAACCATCTAGCTACTGCTATGGACCCATAGTCCAAGGATGAACTACTCACGCATCACTCCGGAGGCGGGCATGGCGATGTAGAGCCCTCCGGTGATGATTCCCCTCTCCGGCAGGGTGCCGGGAAGAGCTTCAGAACCCCCCGAGTTAGGGTTGACGACGGCGGCGGCAGCGAATATGTTCTGGATGAAAGGCTCGGTGTTTTAGGGTTTTCGCGTCTCGGGGAATAAATAGGCGAAGGGGCGATGTCGGCGGACCCCCGAGGGGCCCAAACACACCAGGCGCGGCTGGGCCCACTGCCGCGCCACCTGGTGGTTTGGCCACCTCGTGGCTCTCTTCGTCTCTCCTTCGGACTCCGTGTACGTGCTGGAAAAATAGGGACTGGCCTTTTGTTTCGTGCAATTCCGAGAATATTTCCAGAAGTAACTTTCTGAAACCAAAAACAGCAGAAAACAGGGAACTGGCACTGTGGCATCTTGTTAATAGGTTAGTCCCAGAAAATGCATAAAAGTGATACGAAGTGTATATAAAACATGTAGCAAATGGTATAATATAAGCATGGAACAGCAGAAATTATGGATACGTTGGAGACGTATCAAGCATCCCCAAGCTTAGTTCTACTCGTCCTCGAGTAGGTAAAACGATAACAACAAATAATTTCTGAGGAGACATGCTTTCACACAATCTTGATCAATATATTGCAAGGCTCATGTCATGAATGAAGTGACTCAAAGCAATGATCTATAGTTTGCTAACAAATAGATAAAGAGTAAACAATGAATCATATAAGCAAAAACTTTTCATGAATAGTACTTTCAAGACAAGCATCAAAAAGTTTTGCATAAGAGGTAACTCATAAAGCAATAGATTCAAAGTAAAAGGCATTGAAGCAACACAAAGGATGATTAAGTTTCAGCATTTGCTTTCAACTTGTAACATGTATATCTCATGGATAGTTGTCAACATAAAGCAATATAACAAGTGCAATAAGTAAATATGTAAGAATCAATGCACACAAAGTTGACACAAGTGTTTGCTTCTAAGATAGAAAGGAGTAGGTAAACTGACTCAACATAAAGTAAAAGATAGGCCCTTCGCAGAGGGAAGCAGGGATTAAATCATGTGCTAGAGCTTTTTAAGTTTTCGAAAGCATATAGAGAGCACAAAATAAGTATTTGAGAGGTGTTTGTTGTTGTCAACGAATGGTAGTGGGCACTCTAACCCCCTTGTCAACCAGACTTTCAAAGAGCGGCTCCCATGAAGGACGTTATTCTACCAGCAAGGTAGATCATCCCTCTTCTCTTTTGTTTACACATGTATTTTAGTTTCTTTATAGATGACACTCCTCCCAACCTTTTGCTTACACAAGCCATGGCTAACCGAATCCTCGGGTGCCTTCCAACATTCACATACCATGGAGGAGTGTCTATTGCAAAATTAAGTTGCTTACTGATAAATCAGGGCAAAACATGTGAAGAGAATTATTAATGAAAGTTGTAATTAATTGGGGCTGGGCACCCCGTTGCCAGCTCTTTTTGCAAATTATTGGATAAGCGGATGTATATGCCACTAGTCCAGGTGAAAGTCTGTCAGAAGTAAATGACAAGATTGAAAGATAAAACACCACATACTTCCTCATGAGCTATAAAACATTGACACAAATAAGGAGTAATAAAGTTTTGAATAGTTTAAAGGTAGCACATGAAATATTTACTTGGAATGGCAGGAAATACCACATAGTAGGTAGGTATGGTGGACACAAATGGCATGGGTTTTGGCTCAAGTTTTGGATGCACGAGAAGCATTCCCTCTCAGTACAGAGTTTAGGCTAGCAAGGTTGTTTGAAGCAAACACAAGTATAAACCGGTACAGCAAGAATCACATAAAAACATATTGCAAGTATTATAAGACTCTACACTGTCTTCCTTGTTGCTCAAACATTTTACCAGAAAATATCTAGACCTTAGAGAGAACAAATATGCATCCCAAGTCTCAACAAGCTCTACGGTAGTTCTCCACTACTAGGCTTTAACTACATGATGCAAGAGCTTAAACATGATCTACTTGAGAGCTCAAAACAATTGCAAAGCATCAAATCAAAACAAGACAATGATCTACAAGAATGCATATGTCTTTTCCAATACCAACTACTACATGTAGCATTTTCTTTCTTCCAAACAAACACCAATAATTTATTAAACATAAACTCTCCAAATGATAATATAATGCAGCAAGAGAGTATTTATAAACAAGTGCTAACAGCTCGAAGAGATGCATGAAAAACAGGAGCTAAAAGCACTGCAGTAGCTAGTTAAGAATACTCAACAAATATAAGTGAAGAACATGAGTATTCACATGAAAAAGCGGAGCGTGTCTCTCTCCCACACAAGGATTGCTAGGATCCGAATTTATTCAAACAAAAACAAAAAAAAAAACACACAGACGCTCCAAGTAAAGCGCATAAGATGTGAAAGAATTAAAATATAGTTTCACTAGAGATGACCTGATAAGTTTGTTGATGAAGAAGGGGATGCCTTGGGCATCCCCAAGCTTAGACGCTTGAGTCTCTCTGAATATGGTTGGGATGAACCACGGGGGCATCCCCAAGCTTAGGCTTTTCACTCTTCTTGATCACATAATATCACCCTTCTCGCTTGATCCTTGAAAACTTCCTTCACACCAAACTCAAGACAGTTCTCATTAGAGGGTTAGTGCATAATCAAAAATTCTCATATTCTGTAATGATACAATCAATCCCAAAGCTTCTGGACATTAGCTACAGCCACCAATGCTTTGTGGAGCAAAGAAATCCACACAAACACAGTAAAAGAGCGAATGCAAAACAAAAGGCAGAATCTGTCAAAAACAGAACAGTCTGGAATGACGAATTTTTTCGAGGCACTTAAGTTGCTCAGATGGATCTGGCCTAAAATAATGAAAGTTGCGTACATATCTCAGGAATATGCGTGATTTTTCTCAGAATTTTTTGAATTTTCTACAGGGAGATAAGCTCAAATCCGTGACAGCTAAAAATCTGTCACTGCGCAGAAATCCAAATCTTGCATCAACTTTCAATATAGAACTTTACTTGGCACAACATTGCGATAAAATAAAGATACAAAGGAGTTGCTACAGAAGTAACAAAACTCCTTGACTCAAAGAAAACAAAAATAACAGCAAATAAAAACGATGGGTTGTCTCCCATAAGCGCTTTTCTTTAACGCCTTTCAGCTAGGCGCAGAAAGTGAAAATCAAGTGTTGTCAAGAGAAGAAGCATCAACATCATAACTTGCTCTAACAATAGAGTCAAAAGGTAACTTCATTCTCTTCCTAGGGAAGTGTTCCATACCTTTCTTGAGAGGAAATTGGTACCTTATATTACCTTCTTTCATATCAATGATGGCACCAACAGTTCGAAGAAAAGGTCTTCCCAAAACAATAGGACAAGATGCATTGCATTCAATATCCATAACAATAAAATCAACGGGGACAAGGTTATTTTTACGTAATAAAAACATCATTAACTCGCCCCAAAGGTTTCTTCATAGCATTATCAGCGAGAAAAACATCCAAATAACAATGTTCCAAAGGTGGCAAATCAAGAATATCATAAAGCTTCTTGGGCAAAACTGAAACACTTGCACCAAGATCACACAAGGCATTGCAATAAAAATCATTCACCTTTACCTTAATGATGGGTTCCCAACCATCTTCTAATTTCCTAGGAATAGAAGCTTTAAGTTTCAACTTCTCCTCCCTAGCTTGCAAAAGAGCATTTGTAATATGCTTTGTAAAAGCCAAATTAATAGTGCTAGCATTGGGACTTCTAGCTAATTTTTGCAAGAACATAATAACTTCAGAGATGTTACAATCATCAAAATCAAAATCATTATTGTCAATGGTGGTGGAACCATTGTCTCCAATAGTTTGAAAAATTTCAGCACTTTTATCAGAAAAAGTTTCAGCAGTTTTAGGCAATTTCAAACGCTTTGCAGAAGTAGTAGAGACATTACAACACCAATAACATTACCATCAATAGTAGGAGGTTTACTAGCATGTGAAACATTAGCATTACTAGTGGTGGTGATAGTACAAACTCTAACTATACTATTCTCTTTTTCAAGTTCTTCCTCTTTTTCCCACCTAGCATGCAATTCAGCCAACATCCTAATATTATTATCAATTCGAACTTGGATGGCATTTGCTGTAGCAAATGACTTAATATCTTTAACTTCATTAGGCATAACTTTCAGTTTTAGAATTTCAACATCATGAGCAAGACTATCAACTTTAGAGACAAGATCATCAATTTTTTCAAACTTTTCCTCAACAGTTTTATTGAAAGCTTTTTGTGTGCTAATAAATTCTTTAAGCATAGCTTCAAGATCAGAGGACACACTTCTATTGTTGCTGTAGGAATTACCATAAGAATTGCCATAACCATTTGAAGGATAAGGCTTATAATTGTTGCTACCAAAATTATTCCTATAAGCATTGTTGTTGAAGTTGTTGTTTTTAATGAAGTTTACATCAACATGCTCTTCTTGAGCAACCAATGAAGCTAAAGGAATATTATTAGGATCAACATGAGATCTACCATTCACAAGCATAGACATAATAGCATCAATCTTATCACTCAAAGAGGAGGTTTCTTCAACAGAATTTACCTTCTTACCTTGAGGAGCTCTTTCGGTGTGCCATTCGGAATAGTTGATCATCATATCATCAAGTAGCTTTGTTGCTGCACCTAAAGTGATGGACATAAAGGTTCCTCCAGAGGCTGAATCCAATAAGTTCCTTGAGGAAAAATTTAATCCTGCATAAAAGGTTTGGATGATCATCCAAGTAGTCAGTCCATGAGTGGGACAATTCTTCACCAAAGATTTCATTCTTTCCCAAGCTTGAGCAACATGTTCATTATCAAGTTGTTTAAAATTCATAATGCTACTTCTCAAGGATATAATCTTAGCAGGAGGATAATATTTCCCTATGAAAGCATCTTTGCATTTTGTCCAAGAATTAATACTATTTCTAGGCAAAGAAAGCAACCATTCTTTAGCTCTTCCTCTCAAGGAGAAAGGAAAAAGTTTCAGTTTTATAATATCCCCATCCATATCCTTATACTTTTGCATTTCACAAAGTTCAACAAAGTTATTAAGATGGGCAGCAGCATCATCAGTACTAACACCAGAAAATTGCTCTTTCATAACAAGATTTAATAGAGCAGGTTTAATTTCATAAAATTCTGCTGTAGAAGCAGGTGGAGCAATAGGAGTGCATATGAAATCATTGTTGTTTGTGCTAGTGAAGTCACACAACTTAGTGTTCTCAGGAGTACTCATTTTGAAAAACAAAATAAACTGAATTAAACAAGTAACTAATTTTTTTGTGTTTTTGATAAGAGAGCAAACAAACTAAATAAAAATAAACTAAGCAAGACAAATAACAAAGTAAAGAGATTGGGTGTGAGAGACTCCCCTTGCAGAAGCAATTCTGTTTTCCCCGGCAACGGCGCCAGAAAACGTGTTGGTGGCTCTAGGTTAATAGTGCCAGAAACAATGCTTGTACGTCACACGTCAGTTGGGAACCCCAAGAGGAAGGTATGATGAGTGCAGCAGTAAGTTTTCCCTCAGTATGAAACCAAGGTTTAATCGACCAGTAGGAAAACGAGGTTTGCTTCGAAGGTGTTGGTGAGGAGTGTAGTGCGGCGCAACACCAGGGATTCCGGTGCCAACGTGGAACCTGCACAACACAATCAAATTACTTTGCCCCAACTTAACAGTGAGGTTGTCAATCTCACCGGCTTGCTGAAAACAAAGGGTTAAACGTATCGAATGGAAATGATGTTTGTTTGCATAAAACAGTAGAGAACAATGATTGCAGTAGATTGTATTTCAGATGTAAAAGAATGGACCGGGGTCCACAGTTCACTAGTGGTGTCTCTCCAATAAGATAACTAACATGCTGGGTAAACAAATTACAGCTGGGCAATTGACAATTGATAAGTGCATATAACATGCATGTGTGAGCTGTGGTGTCTACTATGAGATTCATTTGGGCATTACGACAAAGTACATAGACCGCTATCCAGCATGCATCTATGCCTAAATAGTCCACTTTCCGGTTAACATCCGTACCCCTTCCAGTATTAAGTTGCAAGCAACAGACAATTGCATTAAGTAATGTGCGTAATGTAAACAATACATTCATCCTTGAATAAAGCATTGCTGTTTTACCCCTAGTGGCAACAACACATCTACAACCTTAGAACTTGCTGTCACTATCCCAGGTTAAATAGAGGTTGAACCCAACTATCATGCATAAATACCCCCTCTTGGAGTTACAAGTATTCACGTGGCCAAGGCTTCAACAAGTAACGGAGAGCATGCAAGATCACAAATGACATAGACATGATAATATAATATTCAGCTCCACATAGGTATCAATATAAGTCAGATCCCAGCAAACACAACATGTAGCATTACAATAAGATGATCTTGATCATGATAGGCAGCTCACAAGATCTAAACATGATGGCACAAGTGGAGAAGACAACCATCTAGCTACTGCTATGGACCCATAGTCCAAGGATGAACTACTCACGCATCACTCCGGAGGCGGGCATGGCGATGTAGAGCCCTCCGGTGATGATTCCCCTCTCCGGCAGGGTGCCGGGAAGAGCTTCAGAACCCCCCGAGTTAGGGTTGACGACGGCGGCGGCAGCGAATATGTTCTGGATGAAAGGCTCGGTGTTTTAGGGTTTTCCGTCTCGGGGAATAAATAGGCGAAGGGGCGATGTCGGCGGACCCCCGAGGGGCCCAAACCACCAGGCGCGGCTGGGCCCACTGCCGCGCCACCTGGTGGTTTGGCCACCTCGTGGCTCTCTTCGTCTCTCCTTCGGACTCCGTGTACGTGCTGGAAAAATAGGGACCTGGCCTTTTGTTTCGTGCAATTCCGAGAATATTTCCAGAAGTAACTTTCTGAAACCAAAAACAGCAGAAAACAGGGAACTGGCACTGTGGCATCTTGTTAATAGGTTAGTCCCAGAAAATGCATAAAAGTGATACGAAGTGTATATAAAACATGTAGCAAATGGTATAATATAAGCATGGAACAGCAGAAATTATGGATACGTTGGAGACGTATCAGTCACCTCAAAATTATCTTGTTTTATCGTTTACCTACTCGAGGACGAGTAGGAACTAAGCTTGGGGATGCTGATACGTCTCAAACGTATCTATAATTTTTGATGTTCCATGCTTGTTTTATACCAATTGCTACATGTTTTGCATCTACTTTATATCACTTTTATACATTTTTTGGGACTAACCTATTAACAAGATGCCGAAGTGCCAGTTCCTGTTTTCTGCTGTTTTTGTATTCCAGAAAAGCTAGTCTGGAAATATTCTCGGAATTGGACAAAACTACACGGGGTGCCTATTTTTCCAGAACACACCTGACGGAGCGAAGGAGCAGCAGAGGAGGGCCACCAGGAGGCCACACGCCACGAGGGCGCGGTTCCCCCCTCTGCCGCGCCCTGGGGTGGTGTGGGCCCCTCGGGGGTCCACAGCCGCCGCCCTTTCGCCTACTTATTCCCCCCGACGCGAAAACCCTAAGTACCTGAGCAAATATCCACGAAAAGTTCCAGAGACGCCGCCGTCGTCAACCCTAGCTCGGAGGGTTCAGAACCTCTTCCCGCACCCTGCCGGAGAGGGGAATCGTCACCGGAGGCTTCTACATCGCCATGCCTGCCTCCGGAGTGATGCGTGAGTAGTTCATCCTTGGACTATGGGTCCATAGCAGTAGCTAGATGGTTGTCTCTCCACTTTGTGCCATCATGTTTAGATCTTGTGAGCTGCCCTACATGATCAAGATCATATTATTGTAATGCTACATGTTGTGTTTGCTGGGATCCGATGAATATTGAATATTATGTCAAGTTGATTATCAATCTATCGTATATGTTATTTAAGATCTTGCATGCTTTCCGTTACTCGTAGATGCTTTGGCCAAGTAGATGCTTGTAACTCCAAGAGAGAGTATTTATGCTAGATAGTGGGTTCATGTCTCCGTTTAACCTGGGACAGTGACAGAAAGTTCTAAGGTTGTGGATGTGCTGTTGCCACTAGGGATAACCTAACGATGCTATGTCCACGGACATATGTGTTTGTTTACATTACGCACTTTACTTAATGCAATTATCCGTTGCTTGCAACTTAATACCAACGGGGGACTCGGATGACAACCCGGCGGTGGATTATTAGTCATAGATGATGTTGGATAACGATCTATGTATTATGTCGTAATGCCCAATTAAATATCATAGTAGTCAACATGTCATGTATATGCATTGTCATGCGCTCACTATTCGTCAATTGCCCAGCTGTAATTTGTTTACCCAACATGTTAGTTATCTTTTATGGAGAGACACCACTTGTGAACTGTGGACCCCGGTCCATTCTTTTACACTGATTAAACAACCACAAACTGCAAACTGTTACTTTTTCATTCTCTGCAATTTAATACTCATTTTCCACACCATACGTTTAATCCTTTGTTTTTAGCAAGCCAGTGAGATTGACAACCTCACTGTTTCGTTGGGGCAAAGTAGTTTGATTGTGTTGTGTGCAGATTCCACGTCAACAGTCCAGACTCCCTGCGACAGCTATTTTTCTGGCGCCGTTGACAACCTTCTGAAGAGTTGCTGCTCCTACTGATTCGATAACCTTGGTTTCTTTCTGAGAGAAAACTTGCTGCTGACTACATCATACCTTCCTCTTGGGGTCTCCCAACGAACGTGTGTTTCACGTCATCATAACGCCGCCGCTGTTCTACAGGTAACCTACATGGCCACTCCGGTCGCCGCAGGTCTCGCCGATCACACATTGTCCAGGCGTCCAGCATGGCCACTCCAGGCCACCGCTGCCTTCGCCGCCTTCTACGTCTTCGTCCACCACGACCTCGTCGCCAGCGTCATCTTCTCGTCCCCGACTACGTCTACTCCGACAACCGCGGACGACATCGACACCATCTACCCCCACGCCGATTGGCGCCGCAACCGTCGTCGAGTCCACCTCTGCTAGTCCCTCCGACACTGGCGTATGGTTCATGGTGGTCCCTGCCCCCGAACGAACGGTACTGGCAACATCGGTGCGTGCCTTCGTCCCCGACGTGTCCCCGAGTCTGGCAAGCTTGGGTCGGCGCCTCGTCTTCATCGGCTTCGACAACGTCTTTGGCATCGGCTCCCTTCTCTACGACTGCCTTGACTACGTCACCGAGTTCTTCTATGCGTACTCGGCTCTGGCAAAGCCGGAGTATGCCTTCGTCCCCGACATGCGCCTTGTTCTGGCAAAACAATGGCCGCACCTCGCCCTCGACGGCTCGGACTGCATCGTCTCCGGCATCGGCATCCTCGACAACTGCCTCGACGCGTCTCCGTCATCTTCATGCGCACTATGCGCCCGCGGCTTCATGTGCGTCTACCTCGACACCGGCAACCTGACCATGACATCGACCACGGTGACCCCTCACACGGCTACCACGACCAAGGTTGCACCGCCCAATGCTCTCGGCTCCCTCGACATCGGCACAAAGGGCTATCACCTCGTTTGAGCTCCTCATCAGTTTCCTCTACATTCCAAGCATGTGCGTCATCGACACCGTCCACGACGTTCCCGCTCCTACTGCGGGGGGATATCAGCCCACTAGATTCTACTTCGGTTTCTCTCCAATCTGACCATCCGCGACGTTCCAGTTGTTCACGACGCTACCGCTACGACTGCGGGGGGATGTTAGAGTATATGCGTGTAGGACTGTTATGGTAGTATATGATAGTTAGGATCTATTTTCATCTATTTTCTAACTTGTCTTGTACTCCAAGTCGGTCCCTTGTACGCCCATATATACTCGCCCATGAGGCTCAATAACACATCCAACATATTCCGCCAATCTCATAATTCTACAGATTCAATTTCCCATACACTGATTGCAAGTTGCATGATACAATTTTTTGATTCCATATCTTAGTTATTGAAACCTTGAATACCCATTTTTAGTTTGCACGCATATTAATCGCGCAACCATGGTACTGTAATTTGGCAACTAGTGAGACGTTTTTTTTTGTCGAAACATAGTGAAAATAGGATCTGATTAACAATCCTTGTCAAGACAAACTCGGACGTGTAAATGAATCGCTATGGTGTCGGAGATAAATCATTCATTTTTTATGAATTTATCAATTAATGCGATGGTATCAACATGAGGTGGCATATTTTTGCATGCATGTGCTCTCTCTATAGGAGAAAATACCATTGGAATCCGCCGCACAGAATCAAAAATACATAATTTTGCAAATTAGATTTCCCTTCTTTCTTCTTTTTATATTTTATATTCTATTTTCTGTTTTACCTCTTATCTTTTATTTGTTTAAAAATCATATGGATATTTTTTATTGTCTAACAAATGGACATTTTAACCCCATGAATAATTACTTTGAAAAATCTAACCATTTATTACTCTCATACAAGTTTCTTTGAACTCGAGAACAATGTTTTGAATAGTGCGAACATTTTTCTCGCATATGAACATTTCGAATTCACGAAAAAAAAAATATTTTTGAACTGTAGAACATTTTTTAAACCTTGTGAATATTTTCTCATCTTATGAAATATAATTCTGAAAAAGATTTTTTAACATATAATCTTTGATATTTATGAAAAAACTGATGCACGCTGATGAGCCGCGCTCAAATGCAACCCAGGTTAGAAAGTCTTTAGGCGTCTCACGCAACAAATTAGCATCATATAAGAGCCCACCCCCCCTGCGCGCTCTCCCTCTCTAAAAAGGATCACTGTCCACTCAAAGTAAACAAAGTGCATGGAGCAGCATAAAAGGGGAACACTTATCGTGTTTATTATCCTAGTTTGCAGATATTGTTGCCGTGCAAAGGATCTACGTGCTCACGAAAACCGTATCTTCCAAATAATATTGATAGAATCCCAAAGGAATGAATTCCAATAAATTATTGCTAAAATTAATAAATCTAGAGCGGTTGATTTGAACACTTTATTTTCCAATGTGACTATAAGTCCTAAGCCGGAGAAAGATTTGAGAGAGCTGGGAGCTCCATCGAAACATATTGTTAAATCACCTATGGTTATTCCTACGATTAAATCTGAAGATTTTGCTATCGATATTGATTTTATTCATGAGGTGCATGCACCCCGATGAAGACCCTATTTCATAGCTTGAATTTGATGTTATTCGTGAGGTGCTATCGAAATATATTGTTAAATCACCTACTGTTGATTTTTATGTTTTATGCCTAACTTTCAAAAAGCAGGGTGTGTTGCAAGAATTTATTCTAGGTTCGAAAGAATGCGCAACTAAGTTTATGCAAAAGTTATCACTCTTTTTTCGGGACGAAGAAATTCCGACAGGTGATAGCATCTTTCATTCAAAAATTGGGAGAAAGCATTATATAAAGCATGAGATAGGATTTCCGAGGTTGTTAATTTTTGTTCAAACTATGGATCTGCTTATCCGGTCATACTCCACATATTTGCTAATGTTATTAATAATGAATCCAAATGGATTCTTCATGGAAGTGCAGGTGGAAGTATTCATGTACTTGACGGTAAAAGAAGCCGAAGAGCTCATTCACTTCAAATAATCACCCCTACGACAAGACAATGGTATTGTGAAGAAAAGAATGAGATGACGGGTTAGGTCCATCATATTGAATATATGGAGGCCCTCTAAGAGGTAATGAATGTGAAAGGTAAACCAGTTGAAACCATGCAAAACAAAAAACATAGATCCTTTTAGCCTTTAATTACGAGCATGATAACAAAATCCGTGAGGCCACGCAATGATTCAAGTATTATCAAGATGGGGTTAATAATGATCTACAATGGTGTCTTTATTTTCATGATAAAACAATGACACAAACCAGCAAAGAACTTGATGAAATTGTCCCTACGTGATGGGACAAAGTTCGGGTTGATTCACACTATATGGTACTTTGTGGAGCATGGAGGTTAAACCTAATAACTTGAAGATTTAATGTCACAACTTAGTAACTCCAAAATAATCTAGTACATGTTTAGATGACGAGGGGTGATCGCTGGGAGCCTAAAGGATGCCTGTCGATGTTATCCATGAGTTGGTTTTGGTTATAGTTGAAAGACCATGGGATGTGTTATTTTGTTATAAGCTGCTAATGCCCCGTCACGTGACGGTAAGGTTTTGATTCACTTGCTCGCATATAGTCCAACCTTTATGCCTGGATTCTATGCTTCTTGTTTCAGTCCTTGAGTTATTTATGTCATTGTGTTATGCTAGGCTACTAGTGTAGTCATATCATCTTTATTATATTCTTGCCATTATTTCATTGATCATTACAAGTGTTGTTCATTGCCTTATGTTGGGTGACTTGCTTGGAAGCCATGTTTTGGTTATATTTGTGAGAATATTCAACATACTCATGCGGATTATGATGTGGAAAGATTTCGAAAGGAATCTTCTTCCGTTCGCGAAAGGATGGGTTGATCTAGGGCTAAACCCTAAACCTGTCAGATTCATGTGGAATGGAGTTGTTCAGAGTCAGTGCAACCTCTAATTGTTGGCTTCCACTTCCTTTACCTCTATCCTGGCCTTGATACCTCCAGTTGTTCACTTCAATAACAACATAAGAAACTATTAATATAATAAATAGTAAAATATGATATTATCGGGAACAAGTTTAATTTTCAAAACAAAACTAATACCATACCTAATAAGATAACAATGTTCAATATGTACTTTCTGAATGACCCATTATTGTGACCGTATAACTTATCTTCTTTAACAAAAATGCAATAATTGCTTAGTTGTGATTAATATGTCACCGAAAGCCGGGGAGAAACCGTTCATACATGCTCACACGACCGATCATCGACACTATTGGCGACAAATAACCGCTGCGCTTATCACGCCATACCTTTTGTATGCTCTTTAGTGTCATCCCATCCCGTTCTATATAAGAGAGCCGAGCCTCATATGCTACATCATTGATCTTCCCATGGGACAAAAATATGAGTCCACTAATGTTGATATTATGTTGTTACACCATCCAAACACACGTTCTATATGATGTTGTTACTGCCGGTGATATTTGTAGATACAATCATTGACAGAAAGCCTATGCACACCTAAGGTTCGTTTTCTTCTTCTAATACATGCTTTGATTTTGCTTATTATTGTGACTTATCTCATGTCTACAAGATAGTGTAATGTTTTGTTGTGATATTCATGTCGAACTGCCTATGGAGTAATCCCGAACTTAATGTTTCGATCGTATATGGCATATTATAACCTAGAAAACCAATTATCTAGTTGGGGAATTATCACTATTTCTTGAGCATGGCTAAATTTTCTAAGTAGTAAAAATTTCGTACACTCGTTGAAATTGCTAGCTTCAAACACATAGAATTGGTAGGCAATATTTGGGTTAGGAGCTACTCTCTCTGTTTAAAAAGCATGGCGTTCCAGATAATTGACATCGTCTCCATGGTGCATATAGTCGAATACATTTATAAACTATTTTTAACAAATCTAAAGGGATATTTTCTAGGTAACAAATATAAAATATATTTATAATACACATTCTTGTTAACTTGATTAGCTGCAGAGCTTGTAGTCTGCAAAATTGCGTCGGTATACAGAACGAGAAGTTTTGGAGAACAATATATTTATCCCCTCCATCCTTTTGGTAGTTAATCGCCATGGTTGAACTTAGATAAGCGCTGTTTTCTTGTGTATTTTACGGATTTGACTAGTATGATTTTCTCACTTTGTCGCGGATTTTTTTATGTCACCACAAGCTATATATTTTGAAAAATTTAAGTGAATCATGATTATTGTAGGATGAAGTATAAACATGGAAAGTTTGCTGGAGTGCATTTCATTTGTTTGCTGGAAAATAAGAAGAAGAAGATGCGAGTGTCTAGTGTTTTGGTATAGCACATAAATGGACATATTTTCTTACCCAAAGTGCATGTTACTACATCCTCGCAATTAAGATCTACAATTTTTGGAATCAAGTGTGCAACATGCATACCTTTTTAAGCGAGATGCCGTATACGAATTTATGGCAGTTTTCGCAAAAAGGCCGGGTTCTACTTTCTAGTTGTTGACGTTATAACTTCCAAACTTTGGAAACAATTAATTAGGTTACAAAGTAGCTTTTTAAATAAAGGTAAAGTGCATAATCCACATGCAGGTTCAAACTAGTACACTTATCTGCTTTCTAATAAATTAAATAATTAACTTTGGCAAGGATTAATTGAGTAGATTCAAACTTCGACAACAATTAATTAAGTTCCAAAATAGATAAGTAGTTTCGAAAAGAGCTTACTGAATTAACTAGGTATATTAGTTGGAAATATTCTTAAGAACTATGTGGACTATATGTAGTTTCACATCATTTCGATACTCACGGACTTTCCTGGCATGCTGGAGGAATTATAATTTGGGAGATATTGCAATATACAAAATAATACGTACTACCTCCGTTCCATAATTCTTGTCGTGGTTTTAGCACGACAAGAATTATAAAACAGAAGGAGTACGTTGTAAGAACATTTATAGTTTGCCCCACACTCTTTCCTTTTCCAAAGGGCAACCTCACTATCCATGTCAGCGCGTGACAACTCAATAAGTTAGATCTTTTCTAAAGACAGGACATCCGTTACCTGAAGAAATTGGGGGGAAATAAGGGAAAACGAAAAGTTTATCTTCTTAAACTCAGCAAAAAAGAAAGCATCATGTTAAAGGGCCATCACGCAGGTGTAAGATTCAGGCCAAAAAGTGCATCTGAACCTCCTTGTAATGAGTAACTTTATTGCCTTTCGGAATTTACCTGCAAAAAATTCATGTAACTGCCTCCCGAAATTCAGTGAAAACTTCCACATTTTCTTAGCCTACCGTGAAGTGCTTACTAGCAACCTCTCACATGTTCTCACAAGCAACGGTCCCCGTGGCTTCTTCGTATTAATTAATCACCCTTTTGCATTAAAGAGCTAAAGATAAGACTACTTATCTGGCGCTGAAGCCCTCCTATAAATAACCGGGATATATCCTAAGGTTCTTGCACTCACAGAACTACAAGTCCTCAACTAATCACTTAATCAGTGATCATCCTTTAGTTGGTATGGCTCGAGGGGATAAGGACGATAATTCACGGAGGAGGCACACAGAGGAATTCAATGCATGGGTAAATAACATCACAATGTTTGTCTTTTGTTTCAGCACGGGGAGGGTCTCAATGCATGTTATAATCCTCATGTTTCATAATATTGTTCGATCGAGGCAACATTTATTCTAGGAATCAAATATATTTGTAATGTTTAGTAGGATCATTTGTATAATTGACGACATCGTTGGCAGCTGGCGAGCGTGGAGGCCCTGGATGTAGAGGAGCTGAAGGAGTACGCTAGACAGTACAAAGATGTGCTCACTCCTCAAATGAAAGCAGCAATTAAAAAGGTACGTGTACACGTTAAGATGCACACCACTCATTGACTCATTGCTACTTAGTTTGTTCCTTTTATAAAATTTCACGTTTGTGATGTGATTGATTTCATCGAGACTAATTTGTCCGTGTTTGCAGCTGATCCAGAAGAAACAGCCGAAGAAGAGAAAGAAGAGGACTGCGTTGCATCCAATTTTGGGTGCAGTACTCAAGTTCCACAAGGACGACGATGCTACACCCCCTCCCGGTCCGGGAGGTGCTAATGCATGCTGAAGAAGGCTCTGTGTTATCGGACTTGGCTTAATAAGACAGTACTGGAAGCTGCTTGATTTTCATGTGTGGCTATTTATGTATCGTCCTAGAGTCCGTTCCTTGCCTTCTTCCCGGCAAGGTTCCTATCAATCAAGTCTGTGGTTATTTCTATATCGTCCTGGATTTCATTCCATGTAAAAGTGTGTTGATGATAATATAATAGAATGAGTGTCCTAGTGAGAAGTTTATGCCCGAGCAAGGTCCCTATGGAGATAGTACACTGGTTGTTGGGTGCATCTAATTCGATATTATTAAGTCTCTTCCAAAATATAAAACTTTTTCGTAGGCTAAAGTGGCTGGCCGAAATATTAACTCCGTTCCAAAATATAAAATGTTTTTTTGACGATAATATAAAATGTTTTTCATAGGTTAAAGTGGCTGAGCGATACATTTTAATGTTTTGGAACAGAGGTTGTATTCACCCCGTTCTAAAACATAAGTCGCCTTTAATTTTTTGTTCAATGATTTAAAGTTTTGACTATAATTTGTACTTATAAATATCTACAAAATTAGTATAAAGATATAAAATGAATAATTTTGTAAGACTAATTCAACAATACCATTTATTCATTATCAATAATTTAGTAAATAGTAGTGATCAAAGGCGTGCATCAAAGACCAACATAAAAATAGTGTGCCTTATATTTAGGACGAAGGGACTAGCATTTATTCCTGAATTCGAAAAAAACTTGATTTCACGTAAGAGTTCTGTTTTATTCGAGATTGCCCTGAATTCATGTGCAGAAGACATTGAAAACCGAAATTACGGATCCCTCATTTATGTAATGGCTTGCACCGCGAAGCCCACACTCGTCTTGGACGGCCAACACACGCACGGTTGTCACCTCTTCTCTGTGCGACCCCCCACAAGCCGATGATGCCCTCTATGGCAAGAGCGCCGACCACTACCGATAGGTTAAGTTCTCCCCTGCCCCGACCAGCCCGCTCCGAGCCTTCAGCAATATCAAGCCGGAAATGCTGCCACGGCGAACAATCGCGAGAGGCTTCTACAGTGGCTGGGGATGGTCCCCATGCCAACGACAATGACATGGAGTTGGTCGCAGCATGTGGTGGCCACCGATGATTCCTTCGGCGTCGAGATCAAGTATGAACACAACGCCGACTGCCACTGCCACTGACCAAGGCTAAATGAAGCAAATACAGTTACCTAAGGATGTGCAAAAGCGGAACCGTGAAACCGTTCTATACAAATTACTGTACTAGCTGATAATTTTTCTCAGATGCAATGAAGGACAATGAACTAGTTTTCGTCAAATGGTTTTAGCCGGTTTAAGTCAAATCGTTTTTGCCCACCCCTACACTTAACAGTACCATGTCACGTTCTTCCACATTTTCCAACTGACCGGTAGAAAGTATCCAGTTGCTTATATCTTAATTAAAAGAGTATGTTCTTCGTGTAGGAGTGAGGCAGCAGTGCCTTGATTCGTATCCTGTTCTTTTCTTACTGCTTGTATCCGATCCTGTAATGTTTTCCTTACTGTTTTAATACAAGTATGAAAAATCAAAAAAAAAGAGTAAATTCCAGGTTGTACCCTAAAGCACATGTCTGTGACAGCGGGTACCTTGTTAAAAAAATCACCAATGTACCCTATTTAAGAAACTTAGTGATAAAAAGTACTCATTTCTACCAATTGCATGAAATTTGACACGACGGTCTCGACGAAAGGTTGCCGCAGTGTTACAAATTACACACATATTTTCTACAAGAGTGTTTAGCGGTAAAACAGCTGCACTAACCAAGGGTCTTTCGTTAAAATAAATCCAAATTCTAGCAGTACATGAACAATTGCAATTTTCTGTGTATTGCTTGATCGGTCCACCAATGCGAGGAAAAGGCACCACTATATCCCTTAGCAGCCGCACATGTTGGGTAGGTTTAGTGTTAGGTGGATCGGCTGTTTGAAACTGCATGACGTTGTATGGGGCAACGTTTTCTGTGTATTGCTTGATCGGCTATTGACGTTGTATGGGGCAACGTTTAGGCATAGGTTGATGGTTGGCTGGCGATCACCCGTCCCAACCTAGTTCTAGACGTTCATGTTAGCACTTCTTAACATACAGCTTTAGAGTCCCACGTAGCTCCCCGCTTCCTGAATTGCTAGAGTGACCAAACGAGCGAGTCACCTCCTTGATTCGGCAGAAGCAGAAGTATATTGACCAAGCAAGGCCCCCCTTTTCCAGGTAGGAATCGTTTGCCATGAATTCGTTTCCATGTGGCATCCCTCATCAATCCGATGGGTGTGCCTATCTTGTCATTCAATTTGAAAATTGCTAGAAGAGCATTGTGTCAACAGGTTTGACAAAAGGGCGCTCATTTTGCATGCCTTTTTTTTACACTTTAGTATTAGTTTTTATTAATTTGGTCGAGGTGTTGTGTTCCTTCTTTTCTCTACTTTTCACGGAACTTAGAAATCAGGATACTTTTTAGAGGAGAACCCTTTGAAGTCTTTATGAAACTGTCCTCCATGAACACTTACTATCTTGGCCACCAAGTTTGGAGGGAAGCGCATGAAAATTAGGTTAAAATTCACATCCTGAAGATGGTATCAAATGAAGAATTCATTAACATGGAAGGTATCTATATCGTCGAGACGAATAGTTTTTCTTTTTAATTGGCTAATCTCAATCCAAGAACGCATGCAACTTTCACAGCCAAATTAGTAAGTGCACTAGGGAAGAACAAAACAAGAAGGGGACGAGGGGGCAATCATACGAGGTCCTACAACACATAATGGCAACAATCGGCCTATTTCTTCCATAGATGGGTTATAAGGTGCATCTCACCAACATGTTGGGGCCCATGTTTTAGGAGGAAAGAGACACATGCAAGGGTATGTATTATGCAAACCCTAGCATAAACCATCTTCACCAAGAACTCACGAGGATATAAAAAGAACAATGGGTTTCGTCATGTCCCCACCACCATATTCACCTTCGACATTAATTTCCATCTCCATCTCATTGTAATATCCAAACTCATCCATTTCGGTATTCAATTAAATGTGGATTCATGTGTCGATTATCATTATCTTGATTTCTTGCGTATCGGTGCTAAGGAGAAATCCTTGTTTTATAGGTTATGGTGAACCTAGCCAAATGTTGATTCGAAAGCGGTAAAATAAAATGAATTTTATTATCCTTGTGATGATGCTCTTTGTTGTGTTATGTGAACGCCAATTGCACAACACGTAGCCCTACAGTGACACGAAGGGTATCAACATCATGTGGACATGAGGATACAAGGGATAGAGGTGACGTAGGCTATCTCTGAGTCTGGCAAAACTAATATAATTATGGAGACCCATGCACTTCACGTCGCATCAATAGGTAAACCCTTAATTATCTTGCCCACCGGTGGAATGTTAGGTAGGGTGGTACGTAGTGGTACGGGTGATATGTGGCTAATGCATTAGAATATATATCTTTCTTAGCATTCACACACATGAAACCATACGACAATCCAAGGATGTTTGCTTTTTTGCTATCACTTTTGGTTAAGGTCAAGCCCATTCACCTCAAGAATGCCTTCTCCCTTATAGTACCCCTGAAATTTATCTCACATGCTCTACAGTTTATCACTTGCATGATTCATATTAGGCTCTACTATTAGACCATATAAGTTTTGCGGAAATTTTAGAACAACCGGACTATCTACATAGTCCCGAAAGCTCACGGCCGTCTAAAGTTGAGCATGGGAGGACATGTATGCGTTCACCTCGGAGACCCTCCTGCGCCTCCTATCCCATGCGTTGCGACTCAAATGCACGCTCTCGTCATGGGGGCCATCATCGCGTGAGCAACAACCGCATGGCCTGCTGATGCACCTAAAATGCATCTACTTTTCCAAGCACTTTGCTTCATAATTTGCTCCGGAATCTTCCCATATTTGAATAAACCTGCTGAATCTGACGCTGTTTTTAGCAAAGTCTCGTTTCTGGTTATTTTTGCAGGAAATTAAATCGGGGAAAAATACCACGTCATTTTTTATGAAAAAGGAGGACAACGTGCAAAGGATGGACACGAGGAAGCGCCGGAGGCCCAAAAGAGCGGGCCCCACACAGCCAGATCCTTGGGCCACGTGGGCCCACCTAACTGGAGCCTCGGGCGCCGCCTCTCCTTCGGCTTTTCGCGTACCCCCTCATATATACGAAAAAGTGGGTGCCCTAGGAGGAGGAGAGTTTTCGCGAAACACACCGCCGCCGCCACCACGATCTTCGTTTTCAGAGACAGATTGCTCCAGGATTTCTCCTCCGGTGGAGGGATCCGGAGACCGTCTTCACCGCCATCTTCACCGCCTTCATCTCCATCGACCATGAGCTCCCTCTCCATCACCATGTGTGAGTAGTCCGCTGTAGGCATGTGAGGTGGATGGGGATTGGATGAGATTGATCATGTAATGATACCCGTTGTTCGAGATCTTAGGGGTTTATCTTGAGGATATTTTTGTATTGCGTTGATGCACTTATGCTATACTTAATGCTTGTTACTAGGGCCCGAGTGGCATGATTTCAGTACTGAACTTATTTTGCTTCATCATATAATTGAGTTTGGTATTTATCTGCAAAGTGTATCACCTGCTATTATGTTGAACCTGCGAACCCTAAAAGTGACATATAGGGAAAACTAGGGGGAGATGTTTTAGTTTGAGGATTCTATATGTTCATGAAGTGTTAATGCGTTGTTCCGGGCTATTCGAAAGGGTAGACCTTAATTACCTGTAGTTCCAAGTTGGCCCCGGTAAAATGGGCAGGTAGGACAATAGATGTTGTGCAAATTCTCTTGATTAGTACGCACAACTATTTACGGAACACATACCTACATATATCAGAGTTAGAGATAAGTCCCATTGCTATTTGTATCTTATTATATGATCAATCTTATTCATGCAACACCCCGCTATCACCTCATGCCTACGTTTTAAATCTCTGAGTTACACTTTCACTTTTCCGGTGAAAACTGGGAAACCCTTGTTTACTACTGCTGTTTTATTTTGCTTGCTTGAATCATCCTACTGCCATAACTATCACCGCTGCAAATTTATTGATATACATGTGTGGTTGAGAGTGACGCCTCAATTGCTAAAGTCTTATTGGTATTCTTGTGTTCCCATCGTGTCGAACTATAAATTTGGGTAATACTTCCCAACGAAGATTTCAGCGATCCCCTATACTTGTGGGCATCACCTGCTGGCTTTCGGCACAGACCGGCGGCCTTGCACACCCCCACATTAGTGAATGGAAGTCACATTGACGTACGTACGTGAGAGGATCAGCGTCACCCCATGATCTGTCGTAGTGTGGGACCCATCATCGCAAGATGTTAGCTGTCCCGACCGTGGCCGTATGTGAGCCCTCTACATTTGATCTCGTTGGTGGCCAAGGGACGCGAGGAACTAACTTTCACATCATATTGCCATACACGATAACCTTGCCATCTGGTCTGGTAGAGTAAGAGCTCACGCAGACATATTAGGATCGTCTTGGGGTTTTAGATGTATATGTGTCTAAATACACAAAGTGTTACCTTTTTACTTGTTGTCACTGACCTCAAGACGCGTGAGTTCTTCATTGGATATGACACCCAACAAAAAGGCGTATGCTGTGTGGCCAGTTGCGGTGAGAACTAAAGAAACCCACTTTTGTTTCCCGATACAAGGGCCAATGGTTGGCGAGATAGCAGCCCAGGAGTATTCGCCGGAATCCCTGTTGAGAGTATCTCCACCGGCGCTCCGAATGGTTTAATGGGGTCCTGAAAAATATCGGTCCTAGCGGCAACCCCATCGGTCCGGACTGCCCGAAAAAATGTCCGCCTATTAATATGGTAAATATTAATTTTTTACTATCATGAGCATAATTTCCAAATAAAATCACCTAGCTTATAAGATAAAAAATATCTTTTGGAATAGAAATGCTAGAATTGCTCAGTTGTGATGTTTTATGTCACCGAAAATCGGGAAGAAACTGTTCATACTTGTACACGCGAGTAATCATTGGCACTATTAGCGACAAATAACCGTCGCACATATCACGGCGTACGTTTCCTGTGCTCTTTACTATCTTCCCCACCGTGGTCTATATAAGGGAACAGAGCCTCATATATATGCTACTCCATTGATCTTCCACTGTGAGAGAAATTGAGTGCATTCATCATGTTGATATTATGTTGTTACAACATACAAATACAACTTCAACATGATGTTATTGTTGCCGCTGGTGGTATTAGTCGATCCAATCATGACAGAAAGCCTATGTACATCTAAGGTTCTTTTTCTTCTTCTAATACATTCTTTGACTTTGCTTATTGTGATTTATCTTGTAGCTATAAGATAGTGTAATGTTTTGCTGTGATACGCATGGCAAACCACACATGGGGTAATTTAAACTTATGTTTTGGATCATATTTGACATATTATACTATGAAAACCAATTATTGAGTCGTCGGAGGTGATTTTCACTATTTTTTAGCAAGGCTAATTTTTCTATGTAGTAAAGACTTCGTACACCCGTTTAGATTACTAGTTTGAAATACATCGAATTTGTAGGTCTAGACCCTTCACGTACGTGCAGAAATATTGGGGTTAGGGGCTACTCTCTCTCTCTCTCTCTCTCTCTCTCTCTCTCTCCAACACATGGAGTTTCAGATAAGAGACATATGGTCTCCACGATGCGTATATCTCTGACCATTATTTTGTGTACATATATGTTGGTAAAAATTATAAGAATGCATTTATATAGTTTAAATAAATATAATGGGACAATTTCTTGATAATAATTCTATTTTTATTAATTTGTTGTCAAAGGTAGCGAATTTGAATGGATACATCTAGGATCTCATGTATTTTATGGACTGACGTTTAAACTTTAAATTAGTTATGAGCTCTTTGTAACAATTAAGAGTGTTACTTTGAAACATATTGGTCGAGTTTTCCCAAAATATAATTATTATATATCTTACACTAAAAATTGGTTGTCGAGCTTGCAGTCTGCAAGTTGTATCTATATCCAAAATGACATGTTTTAGACTAGAATACATATCTAAGTTTACATAACTATTGTTATCTTCTCCGTACCTTTATTTGTTAGTCGTCATGATTGAACTTATAAAAACACTATGTTCCCATGTACATTGTATGGAGTTAGTATGATTTTCCCACTCCGACGTGGAAAATTTTATGTTAACAGTAGTTATTTATAACTTAAAGCAAGAATACCATGTGATGAAGTATTAACATGCGAACTTTTCATGGAAATGTAGAAAATAAGAAGAAACGGGTCTCTAATTTAATATAGCACGGAAAGGGACATATTTTTCACCGCAAAACTACAGGTTACTACATCCCACAATGTATATCTATAGGTTTCTTTTGGCATCAAATGTGCAGCGTACATACCTTTCAAGAGAGATGCCTTGTAAGAATGTATGGCAGTTTTTTTTAAATGTCCGTTTCTATTCGTCGACAGTTACAACTTCCCAACTTTGGCAACAATTAATTGAATTCCAAAGCAGCTTTCTAATAAATACAAAGTGTCTATCACACATGTAGCCTCAAAATACATTTGGCAAAAATTAATTTAGTACCTTCGAACTTTGGCAACAATTAATTAAGTTCCAATGTACCTTTCTAATATAAAAAGGAGCTCAAACACTTAACTAGGTGTATTCAAGTGATTTTTTCTGAACTATGTGGATTATATGGTTTCATCATTTGTATACTCGATAACATTATTGGCAGTGGACGAGGACATTATTGCAGAAGTGCTAAGGGTGTGTGCTAGGCAAAAACTGTAGTAGTATATTAGAACTGCGTTAACATAACTAAATAGTAAAAAATTATGAAGTGAATTATAATATGGGAGATACTGTAATATACTGAACATGCACTGCACATGTACGTCGCTACTACAAATTATGTCAAAAAATCACTTACCTAGTAAGAACATTTATAATTTGCCGCCAAGATCTTTCCTTTTAAAAAAGGGTCACATGAAACCTTCAAATTTAGCCGGATTGTAGAAGGGAGCTCACATGGATTCTTGACTTAACTCTTAAAGTAAGCTAGTAATTGTTCTTTTCTACATGTTGAGTTCAAGTAATTCTTATGAGTTTTTTTAAATCCAAATCTTATATGCAAGCTGTAGCTTTAACCCGAGCAAATTTGAAAGTTAGACATTTCACGTTTGCTTACACTATCAGAGTATCAAGAACGTTACCATCATGTTTTTCGAAGGTTGTAAGCAATGCAATGTTTAATAACCGATACATTTTGGAAACGAATACCCTCAACATAGTCCTAAAAACATTTCCTACAAGTAGACCCAGAAAGTTCTTGAATCTCTAATCAAAATTAACCAAATCTCTTGATCATTAGCGGATATGAACTTGTGAAATTTTTTATGTTTCAAAATGTTTAAAAAAATTCAGAGGTAATTGAAATAAGTTTACTTAATCAACACCATAGAAAAGCTACTTTAAAGTTTTCAATGATTGCTGAATTTAGGAGGTTCACATTGCTCCGTCGATAAAAAAGTGAAGAAATTAGCAGTTTGCGAATATCAATAAGAAAAGAAGAAACAGTCGGGGGAAGGAGGAGTGAAGGTGCCATTTGTTTTCAACTCCCATATTCATTTTCCATAATTTCTACAAATAACTGTATTTGCTTCAGCGTGTTTATGTTGATACTCATATTTCTCCTCTTGCTATTGTAAACCAAAGAGCAACATCGGCAAAACCACTGTAGATCGACTTCTCCCTAATATATGACATTCAGCAAGTAAGCATTTAAGGATCATAGTTTAGAAACACAATAAACTAAAAAGAAAGTATGATTCAGTGCATAGTTTCATGCCATATGCTGTACTACAGATTTTGGTTATAAAAAAAACTTAATTAGAAAAGGAGTGTGGAGAAGAAAACAAACAGCACGATCCATGTTAGCACACCACAACTTAATTAGTCTAAGGATAGGACAAGAGTTACTTGTAGAAATTATGGGAAATAAAGGAAGAAGAAAGATGTTCGTATCCCAAAAAAAAGCCTATCTTTAGCACTAAGAAAGCAACATGTTAAAGAGCAATCATGCAGATGTAAGGATTCATGTCGAATGTGCCATCTGAACCTCCTTGTAATGAGGAACTGTTATTGGCTTTTGGGTTTACCTCCAAAAAATGTGCCTTTTTCCCTTTAATTAATGTTTCTTTTGTACTAAAAAAACAGAAGTATGGGAGTAATCTTGTGGTGAAGCTCTCCTATAAATACAGCCGGTGTTTCTCAAGGTTCTTGCACTCCAGAACTATAAGTCCTGAACTAAGAAGTTAATCTTTGATCATCCTGTAGTTGGTATGGCTCGAGGGGATAAGGATGAGAATCCAATGAGGAGGCACTCAGAGGAATTCAATGCATGGGTAAACTGGCATCCTGATGTCTATGTTAATTTGTGCCTTGTTTTATCATGGGGAGGGTCTCAATGGGTTTGTACTCCTCACGTTTCATGATACTGTTCGATCGAGGCATCATTTTCTCTAGGAACCAGGAGACTCGGTACATATTTGTAATGTTTACAGTTTACTACAATCGGATCCTATTATACTTGCTCATCAGTAACATAACTAAGCTCCCAAGAAATGGCGAGCTGTGGTTGCTCGCAGGACATCAGCCGTTCGATCAGCCGTGGACGGTGCAGATGTACTAGCTTGTTAGCCGTTGGGTCCCGCCTGTCAGCTTCAGATCGATTTTCCCCAATCAAACGCGTTTGCGTACGCAATAGTCGGTTTGGTCGCAGTTGACTCGCAACCCCCAATCCCTTCACGTCTCTTCCCCCAATCCCCTCTCCTTCTCCCGTATCCTCTCCCGTGAACGCCACCGCCGCCGTGCGCTTCCTCCTCCGCCGCTGCCTCTCCTGCTGCTGCATCGACGACCGTCTCATGCCTGCAAGGTCGCCTCCATGGGAAGCAGGGGTGGTGTGTGTGAAGGAGGAGGGAGGGTAAAAAGGATGGCGGTGGGAGGAGGAGCAGCCAGGCGGAGACCCGGACGGAGCTCACGTCTCTCCGTCGGCGAGCGGATGGAGCCAGGCGCGACGGCCGCGGTGCCCGGCAGGAAGAGGCGCTGGAGGATGGCGGCGGCGAAGCGGGGGGAGAGCGGCGAGCGGACGGCGCCGGATAGGGAGGCGACGGTGCTCGGCGGGAGGAGATGCTGCAGGAGCGCCTGCCGGACGAGGCCGGCAATATGTACGGTGGCGACGGCACGGGAGACAGCTCATTGAGGTGCCCTAACCCTAACTCTCCATTTGCTTTTTTCTGATTTGTTCATGGAGCCCTTGAAAGATTTCTTATTTGGGCTTCCAAGCTCGACTGTCGCAGCAACTCTTCACCACGCCGGCGTGCTCGTGGTGGTCACCTGGAACTGATGTGAAAATACGTGGTGTACACTATCTCAAAATATTTTTGGAGCTGATCTATTGTGAGCAGCAAAGATTTTGATACGGTGCTTAAAATTAAAATTTCAGATGGCCATCTTCCATCAAAGATTTCAAAGGAAAAGAAACAAGAAGCAGAGTTGTTACTTTGTAGGTGATGTGAAATGGCATGTCTCTGGCTTCTGCTTGTGAACTGAGGTGTTTTGTGTGTTCTATTGGGTAAATGTTATTATGACTGCAGCTATTGCAGCCAAAGCAGTACTGTGGCATACAGATGGTGGAAATTGGGTAAGCCTACAAGGACATGTTCTTTGGTGATGTTATAGATAAGCTTCTCTTGATTGTTATAGCCACTGACAAGCTGCTATGCACTTCTTGGCAGGTGTTGTTGTATCACTGTGTGCTGCTGTCAGATTTAGAAAATACTATCATGGATGAGCTTCATTGACTATACATCGTTTCATATGATTTTGAAAATACAGTTTGATGTCCTGATTATAAATCTATATGCGAGAGTGTGTGACAGTTAAACAAATGAGCAAGTCAAACAGTTTAAAGTGAGTTACTTGTTTCTTTCTTGAACCCGTGTAGGTTGATTGCTTCCTGTTATGCTCTTGTTCCTGCCCCACTTCAACATCTATTTTTTCAGATGTGGGGAATTGTTTGGATGATGATTGATAGCTATAAGATACTTTTGCTCTTCCTTGCTACCTATGCATCCAAAAGCTTCTCTTTATCTGATTTATATAGTGTTATTATTGCTACTAAGAATACATATCCTTTGTCTATTGAATCTAGACTGACGACATATCCCCTGCCGGTAACTGATGTTCGACCACAGTTACTCATGGTATGTCCCCCCTTTACCATATTCTTACATATTAATCATCTTACGTCAGATCAGAGCCAGTAGTGAAATTAGATTGTGATCTTCTGGTTTTGCCTGAAGATTTTTCATTATTCAAAGAGTTCAGTTTTTAGTCTTCGCAGATTTGTCATATCATGAGTTACATGAACCATTGAGGCCTTTAGTATATGATCAGTTAGGCTTTATTGGTTGTGCAAATTAATTAACACAAAAAACTTACAGGTTTAATTTTTCATTCATATGAGTAAAATGTGACAATTAATTTTCTGTTATGCCCAGAATCATTCATCAGTTAACTGATTCAGATGAATCCGCATCAGCTAAATGACAACCATATTGTTCATCAATTTGTGTTGTTGTTAGAAGGCGAACTGTCAAAAATTCTCCAAGCTTATTAGAAGTCTTTCTTACAGTAGATATATATGTGCAGATGCTATTCCTAAAGGTTGATGCTGGGCACTGAAAAAATAGGTTAGTGCTTGCACCAAAAAAGTTCCTTTAGAGCAGTCAATCTGCCCCTCAACAGCACATCACTCACTTCTAAATAAGTAGATATGCAACCATCAACCTCAAAACTACCAGATTATTGCTTGCCATTATTGCTAGAAAGCGTAATCTCGCATGTGCCTAACTTATGTAGAATTGTTGCATCATAGCAAGATTTCCATGCTATGCATTGCCATAACTGTTTTTACTGTGAATCTCTCTCTTATCCTGCATCCGTTGGTTCACATGTGAGATGATAAATGTGCTACAGGTTCACTATATACATTTAGGATTCTCTTGTGAACCTTTAGTTCGAGCTTCTGTCTGGTAAATAATGGTTTCAAATTTTGCTCTACAGCAGAGGACGTGTGCTCCTCTCGAAAAAAAATTACTCAACATATAATAAACAGTCAAAACACCGTTGAATTATGTCTGTTCAGCCAACATGCTAAATTTCTCATTTACTCTGTGCTGCTTACAGTATCTTTTTACTGCTAGGAAACGTTTTTGAATAATAGCCATTTGATTTCTTATTCATATGTTTCTTTGTACACTCTTCTTGGCGGCCAAATAGCTTTGAATATATTACAAAAATATATAACACTATTCCTAACCTACGAAGAATATTTGTTTTCCCTAATTCGTCTCACAGGTCTGCCGCATACCTACAGGTGTATCTATGCATTATTCGCTGTTTTACTCAGTGATCTTCGTAAACTTCATCATTTACGTAGAACTGTTATAATTTAGTTTATTGTGCCTGCGTGTGTGCTTCGTTCACAGCTAGCAGCGCTGCTTTTGCGTAATCTGTTTGCTTTGCTACTTGCTGTGTGTGCGAATCTGATTGTAGCTTAGCCCGTATTGATCTGCTAGCTAGCCTTTTCTAGGGAAAAATACGTTGTAAATGTGATCTTTTTTTTGGAGGGATGGATGTGATTACTAGCTGCTTGTGTGGATTTTAATGGGAAGTGTTTTGTGCATCTCATAGCTAGCTTTGTCTCCTTAATAACTGAACCTGCATACTCTACCGATATACTTATGTGAGTTTCCATACTTAGGTCCACAATTTTTCTCGCAATCAAACAGGATTCAGATGTTTTCTTGTCATGTAAATTGTGCAGAATAGAAGTATACTATAGTACATTACATGGTATAGTGAATTACTGAGCAAATCCTCCGCGTGATTCAATAGTCATTTTAGTAATGCGAGACATGGCACGATTAGCCATAGAGTATCTATTTATTTTTGTATACACTGTAGCATTTGAAAATTGGGTGTTAATTCAAAATTGATCATGTGTAAGTCCAAAGCATAGAGATCTATGCATACCCTGTAGCATTTGAAAATAATTGAAGTATCTATTTATTTTTCATCATTTTTCATGTTATTCATACTCAGTCGATAGGTTGAGGGCAAGTAATTGCTACCATCGATCTGTCAATCTTAAATGTGTTGTAGCAACTCTCACTACCTCAGGTCACCTATCCAAATATGTTTCTGTAGTACAAATGGTTTGAGCCTTCAAGCATGGCAGGTGTCTTACATCAGAAAAGATGCTGCTGTTTAAAATGAGGAAATGTCCAGCAGTGATGATACCTAGCTTGGTACCTCCATTACAATGCAAGGACTCCGCATTTTACCTCTACTCTTCCCTTGTTATGTGCTGGAAAGATTTTGTGAAGTTCGAGTCCTGATCGACTGGTATTATTTTCGTCCGTGGACAATAATTTGTGTATTGTTGTAGTGTGATGTTTTTTAGATGAAAAGGCTCACGCGCTGTTCCATTTCAGACGAAATGAAACAGCAGGATCCATCAGGTTTACATCCAGTAAAATACCGTTTTCTGTCTAAAGCCCTACCACAATTTGTCCCAGCAGCCTGGCCAGATAGAAAGATAATTACAGAACAAGAGGCTGGCAAAGTTTCTAACGACACACAGGTCTGTAGCTACGCCACTCCAGCCTGAACTCATAGAATTCTGGACTTCCATGTCATTCTGCCAGGTGATTTTAAGAAACGTGACAAGCTGATAGGAAAATTGTGTACTCAGCCTTTTGTGGTTTCTTCTATTGCAGTTCTACAAGGAGAAGCGAGGTCAAATAAGAGATCAAGGTGGTCCTGCTATTGCGAGGCCAAGGAGGAAACTGGAAGAGCTCCTGCTATTGCAGCTCAACACTAGCATCCGTTCTAAATTTTCCATGACTTGTTCAGCGATAATAGACGATGTCAGGACTTGTTCTAAAATCACGAGTTATTTGCTATGAAGTGTGTCCATGTTTGAGATATTAAGCGGTAATAAACGCTTGATTCTCAAGATCTAATGGTTCAGTGTGCAGTTCAGAGTTTTGCTCAGGTTCAGACTTTTGTGCAGTTTGTGGGGTGTATGCGGGCTGATGGTGGCTGCCGCATTGTTCCGCTCTGATTCTAGCGTTGTGTGGAGCGCAGCCGCAAACAACCTCACCTGATGCATTATTCCTCTTGCAACCTGTAGCGGACAACCGTGTACCGCCTCGCATGCAACCTGAATCCAAAGTCTGAACCATTATTGGAAAAACGCATCTGCAGTATGAATACTTATTCACAAAATATTTTCATGTCAAAGTTTAAGTCAAATCATACCAGATTGTATTTATGTGATATCTGCAAGCCATGATATATTGATATTGCTACTCGAGTGAAATGATTAGATGAACACAAAAAACTAGACCAGTTCATGGATTAGTTTCAGGTAGTGACATGCAGGCTGCATGAATGAGATGTCCAAGGTTTAATCCTCATATCCACCCAGGGATTTCTTAAAGAAAAATTCATCATGCTTAACTACTTAATAGATCCCAAATGGCTATTTTTTGTTTCCACATTACCTGTGTCCGTGAAACATCATATTGGTCCTGCTAACCTTAACTTTTTCTAATGATGCCATTTTCCTACACTTGCTTTTCTGTTAACTTAAGGTATCGTCTTGCAGAAATAAAATAGTGTGTCAAAAATACATATGCATTGCCACCATATACATGAACTTCTCGAAAATTCATTTTGGCAACCGACTTGCAATGACCCATGCTTAATTCTTTATACTATTACACACAAATAATAAAATTAGAGATTTGAAACTATGCATTGTTCATTATACTCAGATCTATATATTTTATCATTTTTGTGTAACTTAGAATGCAAAGTATTCACATTATGATTTTGCACACTTTTAAGATACATTATTAAAAACACATAAGTTTTTTCAGATATTTCTAAAAAATTATATATGATTTGGAAATTTTTAAAATAGAGAGATAACTAGAACTCGTGAGTTAGAAATCTTCAATCATAGGTTCTTCAATTTCAAAGTGTCCAATAAACTTCATGATTCGATGAAGAACTTGATGCCTTTAATATAATTCAGTTTACAGTGCCAACAGCCTTCTCGGCGCTCCAAACCTGCAAGCCGCGAAGTCATATATCTACCAGGAGGATCGGTGAGGCCAAAGATCGGCTCCATCCTCGGCAAAGGCAAAAATATTGGCTTCATGACTTGCATCAACATGATCGTCCCAGTTGATGTGGCCACGCCTTTTCTGACGTCGAGAGCGCAGCCGAGGCCGCCATAAAGTACCTATGCACTGACGACGACCAGAATGTGCATATCGAGTATTTCACTCGTGAAGCGATATTGAAGGTCAGGTAGAAGCCCGTTGCAGGTGAATTAGTTTAACAGCTGCATCAGGAAGCGACCTAGGTGACGATGGCCAATGAAACATGGAGCGGTAGGCGCACCAATATCCGCCCGAATTGGCCAAACAGAAAACAATTTGCTCGAATTTTAAACATGGCATCACCACACCAAACATTGCAGAATGGACCAATTTAGCACAAACAGTCAAACGGGCGCAGCAAAGCGCGCCCTCTCCTAGTAATTTGTATAATCGACGACGTTGCTGGCAGCTGGCGAGCCTGGAGGCCTTGGATGTGGACCAACTAAAGGAGTACGCTAGACAGTACAAAGATGTGCTCTCTAGTCAAATGAAAGCAGAAATCAGAAAGGTGCGCACACGTTAATATGCACCACTTTTCATTATTTCGTCGTGACTTCATTTGTTCCTTAGAAAAAAATCCATGGTTGTGTACGTGTATATGATGCAATTGATTTCATCGAGACTAATTCGTGTGTCTTTGCAGCTGATACTGAAGAAACAGCCGAAGAAGAGAAAGAAGAGGACCGCGGTGCATCCAATTTTGGGTGCAGTGCTCAAGTTCCACAGGGACGACGATGATACACCCCCTCCGGGTTCGGCAGGTGCTGCATGCTGAAGAAGGCTCTCTGTTATCGGTCTTGGTTTAATAAGTCAGTCGTACCAGAAGTCCAGAAGGTGTTTGTTTTCCATGCATGTGTGGCTATTTTTGTGTCGTCCTAGAGTCCGTTCCTTGCCAATTCCCGACATGTTTCCAGTGATCTAGTGTGGTTATGTCTGTATCGCCTTGCATTTAATTCCATGTAAAAGTGTGGTCATGATAATAAAATAAGTGTTCTATCCAGTGTGGTTGGACAGCCGAAAAAGAAGTTGGATTCTTGCCTGAATTGGCTCTATTTATGTGCAGTAGAGTAGCTAGTAGACATACTCAAAACCGAGATGATGGTGAAATTTTCACCGAAAATCCGGACCTTTGTAAATTTTCGACTTCAGACGGAGTCGCAGGGCAGAGCAGAGGCTTTCTGGTCCAGAATTTCTGAAACGGCTGGCACTGCAAAGCCCACGCTCGTTTTGGACGGCCAACTCGCGTACGATGCCTCCTCTCGTCTCTGCACGCTCCTCCCAAGTCGATGACGGAGGTTGGCGGCGACAGCGCCGGCAAGTACACGTACGGGCACTGCCAGTTCTCGGCTTCTCGTCTGCCCCGACCAGCCGGTTCCGAGCCTTCAACAATGTCACGCTGGAAACGCCGCCGCGGCCAACAATAGCGAGAGGACCCTTGTTAATTGCCGACTTGACAGACAATGGAGTCGCAGAGCAGAGCATAGGCTTTCTGAAACGAGTTAATGGCACCCGCGGTTACACAACTCGACGTCAATGTGCACTTAAGTCACACTTCTCCAGAACGTGATTATTTGGTCACACAACTCGACAAGTGCGTGCACGCAGGTCACTGACCCCACTTGTCAGTCCGTTTTGGACGGTAAATTTTCAGAAAACCCCCTGGAGTAATATTAATTTTACAAAATGGTTCCCCTGGAGGACCATTTTGTAAAATTAGGAGGACCAATTTTGTAAAATTAGAAGGACCATTTTGTAAAATTAGAAGGACCATTTTGTAAAATTAATATTACTCCAGGGGGTTTTCTGAAAATTTACCGTCCAAAACGGACTGACAAGTGGGGTCAGTGACCTGCGTGCACGCACTTGTCGAGTTGTGTGACCAAATAATCACGTTCTGGAGAAGTGTGACTTAAGTGCATATCGACGACGAGTTGTGTGACCGCTGGTGCCATTAACTCTTCTGAAACGGCTGGCACCACAAAGCCCAAGCTCGTCTTGCGGCAGACTGCGTACGGTTACCTCCTCGCCTCTGCACAGCTCCTCACAAGCCGATGACGCCCTCTATGGTGATCATGCTCCAGCGAGTGCCGGCGACAGCGCAGGCAGGGCAGCAAGTACACCAACTACGGCCACTACCAACAGGTTCAGTTCTCCCCTGCCCCGACCAGCCGGCTCCAAGCCTTCAGCACATATCACGCCGGAAATGCCGCGGCGGCGAACAATAGCGAGAGGATTCTACGGTGGCTGGGGTACAGATGATCACCATGCCAACGGCAATGACATGAGATGGCTGCGGTAAGTGGCGGCCACAGACAATTTCTTCGGCGTCGAGATCAAGTATGAGCAAAAAAAGAAAGTATGAGCACAACACGACGACGGCCACTGACCAAGGGTAAATGAAGCCTACACTTAACAGTACTCCCTCCGATCCATATTAGTGGGCACAACTTTGTCTAGATACGCATGTATCTAGTCTAAATACTTAACTAGATACATATGAATTTAGACAAAGCTATGCCCACTAATATGGATCGGAGGGAGTACCAGTTTTTTTGGACGGAAGATAGCAAGGACTGCTCCATTTTCATTAAGAGCCAACCGGCACAAACAACGGCAAAGTTACAGAAAAGAGATAAGAAAAGAAAATAAAGTTAGAACAACAACACGGGAGAAGAACATGATTACAACCCCGCAGGGAGGGCATTCAACACTCATCGTTTTTCGATTAACGTTGGACACTAGTGCGCAAGGAGCTTCACCGCCATAGACGAAAAACTTCAATCAACCGAGATCAGCTACAATGGTGTTGGAACAGCCGAAGGGCAACACATCGCCGAGTCCACCCGACGAAGGGCCATGCGCTGCCAAGGATTTACACAATAGCCAACAACATAATCGAAGGGTATCACGCAACCGAGTCGACACCCGGGAAGCGGCACTAGCCCAAGCCGTTAGTCGTCTTCAGAGGAGAGACTCCAACCCTTCCGTAGAAGCTCGATCATCGTGACCACGGAGAGAGAGCACCAACAACACCATCGACACCACGACCTACTCCCCACTTGTCTCTCCAGCTAGTCCAGCTCCATGAACGATGCCCCCCAAGAAGGACATGACAGCAAAATGCTAACATCGTCCGATGGGGAATACCCGGATCAAGGGTTTGCCTCGGAGCGTCGAGCGGTGGAGACGATCCGAGTACCACGATAACACCTTCAGGAAGAGGTGACGCCCACGGGTGCCATTGTTGCTGGCTCCGGCCAAAGCATGAGCAAGATTTCGCTTGGTACTGCCGCTTGCACCCCACCAGTGAGCTGGTCCACCAGGGCCTCCCTCAGCCATCGGGGCCGTGCCGTCGCTATATGTGCATCGCTGCACCTTGGAGCAGCGCAGCCGCAACTTCGGCCCGCTTGGCAAAGGGACGCCATCCACTTCCCCTGCGAAGCACCGCACCACTACCTCAAACCGCGCGCCAGCCCTAGCAGCTCTGCGCCCCCAGCGCGCCGTTGACGCCCGAAGACGAAACCGCGACGGATGTGGGCTCCACTCACCCCTTGGGTGGAGCCCAAATCCACGTCTGACCACCTCCACTCACACCCACGGCGGGCGGGAGCTCCTCCGTGCGAGAGACGTCGAAGGAGGAGGCAGTCACCGTCGCACAGCCAGGGGCGTCGCCCTGGCCGCCACGCGCAGGCAGCTCCACCGGTGCGGCCGCAGTCGCCCTAAGGGAGCTCTCTGCCACGAACCACCAATCCCCTTCGCCTTTGGCTTCGGGTCCGCCGCTAGCGCGGTTCACGCCAACCGCAGCGGCGGCGGGGGAGCTACACGGGCCTGGTTTGTGGCGGCGCTAGGGTTTTGCCCCGGTGTCGCCCTAGGGGACGACACAAGAGCGGGAGGGAGAAAGTGTCCACTTAACAGTACCATGTCACGTATTTCCACATTTTTCATTTGACTTGTAGAAAGTACCTAGTCGCTTATATCTTAATTAAGAGACTAAGTTTCAGGTTATACCCCAAAGATCATGTTTGCGACGGCGGGCACCTAATTAATCATTTCTACAATTTTCATGGAATTTGATACGATAGTCTCGATGAAAGGTTGTCGTGGTATTACAAACTGTATACATATTTTCTGCAAGAGTGTTTAGTAGGAAAACACCTGCACTAACCATGCTGGCTAAGCCTAACCAAGAGTCTTGTTGCTCGACTGGTCCACCAAAGCGAGACAAAGCCACATGAAGCTATTTTTTTTCGTGAAAACGCAAAAAGCATTGCGTTTTGATGCATTGATAGATAGAAGAGTTATTTACAAGCCTATAGAGAGACCACCCCACACCATACAACTCAACCCAATGACCTAGACTAGGGAGAAGATGTGCGAGTCCGCGGGCTCCCGCGCTCACCCAAGAACGAGCCTCTGTCTTGATGGTTTCGACCAAAGCGCCAACTGAGTGACGTGCGTTGTCGAATTCGGTCGCGTTCCGTTGCTTCCAAATCAACCACACCGTGAGAATGATCACCAAAGAGGTGCCCTTACGTAGCAAGCGAGGGTGGAGTTGAGTACCAATGACTACCAATCCATGAAGTCGTCCTCCACAGTCGGCGGCCTAGACGTCAATCGTATCCAAGATAGTACCTCATGCCAGATAGTCTGTGAGAACGAACACCTAGTGAGTATGTGGGACATCGACTCCGTTGCCTAGTCAGACATCGGGCAGCTCGCCTGGTGTGGCAGGCCTCATCGTGCGAGTCTCTCCCCTGTCCAGCAGTGATCCATGCACGCTAGCCAGATAAACAACTTCACCCTCGGTGGTGCCCAAATCTTTCAATTCAACTTTCTGGATCTGGATTCGACCGCCCCATGAAACATGGCATCATAACACGACTTGCACGAGTATTGGGCATCGGGTGTCCAGTGCCAGACAAGTTTGTCTGGCAGCTCGGACAGGTGCACCCCTTGCATGCTAATCTAAGTTTGTACATACTGCCAAAGAGCGAGCGGGCTCAATGCTTCAGATATGTCTGCGATTCATCGACGCTCCACTAGCGCCTCATTTATTTTATCGACTCGTGCTTCGTGAAAATGATGACCCTATTCTCTCAGCAACAACCTTGCTCGGTACGAACAAGAGTACGTTTTGGGGATGTTGACGAGTGCCTTTTATATAGAGTTTTACTTAACACTTTTCATATGTGGAGGTAGGGATGTTGGCATTTTACCACGCTAGCACACCTTTTCTACTTATGTATGCAGGAGATAAAAAATAAAGGTGAAAAAAATCCAAACAAGGCAAATTGTCTATATTTGGACAGAAATAGGACTGTTGGGAACATAAAAATCCTTCCATAAGAATGACCACCTTGCTGGAAGGTTCTAGGAGACTTAACAACCCCCGGTACGGTCGGACCCAACTGTACCATGTGACCCTATGCCCCATCATCTGGAGCATCTCGTCAAGTATTTTTACCCTGTGCCTTTCGATTTTCCAGACAACGAACAGACCAGCCGCCATAACAGAAACAATCATGAAAACCTAGCCTCCGGATAGATGCAGTCCACATAAAGGCTGTCATCTCCACCACAACAACGATCTTGAAGGCCGCAACATCATCATCATCATCATCATCGTCGTCGTCGTCGTCTCCATCAATGAATCCCTCCTCTCCATATCGTTGTAATTCCGAACCTCAACTTGTGGACTTGTACGTGTACTCGTTTAATCATTCATCTATACCATCCATACAATTATTATGATCATGTTTTCTGCCTTTATGTGTGAGTAGTTCCAATAGTTTTTGGGAAGATGGAGAAAACCTAGCACTATTATGAATTGAAATAAAGAATTTATAGATTTTTTTTGAAAGGAATGCGGTAGGGGAAGCCCCTACAACGTTTTTTTTTAAATAATAAGAACCCAAATTCGCACCTGTGAGGACTTGAACCTGGGTGGCTGGGTTGTACATCCACTTCCCTAACCAAGTGAGCTGGGCTCACTTCTTGAATTTATAGATTATTATTGTTTGAAGTGTAGTAATGGCCTTCATGATATTTTGCGAACGTCGACTGCATAATTTTTTCCCACACGACATGAAGGTCATTAACGTTGGTGCAAAACGGACTGGTTGTGGGCATAGGGGTGACAGAAGCCACCATTCTCCTTTGTATCATTAACACAGGAACAACGGAGATCCAAGTTTTTACTCCACCTTCATGGGGATTGTGTGGGGGTGTGTAGCCAAGATCTCAAGGCAAACCTTTAGGTGGGGCTGCGCCCATACACAACGTACACATAATAAACAATGTATACCTACTAATTTTTTACATATGCTAGTGGTGGATACAATACTTTTTTTGATGGAATACGGTAGGGGAACCCCTACAACGTTTTTTTTACAATAAGAAACCGAAATCTGCGTCCATGAGGAATTGAACCTGAGTGGCTGGGTTGTACATACACTTCCCTAACCAAGTGAGCTGGGCTCACTTCTTTGTGGATACAATACCTCATGAGAACACATGCAGCCTTATTGCAGTATTCAATCATTTCAACAGCTCATTCACCATTATCTTTTAATTGCTTTACTTGTAGGTACAACACAAACATTCTGTATTGCTCTCAACACAAACATTCTCAACATACTCTTTCTTGATTTGGATTAGATAACTTGTAGGTACATCTTGATAAACAAATAAACGAGGAACAAAAGATCATTTCCTAAACTCCATGTGGTTCGATACTCTTACTTCGAAAATGGCTACAACAAACTTGTGCACTTGCAAGCATCACAAGGAAGCTATAGGACATTTCTATTACATGTTTCTTTAGGGGTGCACTATGTAGGATTATTAGCTTGTTATGTCTATATCAGTACTTATATTGTCATGTTTTCATGAAACATTGACGTTTTCATGCCTATCTAGGTTTTTTTCTTATAAAGGTATGCTCGATCCTCCACAATGGACGCTCCTTGTTCCCTAAGTCATTCGATTTTCTGTCCCATGCGACTTTGACTCAATAAAATACTTCATTAAACTAAAATAACTACTCAATAAACTATTAATATGGCAAATATTTAAATCTGATGTTATCACAAGCTTAATTTCCGAATAAAATACCCTAGATGATAAGATAAGTTTTATCTTTCGGAATAAAAAATTCAATAATTGCTCAGTTGTGATCTTTCACGTCACGGAAAACCGGGAAGAAACTGTTCATACTTGTTCAAGCGACTGACCACGGCACTATTAGCAACAAATAACCGTCACACCTTTCACGGCGCATGTTTCCTATGCTCTTTAATACCCGCCCCATCGTGGTCTATAAAAGAGAGCCGAGCCTCATATGCTACATCATTGATTTTCCATTCACAGAAAACTGAGTGCACTCATGTTGATCTTATGTTCTTACAACATACAAATACAACTTCAACATGATTTTGTTTTTCCCTCTGGTGGTAATTGTCGATTCAGTCATGACAGAAAGCCTATCCAGATCTAAGGTACTTTTTGTTCTTCTAATACATGCTATGATTTCTCTTATTATGATTTATCTTTTAGCTATAAAATAGTGTAATGTTTTGTTGTGATACGCATGGAAAACCACCTATGGATCGTAATTCAAACTTATTCTTTTGGATCATATTTCACATAATATACTTTGAAAACCAATTATAGAGTTGGCGGAGGTGATTATCACTATTTCTTAGCAAGGCTAATTTTCTATGTAGTAAAACTTTGTACACCAGTTGAGATTACTAGTTTCAAATACATCGAATTGGTAGGTACAGATCCTTCATGTATGCGCAGCAATTTTGGGTTAGGCGCTCTCCCCCGTCCCCACCACCCTCTGAATACATGGTGTTTCATATAGAGACATGGTCTCCAAGATGCCCATAACTCTGACCATTATGATGTTTACATATATGTAAATGATAATCATAAGAAATCATTTATATAGTTTTAAACAGTATAATGGGACAACTTATTAATAATAATTCTAATTTTTTAATTAGCTGTCAAAAGTAGAGAAGTTAAAAGGATGCTTCTAGGATGTCATGTATGTTTCAGACTGACTTTTAAGTTTCAGTTAGTTATGATACCTTTTGTAAATTTTAAGAGTGTTACTTGGAGGCATATTGGTAGAGTTTCCCCAAAATATAATTATAATATATCTTACACCAAAAGTATATTGGTTGTCAAGTTTGCCGTCTGCAAACTGTATCGATCTGTATCCAAAGTGACATGTTTTAGACTATGATACATATCTTAGTTTACCGAATTATTTTCATCTTCTCCATCATGTTATTTGTTAGTTTTCATGATTGAACTTATACAAACACTATATTCCCGTGTACATTGTATGGAGTTAGTATGATTTTCTCACTTCGTCGCGGAATTTTTTATGTTGCCATTAGTTATTTATAATTTAAAGTATCAATGGGATGTCGAGAATACCATGTGATTAAGTATAAACATGTGAACTTTTGATGTAAATGTATTTCCATTTGTTTGTTGGATAAGAAGAAGAAGAAGCAGGGATCTAATTTAGTATAGCACGGAAATGGACATATTGTCATCGAAAAACTACACGTTACTACATCCCACCATGTAGATCCATAGATTTTTTTGGAATCAAGTGTGCAACGTACATACCTTTTAGCGAGATGCCTCGAAAGAAATGATGGCAGTTATTCAGAAAAAATGTCAGTTTCTATTCATTGACAGTTACAACTTCCAAACTTTGGCAACAATTAATGAAATTCAAAAGTAGCTTTCTAATAAAGACAAAGTGCCTATCACACATGCATGTAGCTTCAAAATACATTAATTGCTTAATTTTGACACAATTAATTTAGTAGCTTCAAACTTTGGCAACAATTAATTAAGTTGCAAAGTAGCTTTTTAATATCAAAAGGAGCTTAAACACTTAACTAGGTATATTTGCACATTTTTCTAAACACTATGTGGATTATAATAGGTTCTCATCATTTGTATACTGGATAAAACTATTGGCCGCCAACAAGGACATTATTGCAAGAGTGCTAAGGGCTCCTTTGATTCAAAGGAAATTCTTAAGATTTTTGAAGGATTTTATGCTATAGGAATTTTTCCTACATTGGTTGTTTGATTCATAGGATTGGTTCCTATAGGAACTTTTTCCATAGGAATCATTGTACTACACTCCATAGGAATTCTAACATTCACTCCAACTTCTTTTTGCAAGTCCTTTACTTTCCCTTTGCCATCAAACACAATTGCTCTTCCCAAAGGATTCAACTAGACATGACATTCCAATCCTATGGGTTTTCTATTCCTACACTTTTCCTATCCTATGAATCAAAGGAGCCCTAAGGGAGTGTTCTAGGCAAAATTTTGTATATTAAATTACTTAATCACACCATAATATACAAGGAATAAATACAAAACTTATTTATCCTTCGCAGTCATGAGTTCAATGATTGCCAACCGTATTTGCCACTCCATACAATGTATTTTAATAGAGTAATCGTGGTTCCCCTACCACTTTGTGTTAATATAACTAAATAGTAAAAAATTATGGAGTGCATTATAATATGAGAGATACTATAATATACCGAACATGAAGTGCACATGTACGTGCCACTACAAATTATCTCACAAAAACACTTAACTAGTAAGAACATATATAATTTGCCGCCAAGATCTTTCCTTTTCAAAAGGGTCTCATGAAACCTTAAAATTTTGGCCGGATTCTAAGAGGTTGTAATTATGTCACATGGCTTCTTGGCTTAACTAGTTTTTGGAAGGTTGTAAGCAATGTGAAGCTTAATAACCGCTACATTTTGGAAACGATAACCTCAACATAGTCCTAATTTTTTTCTTACACGTAGACCACGACAGTTCTTGCTAATAAAAATTAACCTAATTTGTTGATCATTAGTAGACGAACTTGTGAACTTTTTGATGTTGCAAAATGCTTTCTTAGTTCAGAGGTAATTGAATAAGTTTACTTAATGAACACTATAGAAAAGCTACTTTAAGTCTTCAACACTTGCTGAATATTAGGAGGTTCACGTTGCTCATCGATAAAAAAAGTGAAGAAAATTAGCAATTTGCGAATATCGATAACAAAAAGAGCAACAATCGGGGGAAGAAGGGAGTAAATTAAGGTGCAATTTTATTTCAACTCCCATATATCGTTTTCCTTACTTTTTACAAATAACTGTATTTGCTTCAATGAGTTATGTTGATACTCATATTTTGCCTCTTGCTATTGTAAAACAAAGAACAACATATGCAACACCATTGTAGACTTCTCCGTAATAAATGGCATGCAGCAGATAAGCATTTAATTATCATAGTTAGACACATAATAAACTAAAATTAAGTATAATTCAATGCATAATTTCACGCCATATGTTGAACTACAGATTTTGGTTATAAAAAAAATAATTAAAAAGGAGAATGGAGAAGAAAACAAACAGCACCATCCATGTTAGCGCATGACACAACGTAATTAGCCTAAAGATAGGACAACAGTTACTTGTAGAAATTATGGGAAATAAAGGAAGAAGAAAGATGTCCATATCCCAAAAAAGATGCCCATCTTCCTGAATTTAGCCGTAAGAAAACAAGATGTTAAAGCAGATGTAAAGATTCAGGTCGAAAAGACCATCTGAACCTCCTTGTAATGAGGAACTGTTATTGTCTTTGTGGTTTACGCTAAAAAATCCATGTAACTGCCTCCCCAAATCCAGTGAAAGCTTCCACGTTTTAGTGGCATACCTGAAGTGCTTACCAGCAAGCTTTCACATGTTCAGAAGCAACGGTCACTGTGCCTTTTTTCCTTGAATTAATCTCCCTTTTGTACTTGATAAAGAATGCGACTAATCTTGTGGTGAAGCTCTCCTATAAATACAGCTGGTCATTCTCAAGGTTCTTGCACTCCAGAACTACAAGTCCTGAACTAAGCAGTTAATCTTTGGTCATCCTGTAGTTGATATGGCTCGAGGGGATAAGGATGATAATGCAATCAGGAGGCACACAGAGGAATACAATGCATGGGTAAACTGGCATCCCGATGTTTATGTTAATTTGTGTCTTGTTTTATCATGGGGAGGGTCTCAATGGGTTGGTAGTACTCCCCACGTTTCATGATACTGTTTGATCGAGGCGTGATTTTCTCTAGGAACCAGGAGACTCAGTACATATTTGTAATGTTTACTACAATCGGATCATATATACTTGATCATCATTTTAATAATCGATGAAGTTTTTGGCAGCTGGCGAGGATGGATGCCATGGATGTCGACCAACTAAGGGAGTACGCTAGACAGTACAAAGATGTGCTCTCTAGTCAAATGAAAGCAGACATTAAAAAGGTGCCCACATGTTCAATATGCACCTGTTTTCATTACTTCGATGCGGCTTAATTTGTTCCTTTGATAAAATTTCACGGTTGTGTATGTGTATTGATGCAGAGACTAACTCCGTAACTCGTCCATGTTTGCAGCTGATAAAGAATAAACAGCCGAAGAAGAGAAAGAAGAGGACCGCGGTGCATCCAATTTTGGGTGCAGTGCTCAAGTTTCACAGGGATGATACACCGCCTCCGAGTCCGGGAGGTGCTAATGCATGCTGAAGAAGACTCTCTGTTATCGGTCTCGGTTTAATAAGTCAGTCGTACCAGATGGTGCTTGTGTTTCATGTGTGGCTATCGTCCTAGAGTCCGTTCCTTGCCGTGTTCCCGAAATGTTTCCTAAGTGTGTTTATTTCTGTATCGCCCTGCATTTCATTCCATGTAAGAGTGTGATCATCATAATAAAATAAGTGTTCTAATGTGGAGAAGGTTCTTACTGAGATTTACTGGTGGTTACCTGTGTCTAGTTTAACAACCGACAAATAAGTTGGGTTCCGTTTGAGGTTAGTCTGAACAGGCTGAATTCATGTGCAAGAGACTTTCTCGAAACCGAGATAACGGTGAAATTTTCACCAAAACTCTTGAGGGCACGTACAGTGGTGTCTACTCAGCTGTCTATAAGGGGTGACAACTTAAGATTTTAGATGAGGTGGAAGGAAGAGAAGGAAGAGAGAGAAACAGCCTGTCTGTAGAATTCTCGACGGTCTGTAGCGCTAAAATTTCGGCTGCTACCGACGGCTTTTTACCATTGTACTACGAAGGTGTCTATACGTTTTGTCTTTTCCCTCTTGCCACAGTAGGATCGTGCGCGCGTAAACACAGTTATCTTCTCGACACTGTAACTGCTAACTGAATGTAATAGACATCTAAACAGACAGCCCACTGTAGATCCTGTCTTTAGCGCTGCCTATAGGTGACGTGCAGGTGCAGTACAGACGGCAGCTGTCTAGACGATTGTACATGCCCTGAGAGACAACGGAGTGGCAGGGCAGAGCAGAGGCTTTCAGATCCAGCATTTCTGAAACGGCACTGCAAAGCCCACGTTCGTCTTGGACGGCCAACTCACATACGGTTACCTCCTCTCGTCTCTTCACGGCTCCTCGCAAGCCGATGATGCCCCCTCTATGGCGATCATTCCCTTGCCCGGAGGTTGGCGGCGACAGCGCCGGCAAGTACACCGTACCAACAGGTTCAGTTCTCTGCTGCCCCGACCAGCCGTCTCCGAGCCTTCATCAATATATCAGTATATCACGCTGGAAAAGCCGCTGCGGCGAATAATAGCGAGAGGGTTCTGCGGTTTCTGGGGTACAGATGATCGCCATGCCAACGGCAATGGCATGGAGATGGAGGAGATGACCTTGGTGAGTGGCGGCCACTGACGATTTCTTCGGCTTCGAGGTCAAGTATGAGCACAACGACGACGGCCACTGACCAAGATGCTTCAGCAAACAAACTTTAGCGAGGTACTGAATGTGAACCCTCATCGTGTCGCGCTCTGAAGTTTTCCTTCACATCAGCAGATAACGCGTAGTATTATTTTTTTTCTACAAGGGAGGGACCGAGGGAGATCCAGTCCGGCCCAGGGATCTGTTGGGCTCATGTATTGATCACTGGGATCAACCCGACCTCCTAATCTTTGCCGCCGCCGCCGCCGCCGCCTAGAGAGAGAGACTGCTTGTTGCGATCGACGATGAACCGGCAATTCGTGAATCTGGTCACGCGGAATTACGACAGTGGGATGTATGCAGTGCGGCGTTTCAATCCCAATGTGCTCTTCTACCAGTCAAGAGATGAAGCAGTATGCCCGACTACGTACCCAGTCAGAGACCTTTGGACTCTATCCTCTCCCCCGCTACAGTAGAAGGAGAGGCGATTTGTGAAGCTCCCGTGCGCTCCACCTCACCGGCGGCGACTTCGCCGGCTCCCCTCCCCTCCGCCGGCCGCTCCGGCGGCGGGAGGGTGGGGGAGCCCCGGATCCCGTCTTATGTACAGGTAGGTGTGTGTGGGTCCATCCCCAGCGGCGGAGGCGAGGTGGTGCGGCTGGGGTGGTGGTTTGCGGTGGCGGTCGTCCTTGTCGATGGCGCGGCTCGGTGGAGTCGAGCCATGGACCTGCCTCCCCTGGTTCGTGCGCAGCTCCTGGTAGCTGCGGTACGGGCCCTTCCCTCGCCGGCGGCCATGGTGCGGCGGCGCCGGATCTTGAAGTTTCCGGAAGTTTTAGATGTTTTGAAGCCAGGCGGTGGCGACGGTGGTGCAGGGTGGAGTCTCTTTGGAGTCGAGGTTCGTCGACTTCCCGTCCGCAGGGGGACTCCTCCGATCCAAGGCGTCATGGGAGGAGCAGCGGCGGCGCGCCGGCGGCACGTTCTGCTTCATCTTCGTCTCCGAGCTCTAGAAGGACTTGATTGTAATTTTAACTTTGTTCTGGTGTGTTCTGTAAGGACCTGGTTTTAATATATATCTATTTTCCTCGCAAAAAAAAAAAGAGATGAAGCAGTAGAAGCAGCCGACATCCACGAGGTGAATTCTGCAGCATCCGCTGCAGATGGGAGCAACAAAGAGAAGAGATCCGTCCAAGGATACGGAGCCTCCGGCGGCTGCCTGATCCCATCGTTAAGTTCGATCCGTCTCCGACCGGCCTGTGGCACTGTAACGGCCTGGACTGCTTCGAGCCATCATGGGGCGGACCGGGGCCACCAGGCGCTCATGCTTCGAGGTGCTCGAGTGCAGGGACGCGTGGAGGTGGCGGACTCTCCCGCCGCCGCCTTTCATCCACCAGGACGGGTACAAGCCCACCATGATCACCTCCTACACCATTGTCGGCGATGGCACCACCGTGTGCATCTCGTGTGAGAAGAACAAAATTGGCACCTACTGCTTTGACACCATGCGCCACGACCCTAGCCACCATTTAGGATGGGATAATCGGGATGAATGGAGGCACGTTGGGGACTGGGTGCTGCCCTTCGACGGCATAGCTGAGTACTTCCCGAGCTCAAACTATGGTTTGGCTTCACGCAGTGCAAGAGAAGCCACCTTTGCGCGGTTGACCTCTCCGCCATGGACCACGGCCAACGGCCAGTTGTGCAGCATGTTTGGGAAGATCTTGACCTGCCGGAGAAACAGGGCTGTGCACCACTGCGTTGCAGGATACTTAACTTGGGCTCGGGCAGGTTATGCGTCGCTAAGGTCATTAACGCAGAACGGCAGAAGCAACTGGGATGCTGTTTGCTGCGTTCATCGGCATCGAGATGGTGCGTGGCGACGATGGCCAGAGCATCCGAATGTTCAAGCACAAGACTACAAGCTACATTTACGCAACGCCCGACGAAATCATGTGGTTTCTCTGAATAATCTAGTAGGTATTACGGTCCACTTTTTTTTCTCACGAAATGAAATGAGGTACACATAACCCGACCTCTGTATATTAAAAAAAACTAGACCGATGGGGAGGATCCCATGGCATTGTCATTAAGAAAGGTGCAACATCACCGAATTACGAGTGAAAGTACTCCAACCTGGGTGGGTGGAAAGCCATCAGCCCCTCCCCACCGCTGGGCTACGCCTCAGTCCGTCGACCTCTGTATCATGACGATGCACAACCTCATTTTATTGGAAATGATCAGCCAAATGCCTCGAAAGGCTGAAACACATCATTGGCTTACGATGTTGGCCGGCTATCTTAGAAACTGATTGCCTCCGGGTGGTGAACGGGGTTGCCTCGTCATGTGACAGATCGCCCTACTGGTGCGAAATCGAAGGCATTCTCCTTTAGGCGATTGACCTCTGTAGATGGAGCAGAGTATCGACAGGTCTTGGCGCCGGCCTTCACTCCCATGTACATAGCAGCACTGTCAATTTCAACAGTAGCAGGATGTATATTCATCACTTCACACCGAGTCAAGCATCTCAAAAGAGCCATTGCCTCAGCTTCCTTTGCATCGGAGCATGTAGACAGCTTCTCAGACATGGAACACATCACAGCACCATTGTGATCTCTAACTATACCACCCATAGTAGTTTGACCTGTTTCCTGTATATAAGAAGCATCAAAATTCAGTTTCAGTTTACCCATAGTAGGTGCAGTCCAATTTTTATTGACAGCAACCGGAATCCATTCCTGAGTCATATGAGAATTCCCAGCCGTGGCAATCTTCTTTGATTTTCCTTTCTTATCTGAGGAAATACCAGCACAAAACAGAGTCTGCATATAGTTCTGCAAGAACACAGCAGAAGCTTCACTTGTACTAAGACCATCTTCATGGATTATGTTGTTTCTCAAATGCCAAGCACGCCATAACAGTACAAGAATGAGAGAATGGGATTCTAGAGGAGAATTTGCTAACATAAGGAGCAGCCAATCAGGTCGAGTGAAAGTAAATTGCTCTTCTCCAGGAAGATTCCACACCTCTCTCATTTTGTTTCTAAGAGTCCTTTCTTTTGTGCACATCACAGTGGCATGGAAACTACTCTCTTCCCCTGTGCCACAAATTGTACAAGTGCTATCAATCTCCAACGTTCTCCTCCATTTATTCTTTTTTGTTGCAAGATTGTCAGACGCACATCTCCAAGCAAAAATGCGGTTCTGGTATCATCACCCGACCTGCTACTCCCACAACTGTTATGGGCATTCCTAGACAGATCAAAAGTAAGCTTGTACGCGCTCTTGACTGAAAATATCCTGGATTTCTCACAATGCCAAGCAGGTGTATCTCCATCATGTTCCATAGGCCTCAGACTAAGGATATCATCAGCATCATGGGGGTGAAACATATCTCTAATCTTTATCTCATCCCAAACCCTAGTTCCTGGATAGAACAAGTCCTTTACTTTCCTGCACCTTGTATGATTTTTAATACTCCCTCCGTCCAAAAATAAGTGTCTCAAGTTTGACAAAAAGTGGATGTATCTATACATGAAACATGTCTAGATACCTCCACTTTTAAGCAAACTTGAGACACTTATTGTTGGACGGAGGGAGTATTAGTAATTGTCATCGGCAGTCTGCGTGGTATCCAGTTGCATCTCTGAATGTCAATCATGGATCCATCTCCAACTCTCCCAACAATTCCTTTCTTAAGTAAGTCCAGCCCATGTTCAATGCCCCTCCAAGCTAGCTAGGGACGCATCAGCAGCAAAAACAGTATCCAGAAATCTCCCATGTGGGAAATATCTAGCTTTCATCAGTTTTGCACACAAAGTATCTGGGTTTTTGAGGATTCACCATGCCTGTCTTGCAAGCAGCGCTTGGTTGAACACTTGAGCATCTCTAAAACCCATGCCACCCTTAATTTTCGGCCTGGTCAAATTGTCCCACGATGCCTAATGAACTTTCCTATGATCTTCATCTTCTCCCACCAAACTTTTCGGATGGTTTTCATGTAGTCCTCATGGAAGCTTGCTGGTAGTTTAAAAATACTCATGTAGGTGGTAAGAGTTTGAGCCACCGATTTCACAAGGGTTTCCTTTGCAGTCATTGACATATGGTTTTCATTCCAAACATTAAGTTTTTTGGTGAACTTTTCCTTTGTAGGTTGAACTTATCTTTCTTCATCCTTCCTTCAGGAGTTGAGAAACCCAGGTATTTTTCCTCAAACGTACTCTGTTGCACACCCAAGATATTCTTTATAGTTGTTTGTGATGAATCCGGGCATATGCTGTTGAAAAGAATGGATCATTTCCCAACACTAAGTTGCCCTGTGCATCTTTCATAAAAGTTGAGGGCCTCCTTTACTTTCTCAGCTTTCTGACTATTTGCTTGGAAGAATAAAGTACTGTCATCAGCAAAGAGGAGGTGTGATATACCTGTTAGACATGTAATATACGTGTATACCGTATGGTGTAGTACACCACCGGTATACACGTACAACCTTGTACGTTGCCACGCCAGGGGCTCTTCCTGGCTATATAACACGAATCCGATCCTCCCAACGGAGGTATCGTTTCCGCCAACCCTAGTTTGTCGATATGGTATCAGAGCTCCTCTTCTCCACGACCTAGCCGCTGTTCAAAACCCTAAACCTTCGCCGCCGCCGCAGCCTTCTCTGCCGCCGCCGCCCCAAGCCAAAGCTACGACCAAAAACCCACGATCCAAAACCTAAAGCCTACGATCTACAACCTACAACCAAAAACCTACGATCTACAACCCAAAAACCAAAGAATCACGACCAAAAACTTCCCTGTTCTTCAATGGGATCTACATCGACGACCATGGGTGCCCTCACCAACGCGCTGAGCTCGCCGCCCTCTCAAAAACTCACTCAAGGCAACTTTCTTTTCTGGAAGACCCTCGTTGCTCCTGCCCTTCGCAGCGCCCAAGCCACCGGGCTGCTGGATGGTAGCGATGCCGCGCCGCCACAAGCTGTCGACGCCGAGCAGTGGCGGCGCTGGGTGTATGCACCTGTATTCACATGAATACCCAAGATTCTGAGCAAAAATAATTTTTATACATGTCGGCCCGTAACAGCCCCAGTCAATGCACAACCCAGCAGTCAGCAGCGCACACGTTCAGGTCGTTCCTTGCGCGTTCGGCCGTTCGCTCATTCGCAGCCACCAGCCACTATAGCTGGCCGAACGGGCCATGCTAAACGGGCCGGCACGCGGCACGCTGTTTTTGGCCCGGCCCAAGCACGGCCCGGCACGCGACGAATCGTGCCGTGCCGGCACGAGGCCCATTAGTACTCGTGCCCAGCTCCGAGCTGTGGCACGCGGGCTGGCCCGGCACGGCACGGCAGAATCGTGTCGGCACACGGCACGGCCCGGCCCGGCACGGGCACGAGCACGCGAGCGGCACGTAAGCGGCCCGACGCACGCGAGCGGCACGGCCCGGCACGAAGCACGACACGCGAGCGACCCGTCTGTGCTGGAGCGGGCACGCCAGCGCCTGTCGCCGCAACCGCCGGCACGATTGTGCCTTGTCGGGCCGTGCCCGGCCGGGCGGCACGCCTCGCGAGCGGCACGCAAGCACGAATGGGGCTCGGCCGACCGTTGCACCATTTGAAATTTGAACCTCTAACTCCTCTAACTCAACATTTTGTGCTATAAATAGGCCCCCTCACCCACAGAATTTTTCACACTCATCCCACACTTCTCATCTCATGGATCACCCTCCCTCTCCCCCCTTTAACCCATGTCCCGATGGGTTTGTCCAGGAACCGTTGATCTTCTTTCCCCCCGGAGCTTTAGGAATTAGTACCGACGATTGCCCCTACGTAGAAGAACCTCACACCCAAATCCCAAATCCATCTAGCCAAGAACATCACTCATCCGCTGCTGGTTCTAGTAGTGCTGCCGCTTCTAATAGTGCCCCCTCCTCTACCTCTACCGGCTCAAAGAGGCGTCGAACCGCAAAGGTGTGGGTGGAGGGCCATTTTGAGTATCGTCTTGCGACACTCAAAGATGGCACGAAGGAATACCAAGCGCTGTGCCAGTGGCCCAACTGCGGCAAGATCCTCAGCGGCGCCTCGAAGCATGGTACCGGTCACTTGGAGCGGCACGTCAAATCGCACCGGATGTCGAGCTCACAGGCGTCGGCGAGAATACAACAAGATCTGCCTTACGGCCCTAGCGGCCAGGTAACTAACTTCAACTACGATCCTGCTGAATCTCGTAGAGGACTATGCCATGTTATTGCTGCACATGATTTACCGCTTGGTTTTGGGGAGTATCCCGCTGTTGTAGATTGGATTAGATCTTGTCATAATCCACAGCATCGTCCCGTTTCTAGGCAAACTACATTTAGGGATATGAAAAAACTAGCCAAAAAATGCAAATAGAAATAAAAGATGAGTTTGCGAACTGTACATTTTCAGTTTCATTAACATCTGATATCTGGAGCGGTAGAGCTAAGCAAGATTATCTAAGTGTTGTAGCTCATTATGTGACCAATGATACTTGGGAACTAAAAAAAAGTGTCACTGGATTTGAATTAATGGACTGTAGACATACTGGTAGAGCAATTGCCGAAAAAATATTGAATGTAGTGCAAGACTTTGGTCTCGAGAATAAGGTGCTTGCAATACTTAGTGGTTATGCCTCATCACACCTTTTCCATCAACGTTGTGCATGCCATATTATTAATATTATTGCTAAATGTGCTTTAAAACATCTGTCCGTAACCATTGAGAAAATAAGAGATGACATTGTTTTCTTAAATGCTTCTAATCCACGGCTAGCTGACTATAAGAGATGGTGTGATGCGGCTACAGCAGCCAGTCATGTCTATAATGTAGACATGAGCATTAGATGGAACTCCACATACATAATGATTAGATATTTGATGCGTGATAGAGCTCAGTTTACCACGTATGTTAATGCAAATTCACATGGGTCAATCTTTTTAACACCTGATGACTGGGATATTGCTGCCATGGTTATGAACTTTCTAGAATGTCTTTATGATGCAACGAACATTTTATCTGGGGTTTATTATCCCACATCTCCTCTACTAGTGCATCAAATTGTATTCCTTGCTGATCACTTGAAAGCTTATGAAAAAGATGATAGGTTAAAATATGCTGTTAAAAAAATGAAGGCAAAGTTTATAAAATATTGGAAAGAAATTCCTGATTTATGTGCATTTGCATTCATTTGGACCCGAGGGCTAAATATGAGGGGTTCGGTGACGCTCTATCTCTTTTAACGAAAGCATTAGACACCGACTATACTCAATACCAGTCTCTTATTAAGAGCAAGCTCGTTGATTTGTACAACAAGTACGAGAATAAGTTTGCAGAGATAGTTCGTCCTCACCGGCCTCCACAAGCCCCACAGCCCAGAAAGAAGAAGACCATCTTCAAGATGTTCACCAGCTCCAGTGGAGGAAGGTCAAGCAGCTCCGGTGGGAATGAGTTAGCAGCTTATCTCAATGACCGTCCTCTTGCCGTCGACGACGAAGATGACTTCAGCATATTGGACTGGTGGCGTGATCACAAGCAAACATATCCGGTGCTTTCCATACTAGCACGGGATGTGTTAACTGTCCCCGCATCAACAAAATCGTCAGAGGGAACTTTCAGTCTAGGCGGAAGAGTACTCGAGCCAAGAAGAGCTAGTCTCCACCCCGATATGGTGAAGATTTGATGACGGTAAAAGACCGCGATCGGGCGATGCGAAGAACCCAACACATGCCGGAGGACCCCGAGTTGACTGCTGCACTGGAGTATCTTCATATCGACGATGAAGAATAATTTTCTTATCCCCTTTGTAATTTTCCTTTTTATTCTTGTACTGAACTTGGTCTGTAATATGAACAGTTAAGTCCGAGAGCAGCAAGTTTCAGACGCACTCTTTTTCCTTCCAGGGTACCTAAGGGGACTGAAAGGTTTTAATGAGGCGGCTTGCTAGCTTTATAAAAAATATTAAAATCATATCAACTTTGCCCCCATTTTATAATTTTTTAATTTTTTTTTAATTTTTTTAATTTTTTTACTCTTTTTCCAGTTTGCCGGGCCCTACGTGCCATCGTCCTCGTGCCCAAAGTCGAGCCGAGGCCCGTGTGCCGGCACGGCACGACACGAATAGAATCGTGCCGCTAGCGTGCCGTGCCGCTAACGTGTCGTGCCGTGGCGGGCCCGTGTCGTGCCGTGCCGTGCGGCACGAATGGCCAGCTATACCAGCCATGCAGCCTGCCAGACTCGCTCTCTCCTCTCTGTATGTCGACCAACCAGACGCACTCACGCACACAACGCCCAGCCCTAGCTAGCAATTGCGGCGAGCCGGCGACGAGCGACCCCGGCCCCATCGAGCAAGTGCCAGGCGACCGCGACGGCCGCGCCCCTCTTCTTCGCCCCCGCGGCCCCGCCCCCCTTCACCCCCGCGCAGACTGTCCCCGCGGCCAGTTCCGACCCCCTCTAATTTCTATTTAGCCGATTTGGTTAGATTTTTTGACTTGCTCCGCCCAGATTTTCTAGTAGTAGATCTAATTTGATAGGTACAAGTTTTAATTTCCTGAATTTCCCCTTGTTTTCTTAGACCACAGCCCCAATGCCCCAATGCATTTTTACTTGATTGATTTTTTTAACACATTATTATTATGGTCTGATTTGTTGTTACTTTATCGAAAAATTTCTTCTGCCATATATCATATATATATTGCTTTGGGAGCAATTTTTTTACAATGAATACCCAGACTCTAGAACCTGGCGCCGCCACTGACGCCGAGGAGGAGAAGGGGAATAAGATCTCCATCCCCAACCCTGCCTACGCCGCCTGGGTGACTCGAGACACCGCGGCCATGACCTATCTGCTAAACTCCTTCTCGCCCGAGATCCTGGTGCATGTCGTTGGGCTCGAAACCACTGCTGAGGTATGGGGTGTTATAACCAAGCTATTTTCCTCTCACTCCCGATCTAGGATCAACAGCCTTCGGGCTCCCTCAATAGCACCCAAAAAAATGACATGACCGCCGCCGCCTACTTCGCTGAGATGAAAGGCTTCGCGTCGGAGCTCGCAGCTACGGGCAAGCCTGTTAAAGATGATGAGCTCGTGGGGTACCTCCTCAATGGGCTAGATGGGTCATATGACTCCATTGTTGCCTCCGCCAACGGCAATGCAGGGAACACGGTCGATGACCTCTTTGGGCAGATCTGCGCCCATGATACCCGTTAGGCCATGCTGGCCGAAACCGGCCAGGAGCAGGCTCCTTCACCTCCTCCGCCAACATGGCCAGACGTGGCCACGACGACGAGCTTGACAACTACCGTGACACTCGCTCTTCTGGAGGCGGTGATTGCGGACGCCAGGATGGACGCCAAGATGTGCGCGGCGACCGCGCCGATGTGCGCTACCGTGACGATGGTGGCAGACGTGATGGAGGCCACCGCGATGATGGTGGCCGACGTGATGGAGGCCGCCGTGACAACGGAGGCCGTCGAGATGATGCTTGCCGCCGCGATAGTGGAGGCCGGCGTGATGGTGGTGATCGTCGGCGTCGCAATGATGGTCGACGTGATGACCGTCGTCGTGATCGTGCACCCACCCGCTTCGTGGATGTGACGTGCCAGATCTGCAAGATCCATGGCCACCCCGCCGCCAATTGCTAGTGCCGCTACCAGAACGACAACTCCGACAGTGATGGTGAACATGAGGAGAAGACTGCAAACATGGCTTCATATGGTGTCGATACCAACTGGTATTCTGACACTGGTGCAACCCATCACATCACCGGTGCTCTCAACAAGCTCTCCACTACCGACAAGTACAAAGGACGTGACCTCGTGCACACGGCCGATGGTCAAGGTATGCCCATAAGTCATATTGGTTACTCAACTTTGCAAACCCCACATGCATCTTTACATCTAAATAATATCCTTCATGTTCCTAGTGCACCTAAAAACCTTCTATCCATACATAAGCTTGCTCTTGATAATGATGTATTTATTGAGTTTCATGCTTCTTTCTTTTTGATCAAGGACGAGGCAACAAGGAGCACTCTGTTTAGAGGACCGTGTCATGGTGGCCTTTACCCCTTAGTGCCATTCTCTATGGGGTCGTCCAACCTTGCTTTTCTTACAATAAGCCGTCTTCATCCACATGGCATCATCGTTTACCGCATCCCTCATCGTTTATTGTGCAACAAGTTCTTAGAAAGCATAATTTAGTTCACTCTCCAGAAATAAATCCTTACATATGTGATTCTTGTCAACTAGCTAAGAGCCACCAATTGCCATATCCTGTCTCTACTTGTGTTTCTACTGTTCCTTTGGAGCAGATTTTTTCTGATGTATGGGGTCCTACCCCAGCCTCTGTTAGCAAGCACACTTATTATGTAAGCTTCATTGATGATTTCAGCAAGTTTACTTGGATTTATTTGCTTAAGAAGCGTTCTGATGTTTATCAAGTTTTTCTCAATTTTCAACAACTTGTTGAACGTAAGTTTGATCGCAAAATCATAACCATGCAAACTGATTGGGATGGTGAATATGAAAAACTTAATAGTTTCTTTCAAAAAATTGGCATTACACACCATGTTTCATGCACCCATGCGCATCAGCAAAAGTCTCAGCTGAGCGTAAACATCGTCACATTGTCAAACTTGGTCTTGCTTTACTTGCTCATGCCTCCATGCCCCTTAAGTTTTGGATGAAGCTTTTCTCACAGCTACATTTCTTATAAACTTGCTTCCTAGCAAAGTTATTCAGTTTGAGTCTCCTGTTGAACACCTCCTTCATACCAAACCAAATTATGACTCTTTACGTATTTTTGGCTGTGCATGTTGGCCTAATCTTCGACCTTACAATAAACGCAAACTTGCTTTTCGATCTACACGCTGTGTTTTTCTTGGTTATAGTCCACGTCATAAAGGAGTGAAATGCCTTGAACCATCCACGGGTCGTATATACATCTCACGTGATATTGTGTTTGACAAAAATGTGTTCCCTTTTGCCTCCATGCATAAAAATGCCGGTGCTCTCCTTCGCCAACAAATCCTTCTCCTTCCTTCCAACACTACCACTTTAACTCATGAGGGGATGCAAATGTTGATGATCATATGCCTTTACCTGTTGTCCCTATCACTAATCATGATCAGGATGCCGCGGATCAAGGGACAAAATTCTAGTGCAAACTGATGAAGAAATCAGCCAAAACAGTGCACAAACTGATGAAGACACGAGTTCAGAAGAAGACAAAAATGACACTAGTTCCGAAGCTGATTCAGGTGCTGCTAGTGCCTCGGATCATGCGAGCACGGATTCCAGAGTGGATTCGCCCGCGCCTAGCGCGTCAGACCCTGCACGCGGTGCCATGCCCTCCTCTCCGCCCGGCCAATCCGCGCCCTCCACGCTGGCCGACAGCGACGCGAACAACCCCACGCTGTCCCGCCTGCGTCCCCTGCCGACACACGCCATAATGACGATGGGGGACCCCCACACGGTCCCCTGCCTCGTCCACTGCCTCGCCTGCACGCGACAGTGACAGCAGGGCCTCCGACAGCACCCGGCTCCTCCACTCCCCTGATGCCACGTCACGGGACTCTGGCGCCGAATCTTCCATTGCTGGATCCCAGGCTGCTTCCAGCGCTGCTTCGGGATCTTCTGTGCCTCCTATGCCTGTCGTGCCCCCTATACCGCCGTCCGGGGGTACGAACACGCCTGCTAAAAAAGGAATTACACAACCGAAAAAATTCACCGATGGTACAGTCAGGTATGATAAAAAAAGGCAACAAAATAAAGTATACATATGGTGCTATCAAATTTGGTATGCTTGCTTCTACGGGAGAACCTCGCTCTCTTTCTGAAGCCCTAGATGATTCAAACTGGCGCAAAGCAGTGGAGGAAGAGTATGATGCTTTGTTCCAGAATAAAACCTGGCATCTTGTCCCTCCTAGTACCAACAAAAAATTGATTGACTGCAAGTGGGTCTATCGCATCAAGAAAAATGCTGATGGTACTATTGACAGGTATAAGGCCCGACTTGTTGCAAAAGGTTTGAAGCAAAGGTATGGTATAGATTATGAGGATACCTTCAGTCCTGTTGTTAAAGCTGCAACCATTTGACTTGTCTTAGCAGTTGCAGTATCTCGAGGATGGAGCCTATGGCAGCTAGATGTCAAGAACGCGTTTTTACATGGTGTTCTGGAAGAAGAGGTTTACATGAGACAACCTCCAGGTTTTGAAAATCCTGATACCCCCCATCATATTTGCAAACTTGATAAAACTCTTTATGGACTAAAGCAGGCTGCACAGACTTGGTACTCCCATCTCAGTTCCAAATTGCATGATCTTGGTTTTACTCCATCAAAGACTGACACCTCCTTGTTTGTGTATCACAAGTCAGATATCACTATGTTTGTTTTGATCTATGTTGATGACATCATAGTAACAAGTTCTTCTGATGAGGCTATTCATGCACTACTCCGAGATCTTAATGCACATTTTGCCATAAAAGATTTAGGCAACTTACATTATTTCTTGGGTATTGAGGTGAAAAGAACACAAGATGGATTACTCTTGACACAGGAAAAATATGCTACAGATTTGCTAAACCAAGTGGGTATGAAATATTGCAAACCTGCTCCTACACCATTGTCCTCTACTGAAACACTGTCATTACATGAAGGAACACTTCTTGGTCCTGAGGATATTACAGAGTATAGAAGCATAGTTGGGCTCTCCAATATTTAACTCTCACATGTCCAGATTTGTCCTTCTCAGTCAAATAAGTCTGTCAATATCTTCATGCTCCTACCACTACACATTGGACAGCTGCAAAAAGAATTATGCGATATGTTCAAAACACCTTGCACATTGGTATCACATTCGTTCGGTCATCATCTACATTATTGAGTGCTTTTTCAGATGAAGATTGGGCTGGTTGCCCTGATGATAGAAGATCCACTGGAGCATTTGCTATATTCCTTGGACCGAACCTGATTTCTTGGAGTGCTCGCATGCAAGCAATGGTATCACATTCTAGTACTGAAGCTGAATACAAATCTCTAGCAAATGCCACTACTGAATTAATATGGGTTGAATCTCTTCTTCATGAACTTGATGTCAAGCTCAAAGAGAAGCCATGTCTTTGGTGTGACAATCTAGGTGCTACCTACCTATCAGCAAATCCTGTGTTTCATGCTCATACTAAGCATATAGAGATAGATTTTCATTTTGTGAGAGAAAGGGTAGCCAATAAAAGTCTAGAGGTTAAATTTATTTCTAGCAAGGACCAAGTAGCTGATGGTTTTACTAAAGTACTTCCTGTAAAGAAGTTAGAGGAGTTTTAAGCGTAATCTAAACATGTGTACAAGTTTAGATTAAGGGGGGCTGTTAGACATGTAATATACGTGTATACCGTATGGTGTAGTACACTACCGGTATACACGTACAACCTTGTACGTTGCCACGCCAGGGGCTCTTCTTGGCTATATAACACGAACCCGATCCTCCCAACGGAGGTATCATTTCTGCCAACCCTAGTTTGTCAATAATACCAGGTGCAGTTCTACAGATTTTCAAGGATCTCAATTCATCAAGGTAAACAACTCTCTCCAGAATTTTGGACATACCATCAGCCACGAAAAGGAAATGATAGGGGATAGGGATCTCCCTCTCTTAGGCCTCTTGTTGGAGTGAACTGAGCAGACAATTCTGCATTCAGTCTAATAGAATAAAGTACAGACTTGACGCATTCCATAATCAACTTCACATAACCAGCATGAAAATCCAGTTTTAGGAGAGCACTTTCAGGATAACACCAATCCACTCTATCATAAGACTTTGAAAGGTCTAACTTATAAGCACAATAGTCATTTCCTAGCCTCTTGCCCCTCTGAATAGTATGGAAGCATTCGAACAGCACCAAAGCATTATCCGTAATAAGTCTGCCAGGAATGAAGGCGCTCTATGTATGAGAAATCAAATTATTCAATAAAGGTCTGAGTTTGTTCACCAAGCACTTGGACACAACCTTGTAAACTACGTCACACAGTGACATGGGTATACATATCGGGTACCCTATCATGAGGGTACCTGGTGCACGTGACGACTAAGGCCCAATATCGAAGAGCCTACTCGAAGCCCAAGACAAGAGGCCCAAGAAGATGGAGTACCCTCCAAGACTAGACATAGGCATAGTCGGTTTAGGCTTTCCTTACGTGTAAACTAGGTCGGTTACAAACTCCCGAGACCCAGCCTATTTAAAGGCTGGGAGGGGTACCGATCTGGGACCAAGCCATACTCGAACCACCAAAGCTCTTGCGAGATCATCAACTCGCCGGAGCTCCCCTGTAATCGCATAATCCACAATCAATACAGACAAGCAGGAAGTAGGGTCTTTACCTCCACCCGAGGGGCCTGAACCTGGGTAAATCTTTGCCTCTGCTTGTCAGCCGACGAAACTACCAGTACTACCACGTTCTCTCCCCATAATCTCAACCCTAGGTCCTTAACCATGGGATTTGATGAGGGTACACCTCGTCAATTGGCGCCGTCTGTGGGAAAGAATAGTGCTGGACTCGCGGTTTCTTCGGTTCCATCGGAAAACGGCGACTCGCCGATCGGATCTACAAACGGCAACTCGCCGGCTGCATCGACAAACCAGAACTCGCCGACCAGGCGGCACACGGCAACTCGCCGGTCACTCAACAAACGGCAACACGCCAGCTTCACCCGCAAAAAGCACATCGGATCCTCTGATGGATTTCGAGCCACACTCGCCAGGATTCCAGGAGGCCTTCTCCGATCTCGAGTCAGGTTTGGGTTTAACCGTTGGTTCGTTCAATTTTTTCGTCAACAAGCTTGGTGTGCAGGACTTGACGGATCCACGCCAACTCGCGACTTTCGCACCCGAGGCTCCATCGGTTGCGGCTCCTTCGACTGCGGATCTTTCCACTGTGTCCATACCATCATCGACCCTCCAAGCTTGTTCGTCTGCAACAACCATGTCCACACGAGAGATGCGCGAGCTCATTGAAGAACTCCAGGGAGGAGGCCGAATCAGCATACGCACAAACGATCCCGAGCTGGATCTCCCACTCGAGGATAGTTTCGACTGCGGGATCTCCCTCAGCGACTTCGACGACCTGAAACTCATATCGACAACCACGTCGACTCCGAGATCTGCGCCAACAACAACCTCGACTTCGAGACTCATAACAACCTCGCCGACGCCGAGATGGGCATAGACGAAGACGTCGACTGCGAGATCCGTCCAGACGAACCACTCGATGAACATACAGGCTCAGACATGAGCCTCGATGAAGATGTCGAGTCCATGACGGGACTCGAAAGTACATACATATACCCTCGGGTCATACCCCAACAGGTCTATGTGGCCATCGCCGCAGAAACATCAGAAACTGCGGCCAGCCGCAGGCCTACAGAATTCCCGTGCACAGTCACTATGCCGGACGGAGCCACAACCCTCACAATCACTGCTGAGATGGCAGCAAAAGCAGATAAAGTTATCAAGGAGTGCACAATGATGCCAGCAGACGCAACACAAGAAGAGATGTTGACCTTCCAGTACTTCAACTGGCAGGAGTCACTTCGACTGAAGCAGATAAGAGCCACACTCGAAGAACGCAAAAAGCAAGCTAGCTTGTCGAGTGCGCGCAGAAGACAGCTCTCCTGAGCTCCACCGGGCGAGCAGACACAAGACCCAGATCAAGGTTGTCACACCTCTCGCCAGGCGAGAAGGCGGCACTCACCCGCAACTTAGGCAACTCCTTCATGACATACGACGAGGAAGGACTGCCGGTGCCCAAAACAGCAGCAGGTGCTCTCTACACCGCTGCAGCATACCTGGAGGCAATCAAGCCCCCAGCGGATGACCCCAACGCAAAACTACACCGCCAACAGATCAAATCACTCGCCTTAGCTGCAAAGGCCATACGCCAAGTTCCAAGAACTCCAGGTGGGAGTCGAGACCGTGCCCTAGTCGACGCGCCTCGGGAAGAGCATAATCACAGTGGTCGTCGCCACCACTCGAAGGAAAGAAGCGGCTCGCGAAGGCGCAGGTCCAGGAGCAGATCACGCAGATCTTACAGTAGCGACTCATACTCTGATCGAGAGCCTGAGCCACATGGAGCTCTGTGCTTCACTCGACGCGTCCGCGAGACACGGATGCCCAAAGGATTCAAACTCACATCCGAACAGCCCAAGTACACGGGTCGACAGAACCTTCCGGGTGGCTGGAAGATTACAGGCTGGCAGTTGCGTGCCAGCGGGGCACCAACACTACAGCCATGCAGTACATACGACTCATGCTCGAAGGCACAGCTCGCGACTGGCTCAAGGCCCTACCTCCATCAACATACGACTCGTGGGATCACTTCCGCAGGGATTTCGTCAAAAACTTCGAGCCTCTATGTGAGCGCCCGAAAACATTCGAGGAGCTGCGGGCCTGCGTTCAGCGTTCAGACGAAACGTTGAGGTCATACATCAGACGATGGACTGAGATACGTAACTCAGTTGGAGTGGTTTCAGAAGATATGGCCATGGATGCTTTCGTCATGGGCCTCGCCAGGCGAGACTTCAAAGAAGCACTTGGCCGCCAAAAGCCAAAATCTGTAGCCCACCTCTTGCAGATCGCGACTGAGTGGGCAGATGGAGAGGATATGGCACGCACCACACGCGGGTCCTCACCCCGTGACAAACATGAGAATAGCAGTCGAAGCCATAGAGACTCGTACAGAGACGACCGAAGGCGCAAACGTTCAAAACGTCATTACGACGATGACAGACCCGAATTCATGGCGGCTGGGTTCTCCACACCCCGCAATGATCAGGACAGAAGCGACCGACGGTCGGAAGATCGGCGAGACAGTCGAGATGATCGTCGAGACAACCAACGCAGTGACACAACGCAAGTCACGGGCACAATCTGAGCGATCATTCGAAGAAAAGATGGACGCTGATTGCAGATTCCACCTGTACAAGGGGGACGATGGAAAACTGCGATCCAACCACTCGATGAGAAACTGCAGGGAGTTCGACCAAATGGCGACTGATTACGTAAATCGCAGAAAGGCAGCAGCCGCACAAGCACCTGCACCCGTGCCTCAGCCAAACAACGTGCCTGTTCTGATGGCACCACCTCCACCACCACAGCCTGCCCCAGGCGGAAATCTCGCGGGTGCCATACAGCCCGTGCCTCGGGTGGACGAACCACAGTACCCTCCGCCCCAAGGGCAGATGTACATGATACAGAAAGGTCGACCTTCCAACAGGGAGCAAAAACTTCGCACTCGACAGGTAAACATGGCGGTCATGTCACCTCCTGCGGTAACAGAATACTTGAAGGATCCGAAACTACAATAAGCTTCAGCAAAGAGGACCACCCTCCATCGGTTGTTCGACCAGGGCACTCTGCTCTGGTACTCGACGCGCAAATTGGAGGCTACGCCATGTCCAAGGTCTTCATGGATGGTGGGAGCGGCATAAACATCATCTTCGCAGATACGCTCCGCAAAATGAACAGGTCAGTCGAAAACCTGCCAAGATCTTCAAATACCTTCCACGGTATCGTTCCAGGGAAAGCAATAAGCCCAGAGGGCACCATACAACTCGACGTAACGTTCGGGGACAAGCACCACTTCAGGACAGAGTCGATTGAGTTCGAAGTGGTCGACTGGAAGTCACAATACCATGCTATACTTGGACGCCCGACGTTCGCTCGATTCATGGCGGTGCCACATTACGCATACCTCCAGCTGAAGATGCCTGGACCAAAAGGAGTAATCACAGTCAAGGGGAACTTCCAAAAGTCTGACTCTTGTGACCGAGAATTCAGCAAAATCTCTGAGATGTTTGGCATGGAAGCAACACTCGCTGATCTAGCGGTCTCCAACGATCGAACACTTATGCCAGAGCACAAAAAGGTGGCAGTCGACAGAGCATTCAGTGCCACCAACGACACAAGATCGCATCAGGTGCACCCGACTGACCCGACCAAGACAGTCAATGTCTCGTCGAGTCTGCCTATCGCATAGGAAAGCGCGCTCGTCGAATTCCTCCGTGAGAACTGGGATATATTTGCATGGTGTCCAGCAGACATGCCAGGTATTCCCAGGGAATTCGCCGAGCACTCTCTCCAGCTACTTCCAGGTGCTAAACCAGTCAAACAAACAATGCGCCGCATATCCGGCCCAAAAAGAACTGCAGTCGAAGCCGAAGTCGACAGGCTACTCGCAGCAGGATTCATCAGAGAGATCAAGAAATCACAATGGGTGGCCAACCCCGTACTTGTAGAGAAGAAGCATACAGACATCCTGCGGATGTGTGTAGATTTTACAGCACTCAATAAGTGTGTCCAAAGGATCACTTTCCACTACCTCGAATCGACCAGATCGTCGACTCCACCGCCGGGTGCGCTCGCTTGTCCTTCCTGGATGCTTACTCGGGTTACCACCAGATAAGGATGAAGGAAGAGGATGAAGAAAAAACGGCGTTCATAACCCCACTCGGGGTCTACTGCTACACCACAATGCCTTTCGGGCTCAAAAACGCAGGCGCAACCTATCAGCGCATGATGCAAGATTGCCTCAAGAAGCAGATTGGGCGAAACGTCCAGGTCTATGTAGATGACATCGTCATCACCACAAGAGAAGAAAGCACGCTACTGATGACGTGAAACACACGTTCGTTGGAGACCCCAAGAGGAAGGTATGATGTAGTCAGCAGCAAGTTTTCACTCAGAAAGAAATCAAGGTTATCGAACCAGTAGGAGCAGCAACTCTTCAGAAGGTTGTCAACTACGCCAGAAAAATAGCTGTTGCAGGGAGTCTGGACTGTTGATGTGGAATCTGCACACAACACAATCAAACTACTTTGCCCCAACGAAACAGTGAGGTTGTCAATCTCACTGGCTTGCTGAAAACAAAGGATTAAACGTATGGTGTGGAAAATGAGTATTAAATTGCGGAGAATGAAAAAGGAACAGTTTGCAGTTTGTGGTTGTTTAATCAGTGTAAAAGAATGGACCGGGTCCACAGTTCACTAGTGGTGTCTCTCCATAAAAGATAACTAACATGTTGGGTGAACAAATTACAGCTAGGCAATTGACGAATAGTGAGCGCATGACAATGCATATACATGACATGTTGACTATTATGATATTTAATTGGGCATTACGACATAATACATAGACCGTTATCCAACAACATCTATGACTAATAATCCACCGCCAGGTTGTCATCCGAGTCCCCCGTTGGTATTAAGTTGCAAGCAACGGATAATTGCATTAAGTAAAGTGCGTAATGTAAACAAACACATATGCCCGTGGACATAGCATCGTTAGGTTATCCCTAGTGGCAACAGCACATCCACAACCTTAGAACTTTCTGTCACTGTCCCAGGTTAAACGGAGACATGAACCCACTATCTAGCATAAATACTCTCTCTTGGAGTTACAAGCATCTACTTGGCCAAAGCATCTACGAGTAACGGAAAGCATGCAAGATCTTAAATAACATATAAGATAGATTGATAATCAACTTGACATAATATTCAATATTCATCGGATCCCAGCAAACACAACATGTAGCATTACAATAATATGATCTTGATCATGTAGGGCAGCTCATAAGATCTAAACATGATGGCACAAAGTGGAGAGACAACCATCTAGCTACTGCTATGGACCCGTAGTCTAAGGATGAACTACTCACGCATCACTCCGGAGGCAGGCATGGCGATGTAGAAGCCTCCGGTGACGATTCCCTTCTCTGGCAGGGTGCCGGGAAGAGGTTCTGAACCCTCCCGAGCTAGGGTTGACGACGGCGGCGTCTCTGGATCTTTTCGTGGATATTTGCTCAGGTACTTAGGGTTTTCGCGTCGGGGGAATAAGTAGGCGAAAGGGCGGCGGCTGCGGACCCCCGTGGGGCCCACACCACCCTAGGGCGCGGCAGAAGGGGGGCCCGCGCCCTAGGTGCGTGTGGCCTCCTGGTGGCCCTCCTCTACTGCTCCTTCGCTCCGTCAGGTGTGTTCTGGAAAAATAGGACCCCCGTGTAGTTTCGTCCAATTCCGAGAATATTTCCAGACTAGCTTTTCTGGAATACAAAAACAGCAGAAAACAGGAACTGGCACTTCGGCATCTTGTTAATAGGTTAGTCCCAAAAAATGTATAAAAGTGATATAAAGTAGATGCAAAACATGTAGCAATTGGTATAAAACAAGCATGGAACATTAAAAATTATAGATACGTTTGAGAGGTATCAGCTACTCGATGAACCTGGGTAAATCTTTGCCTCTGCTTGTCAGCCGACGAAACTACCAGTATTATCACGTTCTCTCCCCATAATCTCAGCCCTATGTCCTTAACCATGAGATTTGATGAGGATACACCTCGTCACACAGAGAGATAGGTCTGAAATCCTTAAGTTCACTAGCATCATTCGATTTTGGAATCAAAACAATGACTATATCATTCACGCCTTGAGGCATGGAACCTTCGGTGAAGAAGCTCTTTACAGCCTTTATAACATCTTCCTTAAGAGTTAACCAGTTTCTTTGGAAAAACCGCGCCGGAAGCCGTCCGGGCCAGGTGCTTTTAGCGTCCAATTTGGAACAAGGCATCAGAAATCTCCTCATCGCTATAGCTTTTTAATAAAACTTCATTCATGTCCCTGTCACCTCAGGTTGAAGAGTATCAATTAGCTCAGTAGGATCGACCATACTATCTTTGGTGAACAGACGTGAGAATCTTCTGTTTTCAGTGATTTGATCATATTCTTTTTGGCTCTCTAAGTGGCTCTTCCGTGAAAAAAAATCGTGTTTTGATTACCCTCTTTCATCCAGGATATTCTAGATCTTTGTCTCCACATCATTTCCTCTCTCAGAAGCAGTTCGTCTAGTCTAGACGTCACATGTTTGATTTCAGCTGTATGCCTCCAACAAGTCATCTTATTCCTTATTCATAGTGAGGATTATCCAAGGTAGTACAAAACGGTCGAAGAGAGCACTGCATAATACCATACAATAATTACAATTAGAGGAGTGCACTAGAAACACAAAAGGCAATATATCTAAGGTACAAAATAGAAGATATGGACAGTGCACCTGCGAGACTTAAGTCAGCATAATAAAACAATTTGAGAAGTGCACTGCCAAAAAGGACAGCATATCTAAAGGATGCAGATTTGTGACACCCGAGCACCAGTGTACTTGGTATTTAAAAAAAATAAAAGGCAGCGGCTAGCTTGAGCGCGTGCGTTAGGAGCGTTCCTGACGCGCGAATCCTGGAGGCCGCGAGCTCGCCGCGCGAGAGCCTCTGCCAGACTGGCACGTGGCATGCGAACAGCGGAAACCGATCCAGACATCACGACGCGAGCTAGCTAGCCAGGTGAATCGATCGGATCGATCGGATGGATCTGCACACGCTACCTAGCTAGCTGAAATCGATCGAACACACTAGCTAGCTAGCTTCGTACGTATGCTTTCATTTTTTTCATTTTCACGTGAGGTATTACAAAATAATTATACGCTATATTTTTTTGGCGTGTGGCAGTGCAATGTAAAAGGAGAAGGGCACCGTCCAACGCAGAAGTCAGTGCACTGCCCATCCAAGACACAGGGCACTGCCCCATACAAGGCAGTGCATCGTAAGAAGAAGGCAGTGCACTGCCTATCCGAGGTAGTGCACCATAAAAGAAAAGGCAGTGTACTGCACATCCAAGTCAGTGCATTGCCCATCCAAGGCAGTGCACCGCAAAATGAGAAGACAATGCACTGTCACATCCGAGGCAGTGCACCGTAAAAAGAAGCCAGTGCACTGCCCATCCAAGCCAGTGCACTGACCATTCGACGCAGTGCACCGAAAAAGAGAAGACATTGCACTGCACTTCAAAACACTGAAATGCAGTGCAACCTACACACTCCGGGCAGTGCAAAAAAAAAGTTCGTCGAAACATATCAATATGGGATCTAGTTTTGAAGATCTCGACGCGACTAATCCATCCCTGAAAACGGATCGTGATTTGGAAACTCGGTTCGCAAGATATTTTATTTTTTGTCGTCGAACAAAAAGAGAAAAAGGGAGAAAAGGACATACGCAGCTACTCCCTCCGTTTGAAAAAGGATGTCTTACATATATCCAAATTCGGAGGTATGTGTACACTAAAACATATCTACATACATCCGAATTTAAACAAATCCAAGACATCCTTTTCTGGACGAGAGAGTACACACCAGCCACAGCGAATGAGGGACACGCTCCTAGCCAACATGTGGTGAGCAGGGAGCTCACGCGCGGGAACGAAGGGCGCTCAGAATTCTTCCACGTGCAGCTCGTGGAAGAAAGGTCCGGCGTGCTCCCAGGACGCGCGTGCGTTTCCTAGTAATTCGGAAAATAAAAATTTAAATTTATGTTTGAAAAAAATCCAATTTTTCCTTGTGATACATATGCATGTTTTCTACGTATATGCCAATTATGGGTGCAAAAAAACGTATTCCGTGCTATATAAAAATAACAAATGGTCAGAAAAAGTGAAAATAGAGCTCCAAATCTGTCAAAAATTCTCTTTTTTGTGTAGCCCAAAATATAAGTTTTTTTTTACGAAACTTCTGGCGTATTTACCTAATATTTATATGTGTTTGTGTACCAAAGTTACATAATTTTTTAACCTAGAAGTACGCTTTTCAAATTTACAAATATCAGGTGCACTGCTGCTCGGGTGCTGCTACGAATTTTCGACATCTAAGACATTATAAAGCGCCTAGTTTGAGAAGTGAATATAGGAAACACAAGGCAAGGCAATACGATGAACACGGTTGGAACACTACACTAGAAAAAGAGCTGTGCAAGTACTCATACGACAGTACATTCAAAAGACTGGAATGGTAGAGAAACACGGTTAGAGCATTTCACTACCATAAAAGGCAGCCTCTAAGAGCATCTCCGATCGGTCCCTCAAACTCTCCCTATTCATTTATTCATTTGGATGGAGAACCTGGACATTGTTCGGACAGGATTAGTCAATATATTAAGGCAATGCACTTTCAGGGCCTCAGAGGCCTCCGTCCACTGTAGCTTCTACAGTGTTAGCTGCAGTGGTACTGGTGTGCACTGTAGCAGTCTACAGTGATTCGATCCGAGCCGTCAAACAGCGATCTAACGGCCCGCAGGACATGCCCGCGACACATTTCCAGAAACGCCCCTCACAAATCCAGCGTCTGCTCCGCGATCCACGCCATTACGAGGAGATGGACCTGTTTGCAAATGGTGGAAAACTCAGGGACCTACCTGCAAAACCGTCCACACTTCCCCCTCTCCTTCCTTCTCTCCCGCGCGACCGCGCCGTCGTTGGCGCCGCCGACGCGCCGCCCCGCCGCACCACTCTTCCCTGCTCAAATCGACGGGCACGAAGAGGTTCGCCGTCGCCTCCTCTCTCCCCTCTCCGAAGGCCGCGTGCTGGGCCGCCGAGCGGGGCCGGAATCGCCAGCGCCGTGGCCTTCCTCCCGCCGCCGCGCCTGCACTCCGCCGGCCGCGCTCCGGCGGCCTAGATGCACCGAGCCGCCGCTCCCGACCACCCCGCCTCCGCGCGCCTCCAATGTGCGCCTCTGCACGCGCAGGAACACGTCCTAGCTCGCGTTGCCGCGGCGCCGGCGTGCTCGACCCGCTCGCTGTGCCATTGCTGACGTCGCTACGACGTCAGCGTGGGACCAGCATGTCAGCTTTTTTTTCCCTCGAAAAAAAATCATAAAATATAAAAAGTCTACCAAGTGGGCCCATATTCCCTAAACAAAATCCAGAAAAAATAACAAAAGTTTCAAAATCAACAACTACAAATCTACACATCGGAAAAAAAAATATATACATAAAAAACATCACAAAAAACATTGCTGACTATTTATGCTACATGATCAAAATTCAAAATAGAATATTTTAAATTTTGAATGTCTTTCAAATCTGAGCAATTTATAAGCGTTAAAATATTTCAAATCTAAATATCTTACCAAATTGAACAATTTTTTAAAATCTGTACACCTTTTAAACATAGACTTTTCTTGAATTTCAGTAATTTACAGATCCAAACAATTTTTTAATGTAGACACTTTCAAATTTAAGTTTCCCCACGCGCTATTTCTTCTTCTAACAACAGTTTAATCCGCTTATCATTTTCAAGCTACTAACCAGAGTTGAAATCCAAACAACTAGACGTGGCATCCCCCCCCCCCCCCCCCCCCCCCCGAAAAAGAATCTAAAAAAATATGCAGACAAATAATAAAAATACCGAAATCAACAACTTTAAACTCCATATACTAGGGAAAAATATATATATCTATAACAAAATAACCACACAAAAAAATTTGCTGCCTATTTATACCACATTCCAAATCTTAGCATTTTATAAACGTTAAAATAATTCAAATCTGAAAAAAACTACCAATTAGAAGAATTTTTAAAATATGAACAATTTTTAAACACCAACTTCTTTTGAATTCCAATAATTTCCAGTTCCGGACAATTTTAAATGTGCCCACTTCCAAATTTGAATTTTTTATTCAAACAGACCCATCCGACCAAATATAACCTGAATAACTAACCAAATAGAGCACTTTTTAGAAACTGAACAATTTTTCAAACATACACTTCTTTTGAATTTCAATAATTCAGAAAAAACGAACAATTTTTTAATATGGCTATTCCCATATTTAAATTTTGTACTACATTTTGTACTAAAATATGCCCATCCAAACAAATATGAAAAATACATGAAAACAGCCACAAATAAAAAATGCTAGCTATTTACGCCATAAGCTAAAATTTCAAGTTAAAACATTCCAAAATCTTAAATGTCTTCCGAGTCTGAGAAATTTACAATAGTGAAAAAAAGATCAAAACTAAATAACCTCCAAATTCAACAAATTTTTAACATCCAAATAAAATTTTAAACGCAAATTTTTCTTTAATTTCACCGATCTTGAAATCCAAATAACTTCTAAACATGGACGTTTTAAAATTTCATTTCCACCACATCGTGTATTTGATCATTTAAATTGACCTAACATATTTGCAAGCAATGTAACTTAAATCCCTCTAATTATGTAGTCGCATTTCAAAAAAATTCTTTATTCAATGAATATTTCAACAAAATGCAAACTCATTTACTCTAATTATGGATTGCTTTCAAATTGAATTTCAGCTAAGCACATTACACGATTTAGAACTACCGCCTTTCTTTACAATATATATAACTCACCTAAAAAAAAATATCACATAATATTTTCAGCGAGGGTGCGGCGTGTCGCCGCACCAAATTTAACTAGTAGAGAGTAAAAGACCTACTCAACCGGTTCCCCCATTTTGTCCCTAACTGACTAGACTGTCCGGCTCTCCTTATACTCAACCTATATATGGCCTGAATATGAGGGTGTCTATGTGTGTCTGTACTGTCCACCTGGCCCATCTTGGACCACTTTTTATCTTTTTTTATTTATTCTTGTTTTCTCTCTCCTTTTTCACCAATCACCCGACAATTTTGGGGGACGTGACTGGACACGCCAACAAATAAGGGTCATTTGTCCAGTCCGGTTGGAGATGATCTAAGACAGTACCAAAAATGCATGGTAGAACTAGTATACCTCCGAGACACAAAACGCCATACAACAACATTAGGTCATCACATTTGTCAACTAGTGATGCATTTTAAGGCGGTAAAATTCATGACGTAAAAATCATCACAACAATATCTATTAATGAGAAAATTTTAGTTGACTATGTTTGAATTTTCAGTCAATAAGCAGCTATGGTTAGCAAAGATAAGAAAATTTTAGTTGATGCTCCTCTCAATAACACGGTAGAAGCTGTTGCCCCTTCTTTCTTTGGTACCACTCCATTAGTCCTCCACCGGCACCATCGCCGTTGGTTGAGGTCGTCGCTTCATCTCGCTCTCGTAGGTAGAAACCCCTGCCCCTTCCATCTTCTGTGCTGCTTCACTAGTCCGGCGATGTTGTGGCTGCAGTCTAGCTACTCACTTCATCTTGCTCGACATGCGGCAGGTGCTAGGCGGTCCCTTTGTTGCATGACATGTTTGGGCAACACCGTCGTTGATAGAAAAAATAACAAGTCCCCTAGTGCCGCCGCCAGGACATCTTGACCTAACAAAATTTGTCGAAGAGTTTGGGTTCACATAGTTTGAGAAAGGGAATTTTTGCGTGACAATACAAGGGGACTGTTGAAGGTATAATTTGGCTGCTATAGGTATTTTAAGCCAAATTAATTTAAATGATGGTGGTTAGATTATTAGCTGACATATATTCGAACTTGCCTTTTAGTTTGAAAATGCAGCTTTGATTATAGTCCAGAGCAGATGTCACAACGGCAGATCAAGCGTAACGAGCTATTGGATCAGAGGAAATATATGGAGTATTTTCTGGACTAGCAGCTACTGAGGACAAGTCCTGGATGGATTTAGAAATAAGCTGAGCTAACATTCAGGTGCGTAGGACAAGTCCTAACAGGCGTCGGTCAGCTGCCAGGCTGAAAACGTATTGGAGATTATTTAGTCACGTACGGGATGTACATCAGGATTTCCATGTTTGTTACTAGATCGGACGCACTAGTACTAGCCGGATTGATTCAGTTTAGAAATATTTTATTCGGCTTACGTGCCAAGGAAACAATCCATGTTGTACGCCAAAGACTAGGTACATGGCCGATTGAAGAAAGGCCCCCAATCGACACACAACCAAAAACCAATCTATCTTTTCATGTATCTTTTTATCTATCGTTTCTTCCCTGCTGAGCTCTACCAGTTAGGGTTTGGTGATCTTTGCCGTTTTGCGCTAAAAAACGGTCGTCTCTCCTCTACGAAAGTAGGAGATCTTTGTTGCTTTGCTCGGAAAGCAATCGTTCGTCGTCACGAAAGTACGACGGTTATCGTGGTGCTGCGCGGCAATTTTGCGTGGCAACACAATTGGCGACTCCGCTAGGGACGAAGAACAAGGCTACACGATGAACGGAAGCGTCGTCGACCCGGACAATGTCATCGCCGTTACACTCGATGATCTGTCGGAAGATTATAGCCGCGAGTTTGAACGGAAGCTTGAGGAAGAAATGGCTGAGGTGATGAAACTGAAATTGGCTAGATACCAAAAGACAAGGAACAGAGCCGTCAAAAAGGTACATGTGCCGAACCCTTCCGATTCTATCAGCACAGAGGTAAAAAGTTCAAACAAAGAAATTCCTCGTCCTGAAAATAATTTATCTCATCATGTTCGTTCATTAGTGCCGCAAGTCAACGATGCCTTTGGAGAATAGTGGATTTATTAATTTACCTACACCTGATGAAGCTACAGTTGTGCAGCCTTACGTTAGTTTACATAGCAATCAAAGTGGCCGGAACTATATAAGCAGTTCGGCTAATAACTCTATTCCTATCGTAACTTCTCCCTCCTATTTCGACTTCGGTTACGCAAAATTACAGCAGCCATAACCGAGGTGTTGGCTTAAATTCTAATTTACAACAACCTTTTTATCGGACAGTGGCATACAATACAGCACCATTGTCGCATGTTGGTACCTGGGTTCTGTACGGGCCGGTACACGATTCATATTTTAGTGGATCTCCGTTGCAAACGTCTCATGCTCAGATTTCTATGCCGGAAGTTCCACCGCGTGCTAGCATACCAACTGTTTCGCAAATAAGTTCTCTACATCCCAAAGAAAGTTTTAAGGATCAGCTTGCCAGTATACTTAGAGAATTTGGTTTAGAGCCTAAGGGTAGAGCACGTGCCTGTCAAAAACCATATCCTGATTATTTTGACTCAACGCCATATCCTCGTGGTTTTAGAATTCCAGATTTTGTTAAATTTACGGGGGAAGATGGTAGATCAACTTTTGAGCATGTAGGGCAATTTTTATCACAATGTAGTGAAGCCGGGACATCGGATGTTTATAGAGTTAAATTATTTTCGTTGTCTTTGTCCGCTACTGCATTTAATTGGTTTACATCGCTTGCTCCCAATTCTATTTCAACATGGGCACAATTGGAGCAAAAATTCCATGAGTATTTTTATAGAGGTGAAACTGAACTTCGGCTTTCAGATTTGACTATGGTTAGGCAGAAATATATTGACCATGTTCATGATTATATTAGGAGGTTTAAAGATGCCAAAAACCGATGTTTAGCTTGACCATAGCCGAAAAAGATTTAGCCGATCTTGCCTTTTCGGGTCTGCTCACTCATATTAAGGATAAATTAGAAGGGCAAGAATTTTTAGATGTTAATCAAGTATTGCAGAAGGCTTTGGCACAAGAAAATCGGGCTAATGAAATTAAACAACACGGCCGGTTTAATGATAAAGAGAAGGAGAACAAGACGGTTAATGCTTTTGATTATGGTGATGGTTCGGCTAGTGAGGATGACGTTGATATATGTGTAGCCGAATGGGTTCAAACGCCAAAGTCAAATCATTTTGCATGTTTCATTTTGGCATTTGGATGTCATTCTTTTTTAAATGACCTTACTGAAACTGAAAGCATAAATTTCTACAGCACTATCTTGGTTCTTGTTGCTTCATTCCCCACCAGGTAATTACTACGGTGATAATAGTACCTTAGCACTCACACTCTGTTCTGTTCTATTCGGATTGTACTTTAGTTGCCATTCATTTACCTGAATCGTTTTCTTTGAAGGTATTTTAGTTAACACTGTTAGATGTATATTGAGCTCCAGTTTATTCAGTTATCAGAGAGCTATTGGGTATGGTAATTAACACTACTTATCTCTTTTGGCTGTGATCTCTAGATCCTCCTTGAGAAATACTGCTAGCACAGGAAAGTCAAGGATAACCCAATCCAGCCATCGATTGTGTTATTTGCATGACTACAATTGATCTTACCCAAAAGAACAAGTGAATACATGGTAATTGTGAAATTGCTTGCTGTGTGATGAGACATGTATCCTTAAAAGAACCCAGTCCATGTATGCCGGCATGAGAGAGCAAAACGGTTCGCTACCTCCCGGGTCGTCTCCGCGCGAGGCGACTCCGGAGGCGCCCAACCTCCAAACCCTAGAGGCGGCCGCCGGCGGCGCCCTCCCGGCCGCTGCTGCCGCTCAGGCGGTGGCGGCCTCGCCTCGCTGTCGTGTACAGGGGGCATCGGTGGGGAGCCCTGTTTCTCCATCTCGCGCGGAGGCGGGGGAGCGTGTGGGCGACGTTGGTGGCAAGAAGGCGGCGGCGATCTGGGTGCCGCCGGCGCTCGGCGGTCAGCAGTGACGGCAGGCGGTGGAGGAGGGCGGCTCCGCGCTGGGCGCTGGGGAGCGGGTTCGGCCATGGCCCGATCCAATCCCGCCGGCGCGCTGGACGTTGGGGGAGACGTCCGCCGGCGGCGCGGCTTCGGCGGCCACGACGGTGACTTCCTTTTCGACCAATCCGGCAAAGAGTTGACTAGCGGCGTGGGGGCCTGCCAGGCTCGCGAATAATGGTGGTGGTCCTTGATTCTTTTTCGCGCCAAGATGAAGATCTACCGGATGTTGGTCCCCATCGAACTTGCTGGACGGTCGTGTTCCGGAAGGCTCCACCGGCGAACTCCATTTGGCGATTCATGCCTGGAGATAGCTGGATTGGGTGGTATTCGGTCGGACGCACCCATGTTTTTATCTGACCGTTTGGTTTCAGAGGGGGCGCTTTGAAGCTCTGCTGGCTGTTAATACTATGGAGCACGCTTTCTCGTTCCATGGTGCTGGCGGAGAATGTCATGGAAGGCGGGATCTGGGGAATAGCAATGGTGGTTTGTGTCTTCGTGGCGATGAAGAATTGGCTGGGTGATTCATGACCTTGAGCAGCGGTTTGTCAGTGGGGGCGACTGCACAGGAGAAGTCCAAAGTCTGATGCCTCAGGGTGAAAATCCAAGTTCTGGCCTTAATTGGTTGTGCCTGTCAATGACCTTGTTGGAGGCATTGTTTTGAGTGCGAGGACTTTCTTCAGGGGAAAACCTATGAAGAAGCTGGACTTCTAGTGTTGTCTGGTTGGTGTTAGTGCTGCTGTCTCAAGGAGTAGATCGCTGTAGCGGGAATTTTGTTTTTTGTAATTCTTCTTTCTTTTTTTGGCTATGTGCATCCGTAATGCCGTTAGGGCACTACGTTGTTGCAGAGGCTGGGTGTATGTGGTACTTGATATCGATAAATTCCCTTTATCTAAAAAATGTATCCTTAAAGCGCTCACTGTTTCTCCTATTGTAGATGACTCCTTGCGAGCATATATCCACTCGGGATGGTTATAACGCTGGATGGACAACAAAATGGAGTGCCCAACATGCAGACGCTCTCTACTGCTAGCCTAGAGGAGCGATCCTTTGTACAATATTAATTATCAAATAGGTAGCCCAGTTTATATAAGGTATTGCAACCTTACAATTCTTGCTTCCAGTATACAGAATAGCTGGTTTTGTATCCCAAAAATTCACTGTTCTGTGCTTTCTTATTTATTTAGGTTGGAATTGGGGTGCAATAAGGCAATGCTGCAAGCATGGTTGATTTCTCAAAGATAACTGCAAGCCATGGCGCTGGTCCGGCAGCTGTCCGACTTGGATTTCGACGGCCTCCCTGCCACTCCCGGCGCTGCCTGTCAAGATGGAGAAGCAACCTGACGCTCCGCCGGCACACACGCCAGCTCGGGAGCCACGTTACGCCGCCCATGAGTGCCGGCTGCTGCTCCTACCGCATAACGTTGTTGACAAGTGGATTCCCTCATGACACCTCTGGTGAGCGACATCGGGTGTTTCCGTGCCACTTTGTTTCCCAAAATTATCCTATGGGTCTATCTTTAGCTGTCTCTGTTGTTGTGCAGCTAAAAGATATCCTGATATAATTATTTTTTGTTCGAAAGAACACTAAGCTTCAACAGTCAATTTAGCATCTGAGCAAGCCAGTCAGTGCAGAATACCATTGCAATGCAACTAACAAAATAATTATACAAGGACATATCTTCCTTTGTATCAGGATATCTTTTAGCTGCACAACAACAGAGACAGCTAAAGATAGATCCATAGGATAATTTTGGGAAAAAAAAGTGGCATGGAAGGGTTGATCCTTCTACATTACTAGGTGTCCTATGAACAAAATGTATTGTATCAAAATATTGCATTGAATCAGTTTGGTAAGATTTGATGGTGTAACTCCATGCCATTTTGGATTCGATTGTTGTACGGGCTTAAACATATAAAAGGGTGTTAATTTGATTTATCGTGACGCTGTAGCAACGCACTTGCTCTAGATGGATCTTATTTTACCTCCCAGTACATGCACTTTCAGTGGATACGATCTAGCCTTTAGAATTTCACATGACCGATGCTTCCAAGGAAGAAATATGTTCATGTCACTCGGTTATAGTTGGAAATATTATTTATGAAAAATAGATTAACTTTATATACGTTTTAGTCACTTAATCGGGACATGGATGTAGAATTCATTTTTGCACAAATTTGTGGTGGGGAAAATGAAAACAAGAAAATAGAAATGAGAGAGGCACGGCGAGACAAGTGTGGACACAATTATGACTCATGAGGAGCTAACTCTATTCAGTTGGCATGTGAAGAACAACAGACCGAGCGAGTCACCTGACTAAGGCTAAGCGTAACGGGCCGACTCTCAGGGAGTTTCTACTTGAAAACAGCGTTATGCTAACTTAAACATTGCGGGGCGATGTACACGAGAGTTTCTATTTGAACACATATCCATGATGTAAGCGAAGTGGAATCTTAGTCAACAAGATAATTGTTGTTTCTACGCATATGATTAAATTTATAAGTTTTAATCGAATTAACTTTGAAAAAGTTAAATCTTATTGCTTTTGCAGTATTATTTGGGACCCGTAGCAACGCACATTATTGGACCCGTAGCAATCGCACGGGCATTCAACTAGTTATAATAAGATCTCACGGCCTAAAATAATCCTATCGTGATTTGTTCCCCGTCACTTCATCGCGGGCACCTGTCTTTCTCTCCTGCATTTCCCATTCCTGATCTCGCCCTCCTCCTCTTCCTCCTCTATGCCTCGCATGATCCCGCGGGAGTGATGCCGCCGACGGTGGGCCTGCCGTCTGCGTCGATGCGCGGTGGCGAATGCGCGAAGGCCGCGGCGCGGCGCCCGGGCCGCACGCTGGCCGGGCGCCGGCGGCGGGCCGCCGTGCTGCTCCTCGCGCTGTCGTACGCGGCAGCTATGCTTATGCTATTCCTGTGCGCTGGCGGCTCGGGCCTGAGCAGCGGCGTGGTTGTTGGTTCGCTGCGCCGCCGGCCGGCGGCGCCAGCGCCGCCCGGGTCGGTGTACCGCAGCCACCTCGTGTTCGAGCGGCTCCTGCCGGACATGCGCGCCTCCGCGTCGCGTCCTAACCCTGTGAGTGATGTTTCTTGGGACTCGAATGCCCCGATCTGAGCTAGCGGACTTGGTGGATTGGCTTAAAACTGCTGGAATTTTCTTCTGTTTATGTCCCGTTCGAAGATTTTTGCTTTGTTTTGTCTAGTCGTTGATTTGTTAAGAACTTATCATAGTTTGATTCTAAATCGTTGCTAAATTGCGTATAACTTAATTTGCCACACTGCATGCTAGTTTTGTGTAGGACTGTATGTGACACAGGCTGCTACATATCCTACTACTAATCTCTAGTGAAACTGAAAACACCCAGAATTCGGCTGCTAATAAGAGGACACAGGCGTTGAATCATTTGCATATCTTGACACGAATGCATGATGCACCAATGCATTGGCACCATGAGATGGCAATATATGACACAAATAATGTACTTGTCAAGTCAGATTGTAGCACCTCCTCTTAGTTTCATCTACTGGGTCATATGCCAAAAGGGTGGCAGCCCTTCATGTGGAAGCCTAGAATCTGTCCTGAAACTTAGAGATGATTGAGATATGCATTTGCTACTTCAAAGGTGCTAGAGGTTTTATTTGTCAGTTAGTGTTGATCCTGAAAATTGTTATGATCTTGATGAGTACTAAAGTGCTAATAATCTAATTAAGATACATGATGAATGATTTTATCACCAATTGTTTTATTTTCCTTTACTCTGCATGAATATAAGCTCATCGCATTCAACATGAGTTTGCCTTGTCATCGTGCAGTTAATTGCGTCCCATTACAAAAAATCTGGAAAGCGATGGGTACCTTGCATTCGCAGGAGGTTGCCACAATCAGGTGCAAAATTGAAAATACTCGTTAGGAGTTTTGTACCAAATATAGAAATTCAGGCAGTAGAAATCAAGTTTATCATCATAAGTAAGAATAGACGACATATCACATAAGTTTGTATTTATGGTCCACATTACACTTTTCAGCATTACCACCTTCAAATGGTTTTCTCGTAGTTGAGGCAAATGGTGGTCTAAATCAGCAACGTATTTCTGTAAGTTATATGATCAAGTTCATACTAACATAAAGTGTACAGACTAGATATATTTGCTTATAGTAATCTTCAGCTTCCATACACTACTAGTACTAAAAAACTACCTGTCATTGGTACCAAAAGAATGTCTATCATGAAAAAGTACAATACAAGGTTCCATGTTTCTGTCTGAACTGCGAATTCCTGATTGTTCCGAGACACCGAGTATGTGTTTTGAACTTAATTTCTTGCAGATATTTAATATTTTGTTGCATGTTACTCTTTATGTACCACAGAATTCTCAAACGTTCCAAAGTTGTATGCTATTGCACTACTCTTCATCTGTAGAGTTCCTTGAATTTTTCAAGCATCTCAAGTGACAACTTAGATTTCCACTTTACAGCATGTTGGGTCGTTGATGTTTATCCGAGTCTAACAGGGATGTCTTAATACAGATTTGTGATGCTGTTGCTGTGGCCAGTATACTTAATGCAACTCTTGTCACCCCAGCTTTTCATTTGAATAGTGTTTGGCGCGATTCTAGGTAACAGTTTTGTTTCATGTAAGAATACCATTAGATGTGTTTGGACAAAATAAAATAAATAATATTTCTTCCCTCAATCACTTTTTGAGAACTACTCCCTCCAACCTTAAGAAAGATGACGTTTTAGACATTCACATGGTGTCCAACGGAACTTTCACCAGTAAGTTTGTACTACAGTGTTAATATAAACCTAACAAATTTGTACTTTATGAATGTTTGGCATAATCTATACATGTTATTTTCACACATCCAGTAAAAATATTTCCAATAATATAGGTGGTCAAAGTTTACAAAATATAATTTGGTTGCTAAAAAATTATTGGTGGACTAACCGTTAATTTAAATACTTACATCAGTTGCAGTTTAGCTGACAATTACTTATTTGGTCAATCTTTTATCTTCTTTACATAAGTGGAATGGATCAATCATTTTCTAATGTGGAAAATAGAAACTTAACTATTTTCTTCAATCATTTGTTATAGTGTTTTCAGTGTATTCCCTTACGTTTTATTCGTAGGTTAATTTTTTATGTGTCGTCACTTTTATAAGAAGGATAATATTTTTTTGCTTCTGCATAATTTCTTTCAGCAAATTTGGTGATATCTTTGATGAAGACCATTTTATTAAGACACTCCGAAAACATGTAAGGATTGTTACAGAACTTCCCGAAGATGTTTCTGCGCAGTTTGACCATAATATCAGCAATATACCAAATATGAGAACTAAAGCCTTCTCATCTCACAGTTACTACCTAGAGAAGGTGCTTCCGAATTTGTTGGAGCTAGGGTATGTGTTCCCTGCGCTCCTCCCTTTGTTCTAATGGCAGAGTTCTGTAACCAAAGACGTACTGTATTGTCATGTCTTTGCTCATTTTCTTTTTTATGACACAGAGCTGTGCGTATTGCTCCTTTCTCAAATAGATTGGCTAATTCAGTTCCATCAAATATCCAAGCGTTGAGATGTTTGGCAAACTATGAGGCATTGAGATTTTCTGTACCCATAAGAATTCTTGCAGATAATATGGTCGAACGAATGATCAAGAAGAGTTCTTTGACTGGTGGGAAGTACATGTCTGTGCATCTTCGCTTTGAAGAGGTTCTAACACAATATGTCCTGCCTTTCAATGCCTATTACTATATTCTTCATTATACTGAGTTCTATGATGGCGTGCCTGTATTTCAGGATATGGTAGCTTTCTCGTGATGTATATATGATGGTGACTGGAAGGAGAATATTGCAATGGAGAATGCTCGTGAAAGGAGCTGGAGAGGGAAGTTTCGTCGGCCTGGTCGAGTGATAAATCCTGAGGCTAACCGGAGGAATGGGAGATGTCCTTTAACTCCTCTAGAGGTTGAGATGTTAGTTCCCTGAAATTGTTTTTGTGTATGTTCCTGTTGCAACACTTGTTAGAGCCAGATATGGGGGATATTTATTTATTTTAGTAAGATTCTGTTGTTACACCTCTGAAAAGATGCTCTTAACTAACTATTACATCAAAGCCTAACATTAAATAAATTCTCTTCAAATGCCACCACAGTGCCGAACGGAGCTTCAGTCTGCTTGTTTTATTCATGTCATGTTCCAAAGGTTATCTACCTCTAAGGAATACAGTTGGACACTACAAATAGCATCTACTGTGTTGTGAAATTTCTAGAATCTTATTTTTTTTTAGTGGACCGATTAGTTAAACTGGTACGTAAAGCATCGAGATGTATCCTGCCACCAAAAGTTTCAGATGCATTGCAATAAGTTGCATTGCTACAAGTCACCAAAAAAAGAAATTTTGTCTACATGATATCGTACAAATTCATTTTGCTCACCAGTTTAGTTGATGCAGGTTGGAATGATGCTGCGGGGTATGGGATTTGAGAATACTACCTCCCTCTATATTGCCTCCGGTAAAATTTACAATTCTGAAAAGTATACGACTCCTCTTCGACAGTTGTTTCCACTTCTACAAACAAAGGAAACACTCGCTTCACCTGAGGAGCTTGCACAGTTCAAGGTAATTCCCCTCCTTTAGTTACTTCATCAGTGTTAGAAATGAGGCATTGTTGCATATCTAACAGCAAGCATCAGGAACCCTTGTTCAGGTAGAGGGTAAAAAATGCATAAGATTCGTTTTCTTATCTCCGTGACGTACTACCTTCTACTCACTTTCCTACGCTATCCAGGGGCATTCATCTAGACTGGCAGCATTGGACTACACTGTCTGTCTACAGAGCGAAGCCTTTGTAACAACTCAAGGAAGCAATTTCCCTCATTTCCTGATGGGGCACAGGCGTTATCTGTACGGAGGGCATGCAAAGACAATAAAGCCGGATAAACGGAAAATGGTTCTACTATTTGACAATCCGAATATCAGGTCAGACTTGAGTTACCCTTGTCCACTTTGTTTAAGTGCATGATGGATCTCGATCAGAACTGAATTTGCTACGTCAAATATTGATATCTCAATTTATCTTGTTTCCAAGATGTCCCATGTCGCTGATAAATATTTATAGAAAATACTAGTGAATTTTAACTAGTGTTCATATTATTTTATATTTACATACTGAAATACGCAGACATGTACTTCCCACCAGGCATGTAAGGCTGTAACCAAACACGCAGGTTTCTCTGATCTTTCTCTTTATAGTCATGAGTGATGACTATATAAAACCTGTTTGCTTTGACTGTAGATGGGATCGGTTCAGGCATCTCATGCAGGACATCCGTCGCCACAGCGAATCGAAAGGTTTCGGGTTCAGGAAACAGGATGGTTCGATATACAACCTCCCAATGCCCGAATGCATGTGTCAGCAAGCTGAATCATGATCTAGAGTAGCAATTTATGTACTTATAACTTGTAAGTAGCAGTTATGCATAGAAATTTGCTACACCCTCCGATCCATAATAAGTGTGGCGGTTCAAAACTGCGACACTTATTTTGGATCGGATGGAGTACATTTTTTGTCTGTAGGTAGAGAGTATAGTACACCAGAGAGACGGCAGATCGTGTGGTTGTTGATTGTAAAATCCACCCGAGATGCAGTTATGCCGTCTGAAACCAAAGGGAGTCTAGTTCAGAATATTTCACAGCGTATATTGACTATAATATCCGAACTGATATTTGAGTTGACAATTGTTTGCCTGGTGCTAATGGAGATAAAAATATCCTGGAGTCTACACAGCCTGAATTATAAGTAAATATTAGATCACAAGCAAAGGTGTTAGTGTGACATTGAAAAACAGTATCCTGGAATGGATGAAGCAAAAGTGTGTACGGAGTAGACGATCGAGTGAATCCTAGAAACTGGTATGACTGGTGTGTCAAACTAGTTTTCATTGTTCATCATTTCATATTCTCAAGTTTAAGACACACCTAAACATGATATGATCACGTCTACAACTTAGAGTCAAATCGCCATGTAGGGAGGCTGGAGATTTATCACTGTATATTCCGTACAACAGTATTGACCATCTGTGACGTTTGTAAAAATCACAAATGAATTTACGAGGAAAAAGCTCTAACTTGTAATGTAACTTTTTTGTATGTAGCCTTTTTTTTTCTAGTTTTCACTCAGGTCACAAATAGTCAGCACCAATCAATCCGCATTCATAAAGGGAAGAAATTTGCATGATAATTTCGTTCTGGTGAGGCAGATGGCAAGAAGAATCAATGGTAGAAGAGAATCAGGAGTTCTTCTCAAATTAGACATCTCCCGGGCGTTCGATTCCCTCTCTTGGGCATTCCTGTTTGAAGTGTTGAGAGCCCTTGGGTTCCCGGAAATTTTCTTGCAATGGCTGGCGATTTGTTTCAGATCTGCCAGCACTAGGGTGTCGGTTAATGGAGTGCCTGGGAAGAGGATTGCACACGCTCGAGGGCTACGGCAGGGAGACCCGCTCTCCCCCAACTTTTTGTGCTCGCAATGGAAGTAGTGACCCTGTTGGTTCTGAAAGCTTGTGAACATGGGCTCCTAGCCCCGATTGGGCGTGCAACACCGGTGCAGAGACTTTCGATTTACGCTGACGATGTTGTTATCTTCATCAAGCCTGATATCGCCGATCTTGTCGCCGTCAGAGAACTGCTATCAGTCTTTGGACAGGCAACGGGTCTGCATGTGAACTATAGGAAGACGTCAGCAACCCTAATCCGTGGTGGGGAGACAGAAAAAGCATCGGTTTCGAAGATCTTACAATGCCCAATTGCTGAATTTCCGATCAAATACTTGGATCTACAACTAGCGCTTAAGCCACTCACGAAGAATCAGTGGCAACCAATGTTGGAAGCGGCATGTAATATTGCGTCGGCGTGGCAACGTGGGATGATTGCGCGCCCGGGACGCCTTGCTCTTATCAAGGCGGTGATGACAGCGCGTCCGATTCACCACCTGCTTGTGGCGGATGCACCATGTTGGCTACTGGAGGAATTCGAGAAGTCCTTGCGGGGTTTTTTCTGGTCTGCCAAGGATAGGGCAAACGGCGGTGAGTGTCTTGTGGCCTGGGATAGGATCAGCACACCGCAAGAATTTGGAGGCCTGGGAATCAAAGATTTGCGCTTGCAAGGATTGGCTCTCCGAACAAGATGGGAGTGGCTCAGAAGAACCGAGCCTAGCAGACCTTGGCAGGGGCTTCCTCCTTTGAAGGACGCCAAGGCCAAAGCGGTCTTCGACAGCCTTGTACGAATCACGGTAGGAGATGGGCAGAGAACTCTGTTCTGGAGTGATCGCTGGATCAATGGCAAGGCGGCAGCGGATTGGGCGCCGGGACTGGTCAGCACGGTGGACACAAGGGTGCGGAACTCCCGTACAGTTGCACAAGGGACTCATGAGAACAGCTGGCTCCTGGACATCCCAGGAATGCTAGCGTACAGAGGGGTGCGAGAATGTCTTGCGTTATGGTTGGCCATCAGGGGCGTGGAACGTGATCTGGAAGAACAGGACGCCTTCGGCTGGCCCTGGGCACGCTCCAACAAATATACAGCCAGCTCAACGTATGCGATGCTGATACAAGGCAGAATCAGATTTCAGCTCGCGGAACCAATTTGGAAGAATGCCGCAACGCCGAAAAGCAAACTCTTTGTGTGGCTCGCTGTTCAACATCGTATCTGGACTTCTGACCGTCGAGCGAGGCATGGCCTTCAGGAGCATACTAGTGCCTGCTTTGTGTGTCTGCAGGAGGAGGACACGGCAGAGCACATCTTGGTGCAGTGTGTACATGGGCAATGCGTTGGGCATCAACATTGCTCCACTCGCCACGGACAAACTGCAGGAGTGGTGGTTACAAGTGAGAGGAGATGTAGAAGTTCAGAGAGGAAGCTGCTCGATGCCCTGATCTGCACTGGTTGCCATGCGTTATGGAAAAACATGAATGTGTGGTGCTTCAATAACCCAAGGCGTCAGTTCTCTGCCACCAGACTTGCAGAACTGATCGTGGAGGAGTTCACCTTGCTGCGCTCTATAAGCAGGCAAGAGGAGGGTGTTTTCATAGATTTCGCGAGAGAGTAGTCTAGTTGTGTTTGGCGTGGAGTTTCCCTGGTCCCGGATTTCGATTCGGAGCCTGTCTTGTAATTAAATTTCTGCCTTCTATAAAATTACGGTACGCAATTGCGTACTCTCTCTAAAAAACAAATAGTCATATTACTCTTATGAAATTTGCGATGTAAGTTCTACCATGGGCAAATTTTCATAACTTAAATATGGTAACAACTGCATTTGTTTGGTAGCATGTATCTATGGAAACATGCTCAGCTGAGAGTGCTCTCACGACATCTCGAAATAGTGCCTCGGAGCTCCCCGGGTGCCCGGTGGTCTGATTTTTCCGGAAGCTCTGACGCTTAGGCCATGGGCGGAGACGGTACCCGGCGACCCGGGGCAGCTGCCTCGCTGGCTCGCTACCTTTGGCCCATGTACGCCAGGTATGTATTATTTCAGCTCGTTACAGCGTGATTTGTGTCTGGGGCATATCGCCAGAAGGGAATAATGGTTGTATTTTGAGGGATCTTATACACTCCCTTGTCCCACAATGAACCCTAACTTTTGGATTTGAGCTTCTCCACAACTTTTGACCGTTGAGTGCTCGAATTATCCCCCTCCCAAAGTCCCAATATTATATCCAAGTAGGGAAAAAGAAAGATAAGACCTCAATATAAGATTCCACCGCAAATCGTGATGCGTCTCCAAGTTCTTCTCAGAGCTTGTTATACTTGCAGTTATGAAGACTTCTAAACGGTTGGAGTTGCTCGAAAGAATCAAAGTTCGTAGATTTTTCCCGTGAAGTTCGTAAAGGCCGGAGACCGCTTCAAGATATACTCTTAGTGGTTCAGCCTAGAAGGGCATTTCCCTCCTAAATGATTTTGGTGTTAATGATAACATGATTAGCTCACAAACCATGTGCTTCTGCTATACGACAGTGCCTATGCACGTGGAGAAAGCATAAGATAGTGGGAGACCACTCAACGTGAAAAGAGAAAAGAGCCGTCATCTTATTGATTTTCGTTTATTTGAGTCGTTAGGAAATCAGTACTATCAAGAGGGGGTCTGGTTCAGAAGGTATGGGTGAAATCAAATCATGTACGTATACGTACTGCCGTACACAAGATTATATTTGCACTCACTAGCCTCCCCATGGATTAAAGATCCTACCCCTTAATCTTCTATGTGAAAGCTGGTATTCAAGGCCCAAAACTTCTTGGGTTCGACCCCGAACCTCCGGCGGTCCAGAATCTCTGCATAAGTTTCGGGCTATATGCAGGACTATCAGGTGTGATGTGCACATCGCCCTGACTAGTCCGGTAGATGGTCGGAATATCCGGGTCCAAATATTCCTGGCCCTCCATGGAAACCTCTGGACAGTCAATGGGCGTGTGCATTTGATGCAGATCTCCTTGATATGTCGAAAAGTTGGCCCGCCCCCCAAAACTTCCGGACTACGCAGGAAAACGGTTGTAACGGTCGCATTTGAGGGAGCTCATATATAAGGAACCTTCTTCCAAACGAACAAGGGGACGGCTCCCCTCTCTCCTCCATTGTTCTTAGTTTCATTTTAGGACACCTTTTATACCAACACTTCCCTAGAATAAACAAAAAAAAATTGCAATCCCAAATTCACCTTGATTTAGTCGACAACTTTGATTCTTCACTTTTACACGATGAACGTACAGTCGAAAGCAAGGAAAAACGGCAAACAAAGTACATGTGTGGTCTTGTAGGTCTGGACCATCGCTGTTCATAGGAGAAAGGGAACTTACGCCCAACTCTTTTGTGGTGGAAACAGATGGCCTAGTGGCCCCATTATAGAAGTAGAGAAGTTGGAGAGATTGGATTAGACATTCGATCTCAAGGTGATGGAGGACGCCAATGACATATTGGGAGGGTTGGCAACATGGCTAGCTCTGTTGTTGGCAGCGACGAGAGATCGGACGGTGGAGGACGTAGGAAGGGTCAATGATGGCGGAAGTTCGAGGGTTGGCAATGGATCCGACATGAACGTCGTGGATGGGTTAAAAGATGGCCAACATAGTTCTAGAAGTGGTCACCGATCGACAAGAGAGATATTCGAAATATGTTCACATGAGGCGAGAACATAGGGGGGGGGGATCACTCGAGAATTGTGGAGTGATAATTCTATCTAGCTTGGCTGCATGTGCAAGCAAGACACGAGACAAAGATAGATTATTTGCGGATTGAGGACAGCAATGCCACGAAGTTCGAATTCCAATTTGCTAGTAGGCGAGGCCTTTTCAGTAAGATGTCGGCATGGGTTTATGGCCTCATATAGGCTACCAAACTGATGACAACTTACATGAGAGAGACCGTATGTAAACTCATACACCCTACCAAACAGATGCACATACGCTTCCATACACACAAACACTCGGTCATATGAGTGTGGGTATGCTGGCCTTACACCTATGAACACTTCCGAGTGACCGTGACGGTAGATCTTAAAATGGACGAAGTATCCACCAATGAATATCACTGATGATATTTAAAATAAATTCAGAAAATGCAATCACTCGACGTTGAACTTTTGAACCCTGGTGGCATGTCTCACCACCAGGAACCTAATGAACCGCTCAGCTCGTCCCTACCAAACACACCTTTTTTTTTTGGTTGTTTGTGTTGTGCTCAATGTGCCTACCAAACACACCTTGTGTTACGGACATGTTGAAGTACTACAAAATAATGAACACATGGCCATGCACATCGATTGATTCAGAGTCGGAGTACCTTTCCTCATCGAAAAAATAATAATGAACACAAAAGGAGGCTCTGATGAACTCAACGAGAATTCCTATCAACATGACAAATTGACAATCCAATAGCCGCGTGAACACACCTAATGCCGAGATGTTCCCAGCACCTTGTGTTACTAATCTTGCGAGCAAGCACGAATTAAGCCACCTCTTAACTTCTGCCGGAGCCGGAAAATTCGAGCAAAAATAAAGAGCAGTTTCCAGCAAGAAAGCATGGTGTCTTGCCTTACGCTGCCCATGGATTTCTTGCAAGAACAGCCGCCATGGCGTCCCCGTCCTCGGCCTCCACGAGCTCCATCTGTTCCTCGAGGTACTTGTGCAGTAGCGCCACCCGGTGGCCCTCCGGCTCACTCTCCAAAGGATCCGATCCATCACCAGCGCCGAAGCAGCAGCCACCCCTCGTTGTCGCCATCATCATCCTCCCCCGCCGGCGGCGGAACCTGACGACGGCGACTGCGAAGGAGAGCAGCGGCAGCCAGAGGAGCACAAGCGGCACGACGACCGGGACTAGGCAGATCGCCACGGCCGCGACGAACGCCGACCGCCACGCCGGCGCGGCGCGGGAGCACCCCATGCATCTAGAGGGCCCTGGATGCGTGGTCGGGAAATTGCTCTGTTTTCTCCGGGACAGGGAGGCCGTCGTTTTCATGGCTGCCTCTTTAAAACGAAATCCATTCCATTCTCTTCACTGAAAACATTTTTATTTTATCTCATGCTTCAGTGTAAAGTCCTTCCGGCCACTTGTTTCGCTGATCACACACCCCTTGATATTTTCTTAGCTCTTTTATTTATTTTTGTCTGTTTCTTTTTTAAAGCAAATTACATGGTTTATGTGAAAATCAAAACCAAAATATTCTGTACAAACATGTCGTTTGTGGCTATTTGTCCCCTTAATCCTCTGGCTGCTAACCAAACAACATGATTCTTCTTGGCTCAAATAATGCATGCCATCACTTGTTGAATGATACTAGCTAGACAAGGATTGATGGCATGGATTGGATACGAGTATAGAGAACATGGAGTAGGATGTGATTGAATGAACATTCCCTTGTCGATTTTTCATAAAACTAGTAGTACCCCAGTACTGTAGTTGTTAGCCGTTGTGTCAGGACAAGAAAAAAGAGGATCAGGCCCGGTGGAGCCAAAGGGCACATGGATGGATGGATGAGGCGCCGCGGCCGTGTCAGCTCCACGCAAGGGCCTACGCGGCGGCGCCCCCACCACCTGCTGCGATATCTGACGGTTACACTTCCGGACAACTATTACGGAATTTCATTACGAACAGCAACACGCACGGTATAGAAATCAGAATGGCCTTGGTTTACTGGAGAAGCCATTCATAAAATTTAAATAGGGTTCCAAATTAGATTAGTCTAAACTAGTACCTAAATTTGACGAACGCTTCTCCAGAAAGGTGGGTGTGGGGCAGCTTCTATCGGAAGCCATCCGGGAAATTCATTTTAAAAATTGTCCATTTTGAAAATTGTTCAGATTTGAAAATTGTTCTTTTTAAATAGTGTTCATTTTGAAAATTGCTCATTTTTTAAAATTGTTCAGATTTGAAAATTGTTCATTTTTTAAAAATAAATCAGATTTGAATTTGTTCAAATTTGAAAATTGTTCATTTTTGAAATTTGTTAATATTGAAAAATTGTTCAGATTTAAATTTGTTCATTATCGAATTGTGTTCAGATTTGAAAATTGTTCATTTCTAAAATGATCAGATTTGAAATTTGTTCATTTCAAAAAATGTTCAGATTTTAATTTTGTTCAGATTTTGAATTTTGAAATATGTTCCGAACGTCCGAAGCAGCGAAATAGGAAAAAAAAACGAACGCGAAGCGAAATGGCCGAGCCCATATAGCGTCATGCGGGGGCGGGGGTACGCGGAGGTCTGCTTCCGTCCGCGTACCGCGGAGTATAGGAGCTCCCGGGAGAAACTATGTGAAAAGACTCCTAAAAACCTGCTTGGGATACTACTTTTGGGCTTATGGAGTTTTCCTTATTTATTGTGTTGAGTTGTGAGATGTCACTAACGCCCTTGAATTTGATATGTGCACTAAATAAAGTGATTTTACCTTACATATGCAAGTTTTTAGTAGAAAATGAGTTAGAAATAAAATAAAAATAATATGACAAGGCAGGTGATAATAAAAGACCTGATGTCATAGTATAAAGAAATGGTCTACATTTACATACCTGTTTTTAAAGGTCAACACAAAATGACCAATTGTTTTCTCATGTGCGACCATGATAGATAGACGACCCCTTGGTCAAGGGCGGAACGCCACCCAGTTAACCATGCCACATCGACACAGTCAGACCTGTGATGTTTAAGTATGGCGCCCTAGGCTGGGTGCCATACTTACTACCATTGCACCGGGGGGCCACGCCGCCATGTGACTTAAGCACCACGACACCAGTTTTCCACTGTCCAATTTAAATCCATGTATCTTCATGTCATTTTCAAAATAGAAAATAGGGTTTGTTATTTCGGTATGTATATTCGTGTTTTTTTACAGGTATGGACGAAATGCAATGTGCCTTCTGTCAGCGACAAGTGAACAACTACGGTAGATCATATAGACGTGCAGTCTCCTTTAGTATTGTAACGGTGCAGGGACACGAGAATGGAGTGGTAAGTTTTTAGTCCCATCAGTATTCACAATACTATTAGATAGTTTGTATTGAATTTGTTGGTTCCATCTGTCACTGCATCATTAACATTGTATGACTGTTGTATCTATAAATTCAGATATTATTATTCCACAAATGTGTTTATTCAAATATCATTGCAACATGAATAATCCTATTTACTTAGCATGAATAATCCTATATATTTTAGTTACATAAATTTGACATATAATGCGGGTTGTGCCTTATAATTTTATTCAAACATTCACAATGTGTTTTGGAAGACTTGAGTAATCTTAAGGTTGTAACATATAATGTGGGTTCTGCCTTATAATTTTAAAGAGCAACTTGACAAGTTTTCTCCTTGGAAATGGATGGTGGCAGTCTGCCCATGAAACTACACCTTTGAACTATATATATACGTGGGGATGACAAGGAGAAGGACAAACATATGTGAACCATATTATAGGTCACATGAAGAATGTATGACATTCAGATTGGTGATGTTGTCCATTTCAAATATGTGGAACATGATGTGGAAGAGAATGTAGAGGAGGAGGTAGAAGAGTATGAGGAAGAGCTTAACAATTTTAAGCTCACCGTGTACATAATAGTGGACACCTTAAAGAAAGAGAAACATATAGTTTCCATGACATGTATGATTATAACATAATTTCCTTTAGCGATTTTGATGTTGGTTGTGTTTGTGTTGTAGACTTGTAGTGTACGTACTAATCTAAATATGTATTTTTCCGTATATATGTGAGCTGTGATGGGAGAAGTGCTACCTAAAATTAGAGCTCCTCTTCATAAGACCGTCTTCTAAAAAATCAGAGATGTCACTGAGCATGACATGGCTGCTATCGGCATGTACAAGTTTGTTTTCATAGCACCAACTCTGAATTCGAGAAAACAAGTGAGATCCAAATTTTTGTGCACAGGGTTGATGAAGAAAATGAGCTTGGGGCCCTAATAAGTTCTAAAGTTCCTTTATCTCAGTTCACTCTGATAGTACATTATATGCCAGTATAGACTTTCTCACTAGAACTTATACAAGGTGCTGCCAGTACATTCTCGAAAAAACAAATCATGACTACATGTGACCAACAAAACGAAATTCACTCTTGTGTAAGAGGGGCCTCAAAGAACCAAATGAAGGTGGCTACTGCAACGATGAACACATTGCCTTCGTCGAAGGATGGAACGAGTTCAAACTGGAGGGATGCATTGTGGAAGGTAAACTTCTACTAATGAGCATTGAAGAAATGATTCATGCAATTAGTTTAGACTTTGTTGAGTTATTTATCTATGTTTAGAGATACTGCTAGGTTAGCCTTGCATCTGAATTGCTAATTTGGAATTGGCAAACCCGAATTCCATTGTTTGGGTGTGCTCTGTATTCGGGCCTGGAAACAGGAAACGTGAAACAATTCCAAGCCCAACCCCCCCCCCCCCCCCCCCCCCCCAGCGAATCACAAAATTTCCGAGGTCTCGAGGTCTGAACCGCATGGAATTAGGCTTCGACCAGCCCGAGCGACTCCTGAGTCTTTCTTCCCGCTCACGTCCCCGCAAGGCCTCCTCCTTACATCCCGCGGCTGGTCGTTATCTTCCATGTCCGCACTCGGGCCCACCCGCCCTGGTTCTCCTCCTCCCAAGTCTTCCTTTCCTCGCCTCTGTCCTCCTCCTCCGGCTGGCTTGACTGTAGGTCACGGAAACTTTTGAAAAAATGGCTCTACAGCCATATTGTTCGAGTCACTTTAGAATTTGCCTCTAATTCGAAATGTGTATGGATCTTTGGAAAGTGCCCCAACCAAAGTGCCCTAAAAACTCAACCGTGATGTAGTGACGACTCTAATGTCCACTAGGCTTTGCGTGGGTGTGTGCCTCCGCAATATATCTGTACTACGTATTAATTTTGTCGTAATTCCAACTTTGTAAAATTTGACGAAGTTTATAGAGAAATTTATCAACATCCACAATATCAAATCATGATAGTTAGATTCATCATCAAATATATTTTTATATCATATATATTTGGTATTGTAAGTTTTCATCTTTTCCAACTAGGTTAAACTTCACAAGTTTTCTACTTATAACAAATCTAACATGCGTTCTATTTCAAAAATAAATGGTGTAACTGGTGGAGAGCCATAGTTTTAGAACCTAGACTCCTGGAGCCCGAAACATTTTTTAAAAAAAATTATTTAAAAAATTCAGAAAGATCCAATTTTTTGTGTGTGAATACATAATGCTATGATTTATATATTTGCAAAGTTTCGCATACACATACGTTGTAATTTCCGCTATAAAAAGTTACAAAATTGTGGATCTAAAAAGGCAAAAAACGTCCGTGATCCTCATCTTCTGTCTTTTTTGTGTGGACCATTTGTGAAAAAGATTTTTTTAAAGAGTATGTATTAATATCGTGGAGATACCAATTACACCCAGTCTCTGTAATAACTCAATACCCTAATGGCATTATGGATGCACAAAGCCCTAAAAAAAGAAGAAGTTAAAATAGAAAAGTGTCGCTACTAGATATGTAGATTTTCTTGTATACTTTCAAAACAAAATGAGATTTAAAAATATGGTTTTAGATATTTTTTAAAAAGACTATTCCATTGAGCCCCGCGTCCAATAGCACTTTTCTTTTTTCGAAACACGGTACAACGCAGGCGCTCATATACACGCGCACACACTCACCCCTATGAACGCACGCACACCCTACCCCTATGAGCACCTCCGAGAGACCGAGTCGGCGGGTCGAGTCTTGAGATTGACGAAGTCACCACGGGCGCCTCGCTGTTGACGGGAACGTCGCCTCCCAGTGAAGAATATTCCGCCTTAAATGAGAAACACCAGCGTCAAAGCTGGGGTTTGAACTCTGGTGGGCTGGGGTACTACCACCCTCCAATAGCACTTTTCGTAACCGGTTTCTAAACAAAACATGTCTGGTCTCATCTTCATGCAGCACCGCAGGAGTACACTGTACACTTAAATCGCTAAAAACACTCTGAACTCAAGTAAGATCAACTTTGCTAAATCAGCACTAGTATACAGTACAACAGGCAACTCCAGCTTAATCTATCTACATAAGTACACTTCCATGATCCTGACCAGCGTCAGTGAGTGACAGAAAGAAGAGAAGAAGAACAAATGGTGGTGGTGGTCGGCAGCAGACTACAAATGGACGGTGGTGTTCTTTCTACAGCACGTCTTCGGTGTGCAAGGAGAAATCCGGCTCGTCAGGCTTGGCCAGCTGGGAGAACTTCATGCTGGACACATCGTCGATCCTCTGCTGCGCCACCACCTTCTGGTGCGCGCCCTTCTTGGTGTTCTTGGCGAACTTGGACGCCAGGAACGTGACGCCGAGGTGCGTGTTGCTGGCGTCGCCCCCCTCCGCCGACGAGGAGGACGCGGCGCCGCCTGCTCCTGTCGCATCCTTGTACTCGCCGAGCAGCGGCGCGCTGTCGCTGGCGGCGGCGCCAGCCCCGCCGCGATCGTCGTCGCCGCCCTGGCCGTCCTCGAAGAGGAGGCCCTCCTGCTTCATGAGCTCCTTGGCGAGCTTCCTCTTCTTGTGCCGCCTCCATGCCCCCTGCACGAAGCAGGCGCCCCAGCTTCGCCATTGGTGGGAGTAGTACCGGAACGCGTGCTGCAGCCGCTTGCTGTGGAGGCGCTTGAACTGGTTGGCCACGTACTTAAGGTCCTCGGCCCGAAGCGCGAACGCCTCCACCTCCGTCACCGACCGCACCGTGCGCGTCGACTGCGGGAAGTTGAGGCTCGGGTTGGGCATCAGCGCCCACGTCAGGAGCTCCTCCCCGCAGAAGTCCCCGGGGCGGAGCGTGATGGAGCTGAAGAAGTTGGTCCGGCCGCCGTCCGTCGTCGAGCTCTCCAGCTCGCCGCGGATGATGAAGAGCATCTCGTTGACCGGGTCGCCCTCCCGCACGATGTACGCGTCCTTGGTGCTCAGCGCCGACACCAGCCGCTCGCAGATGGCGTCCAGCAGCTGCTCGTCCATCTGCGAGAAGAACGGCACCTGCAAGAAGAGAGCAATGCCAATGGTCAGATAACCGTGCCGACGTTGGAGAGGAATGGCAATGGCATGGTGCGGCGACGCACTCGGCGAACAAGGGCGAGGCAGAGGTGGCGCTGGATCTCGCGGCGGAGGTCGAGCGGCAGAGACTGGAGGATGGACTCCTCGTCGACGCCCCTGGTGGCAAGCCACTTGTACTGGAAGAACCTCCGGACACGCTCCTGGAGCTCCAGGGGAAGCTGACGATGACGCATCCACTCCTCGATGTCGCGCCGCTTCACCCGCCACTCCTCCAGCCTCACCGTCATCGACTGCAGGTATGTCTGCAGCAAACCAAAGACCAATTTACGATGTTGTAATGCTGAAAACAGTATGGTCCAGTGACAAAATAATTAAGCAGGCTGTACTGTCGTGTGATAATAGTTAATTATTGCGCATGAAGGCTTAAGTTTGAGTATTATCTGCACCCATGTTAATTTTGGCGATATCCACAATCGCAGGAAAAAATTTGAGGAAAAAAAGTTTTCATGAAAAAAAAAATACCTGCATGTTTCCAATGAGATGTGAAAAGAAGACAAGGCCCATGATACATATCAAGATGCAGAATATGGTCTCCCCCCTGTAGGTGGTGTTCTGCAGGTTCTGTCCATAGGAACTAGCAATTTGCAGAAAATGAGCACAGAATCAGTTATCCTTGCATCATCGTCATCATGTGTAATGATCTCACTGAGAATTCAGTTCTCACATAAAAAGAAGAAAACCATCTTTATATGTACGTACCTCAAGTTCCGGAAACCCCACCAGAGGCAGTAGAGATACTTCTCAAGAATGACGCCCTGACGACACTGAGATTCAGAGCATCGGCGAATAATCCGTACTTATATGTTGCATCAGGAAGTTTGCACTCCTTATCGATGTTGCTAACCGCGTACCACTTCATCCGATTATGATCGTGTATCGTTTTGCAATCCAGATAGGTCATGGAACATTTCGGTATTCCGGGGACAGTACCATTCTCATTTGTGCAGACGTCAACCCAGCAGGTGTACTGCCTCTCAATGGACAACAGGTACCAAGAGCCCCAAGGACCTGCATACATACACACCATGGTCATATACTCATATTAAACTCCGCTAAACAGAAAGCAAGCCTCGAATCCGAAAAACTATAATGGAGCCCGGGCTACATGGAAACTCCGCTAAACAGAAAGTTCAAAATGGAATGTGGGAAATGACGACATACATGACTAGCCAATGTGTAGAGAAGAAGGTTGTAAGCAGCCCCTGCCCAGGCAGTTCTTGTGACCACTCCACTGGCCTTGACAATCTTGGAGTTGAGGGATATGATGAGGAACACTCTTGGTATGTACTGGATCAACACGATCATTGAGAGTGTGTTGTTGGTGTGGTTTGCCGAGGAGTTGCTCACAGCTGGTATGACAAACCAGATAATTATCTGCGAGAACAAACTTACTCAGCTTATCAAATAAATGCTGACAGCCCTGCAAATTAAGCCACAACATGATATAAATGTGATCATCACTAAGAACCTCAATCTAGCTATTGTGTTTGACTATGAAACAATCCTGATTATACATATATGAGCTGGATATGCAATTTTAACACATCATTTGATTCAGCTCCAGTATTTTTCAGGGAAACGGTAGTATATAATGCATCAATATCTGAAGATAAATACTCTGTTGTCGCTTGCACCTAAATCATGGCATGCACAAGAAAGGAAGACGGGATTATTACTTGCATCTGGAAAACATGAACAGCTTTCGATGGAATCACATTTAAGAGACTTTTTTGTTTTTTGAGATTAACACATGTGAAGAGCAACATATGTACAATATACAGAGATTGCGAGATTTGAAATGCGGTCTTGTGGATTGATGAAAGAGAGATAGAGAGGGCGAGGAAGGGATGCCTGCGGGATTGGGAGCATAGCGGCGAGGTCGATGATGAAGTCGTTCTTGAGGTACCGGATGGCGATCTGGTCGGGGTCCCTGACGAGCTCGCCGCGGCCGAAGACGCGGGAGTTGGGCGCGACGAAGGCGGTGCGGAACTTGAGGATCATGTGCGCGAGGTAGAAGAGGTCGGCGACGGTGCGCATGGCGGTGACGGCGACCCCGATTCTCATGTTCATCTGGACGCAGGCGTTGTCCTCGGGGTTGAGGAGGTAGAAGTACATGGGGTCGACGAAGAGGCCGACCATGCAGCTGACGAGGAAGAGGCGGTTCCAGTTGAGGACGACATCGTCCCCCGGGTCGAGGATGCGGCGGGGCGTCCATGGGCGGCGGCGCTGGGGCTGGGCGGAGGAGGAGGACGCGCCGGCGCCGGAGTGGAAGAAGGGGAGCGGCGGGCGGCGGAAGGGCGGGAGGACGTGGCGGTGGAGGAAGCCGGCCATGGGGCGGTGGGCGTGGCGGTGGGCGTCAGGGCGTCGTCGTCATGCATTGCATGCGCGCGAGAGCGGGTGAGGGGAGGCGCGAGCTGGTGCGGCGGCCGCGCGTTTCGGGTTTGCCCGTGCGAGCGAGAAATCGGCATTGGGCCGCTGGGTGCGCGTTTCGCTCCGACAATTTTTTTTCGTACTAGATAACTCCTGTTCGCGACACACACACTCTTGGACTACAAAAAACCAAGGAAAACAAATAGCGCACTATAGAAATATAGCGTCGGCCTTAAAATATGCTATTAGCGTATTATATCACGCTATAGCGTGCTATTAGCGAGACATTGTACACTGATACATTTAGCGAGACATAGCGTGCTATTAGCGGCGCTATAGCGCGCTATTTTTTCCCATGCAAAAAACACTTGATTGGAGACAAATAATCTTGAAGTGTGTCAAAAATTACCATAATACTTGAATGTCATTTAAAAATGAATAGTTTGAGAGGGTTTTGCCAAACCTAATTCAGAATTTCCACACACATAATTTCTTTTGAAAAACTCTAAAGAAACAATTTTAATTATTTTACTTGTGGTATTTCCATATGTATATTATTCAGATTTGCTTTTTTTCATCTAACTCCTGCCAACTAATGGCAAGTAATGATGCGCAAAGACATCACTATACAAAGTAAATGGACAATCTAGAACTGTTTAAGAGCGTCATAATTTTTTTTAGATGGTCAAAAGCATGACGACCCACTAAGCCTAGAACTCTATGAACCTGTTAGCCCTCTTGTTGTGGCATCCAAATCACCTCCTAAGACTACAAAGCATATACTATAGCCAGAAGGCACATCTCAACAGCATCATGTGATTTCCGCATTCTGAAAGCTATGCTTGCCGGACTAATCCAGCTTCACTGTAGTGATATCGAGCTTTCCTTCTCCATGAACACCGATCAATCGTAAACTCTGAGCTCTGAAAACGATTCAACGACAGCGACAGAGAATCTGCCTCGTCCAATCCAATGAAGATCCAAATTCTTCAGTAATACGCGTTACAAGTAGCAGTACTATTTGTCATGGACTCGGAACCGAGAGTAGCAGTACAAGTAGTATCCGAGTAACCTGACTGTCAATCAATCCATTGACGTTACTTAATATATATACATTAGTGTTAGTGGTTAATGGTGAAGATATGCGGTGTATGACGAGTTGACGACTGTCACCACCTTTCCTTTAACACTTTCTTGTGCAGACGCATATCAATATCGATATTTGTCATTTTGCAAGGTATAAGTAGTTAGTTTTAGAGCATCCACAATGCGGAAGCGCTTAACTAGACGCTTAAGTAATAAAAATAAATCTAACAACATAAAATTGGTAACCAAGCGCTCACGCTCGCAACGCTCGCCGCTTATCTTGGGCGCTAATTACTGATCCGTATACGCTTCCGATTATCTCGCGTAAGCCCAAAAAACAGCAAGCGTCGGGCGACATGTATTGCGTGTTGTTTCGATCTCTCTCTCGTACGTTTCGTGGTAGAACTGGAAAGGAAAGAGACTCGATGTGTTGCAGTGTTCAACAGCTACTGCATTTTCTGTTTTCTGCCCTATTTAACAGGCTACTGATCGAGGCCACGACCATCGACTGAGTCATCCCATGACTAGATCGTGTGCAACTGCGATCCTACTACTACGGAGCTGGGCGCACAGACCGCGTCCCAGCTAGCTAACTTATCGCTAACAGAATTGACTAACTGAAACACCTAACTGAACTAATTCATCCGTTGCCGAAAACAGCTTGACGAGCTACAGTAAACAATGACAGTGTTTCAGAATTATTCAGGTTCAGAGAGAGAAGCAGCGTTTGATCAACATTTCTCCCCCTCAAACCTGCATCTTGATGATCTTCTGCACGCCAATCTTCTGCCTCAACTCCACGAACTTGGTTCGTCCAAGAGCCTTTGTCAGAATGTCAGCGAGCTGTTCTTCAGTTCGAACATGATCGACATCCATCTCCCCTTCTTCAATCCTCTCACGAGTGTAGTGGAATTTGGTGTCAATATGCTTGCTGCGTCCATGATGTACTGGATTCTTGCACAATGCTATTGCGGACTTGTTGTCCACCAACAGCAAAAACTTCGGCTGCTCTTTTGCTTCGAGCTCACCAATGAGCCTGTTCAGCCCGACTCCCTGACTTGCCGCAGCTGCTGCTGCAACATACTCTGCCTCGCATGATGAGACCGCCACCACTCCTTGTTTCTGTGATGACCAAGACACTGGATTGTTGCCAATGAAGAACACAATGCCAGATGTGCTTCTCCTATCATTGATGTCTCCTGCATGGTCACTGTCACTGAAACCACGCAGAACACCTGAATCTTCAGACTTGTACCTGACACCATAGTCCAATGTCCCACTGATGTATCTGATGATCTGCTTCACTGCTGCCCAATGTGCCTTGCCTGGTGCCTCCATGTGCCTGCTTACAACACCAACATCATGAGCAATGTCTGGTCGAGTGTTGACCAGATAACGAAGACTGCCCACCAAGCTTCTGTAAGCAGTGGCATCTTCAACTGCTGCATCTCCCCCGAGTTTCTGAAGTTGCAGTCGATGTTCCATTGGTGTGTGGCACGAGTTGCAGTCCGTCAGACCTGCTCGTTCCACAAGCTTCTCTGCATAAGCAGCTTGGCACAGTGTGATCTCCCCAGCAGTTTGCTGCACCTCAATTCCCAGGTAGTAACTAAGAAGCCCCAAGTCACTCATCTCGAACATTTTCTTCATTTGTGACTTGAATTCAGTGATCTCTTCAGTGTTGGTTCCTGTAATCACCAGGTCATCGATATACACACCAACCAGCAGAAAGGAAACTAAATCACCTCTTCTGTATACCCCGTGTTCCTGTGGGCATCGAGTAAACACAATTGATCCAAGTGTGGCATCCAACTTGGCGTTCCATGCCCGTGGTGCCTGATAGAGTCCATACAAGGCCTTGTGCAGTTTCAGAACCTTGCTTGGATCCTTGTCCATTGTGAACCCTGGATGTTGCTGCACATACACTTCTTCTGACAGGTCGCCATTCAGAAATGCTGACTTCACATCCATGTGATGAACCTCCCATTTCCTGTGTGCAGCGAGAGCAAGCAGCAGATGCACTGTCTCCATTCGAGCAACTGGTGCAAAAACTTCATCGAAGTCTACACCCTGTCTTTGGGCATATCCCTTCGCCACCAGCCTAGCTTTGTGCTTGATCACATTTCCTGCAGGATCCTTCTTGACCTTGAATACCCATTTCATGCCAATTGCACGGTGTCCAGCTGGCAAGGACGAGCACGACCATGTGTCGTTGTCTCTGATGGACTTGAGCTCCACCTCCATTGCTTCCTTCCATACAGGTTCAGACATTGCTGCTTCCACGCTGACAGGTTCCTCTGCCGTGATGTGGTATAGGCGCTCGCCACCATCGACCTCGGATATGGCGAGCTGCGCGTACCGCGGGTGCGGGCGAAAGATGTCGTGCTGCGCTCGCGTCGCCATCTGGTGCGTGGGCTGTGCTACTGGACGTCGTGGCTGTGCTGCAGCTGGAGGTTCATCAACCACCTCTGTGTCGCGCTCGCTTGCTGGACTTGGCGTCGCAGGTGTTGTTGCTGGCGTCGCGACTGGCGACGGTGAGCGCGGGTAAGGACTTGCCTCGCTGCGTCCCTCACCGCCCACATCCACCACGGAAGTGTCCTCACTTGTGGTGTACACCACAGTGAAGCTCGGTGGCGCCGTGTCTCCTTCTTCCGTGAGGCGTGCCGTCTAGGTCCATGCACGGCGTTCCTCGAACGCGACGTCGCGCGTCGTGTACAGACGCTTGCCCACGGGATCATACACCCTGTACGCCTTTGCACCTTCCTCATAGCCCACGAAGATGCCCGACACGGAGCGATCTGCGAGCTTGTGCAGCCCTGGACCAAGCTTCTTGACATGGGCGACACAGCCAAACATGCGGAGGTGGTGCACGCTCGGCTTCTTTCCATGCCACGCCTCGTACGGCGTCACGCCGTTGAGACTCCGCGACGGCGCCCTGTTCAGCAGGTACACTGCGGTCTTCACCGCCTCCCCCCAGAATGGACCTGGCACGTCCATGGCCTTGAAAGACAGCGTGCCATCTCGACCACCGTCTGGTTGCGGCGTTCGACCACGCCGTTCTGCTGCGCGGTGTAGGGCGCGGTGGTGTACTGTCTGACGACGTTCACCTCGCAGAACTCAGTGAATTCTGCAGAGTTGAATTCGCCACCATGGTCCGATTTGAACGCGAGCAGCTTGCAGTTCTGCTCGTTCTCCGCCAGTGCTTTGACCTTCTTGAAGAAGCGCAGCGCCTCGTCCTTGGTCCTGATCAGCTCAAGCCACATGTACCTCGAGTAATCATCAACGATCAACAAGAAGTACTTCTTACCGCCGGCAGTGGGCGGCGTGACAGGACCGCACAAGTCTGTGTGCATCAGCTCTAGTGCGCGTTCTGCACGGAATGCCGTGGCGTGCGGGAACGGCGTGCGGTGTTGCTTGCCGATCGCGCAGCCGTCGCAGAACTCGTGGACGTGCTTGATCTCCGGGATTCCACGCACCATAGCTTTGCTGGAGAGGTTGTTGAGTGCGCGGAAGTGCAGGTGGCCGTAGCTTCCATGCCACAGCCAGGCGTCGTCGTCCTTCTGCGCGAGCAGGCTGACAGGGAAGGCGATCTGCAGGCGCACCATGTACAGCTTGTTGCCCGTCCTGCCTACCCGCGCCATGATCTTGCGCACCTTGTCGAGGATGCGCGTGACGCCGTCCTCGATCGTGATCTTGCACCCCGTCTCATCGAGCTGCCCGAGCGAGATGATGTTGCTCTTGAGGCTCGGGATGAAGTAGACGTCGCCGAGAACGCGCTGGTCGCCGGTGAGGCACTCGAACACGACCGTGCCGCGCCCTTCGATCCTGACGACAGAGCCGTCGCCGAAGCGCATGGTGCCGCGCACCGAATCGTCGAGCACCGTGAGCATCTCACGGCAGCCAGTCATGTGGCTGCTAGCATCTGAGTCCAGGTACCAAACACCGTCAGGTGAGGGCACAGGAATTACCTTCTCTTCGTTCAGGTTCACTTCCTGCGTGCCGTCTGCGCCGTCGCCCTGTGTCAGAGTACATAGTTGCGCCATGTATAGACCAGGGCGCTCTTCTTCCTCCTCTTCCTTTTCCTCGATGCGCGCGAGATTTACAACCTCCCCGCGTTTCTCGCGATCGCGTTGTGCCTTGCGGCACTCCTTTGCCCAGTGGCCGGGCTTGCCGCAGTACCGGCAGTTCCCGGGCTTGCGGTCGCCCTTTCCAGTGTGCGCCGGTCTGTCGCCAGACGGTGCTTTGGGTTTGCCGCTCTTGTCGCCGCCGCCTGAAGACGACGAGCCCTGTGGACGTTGGCGCTGCCGCGCCGCCCACTCTTCCTCTATCAGCAGCAGTTTGCCGCCTATCTCCGGTGCCGCCTCACTGCCGCGTCCATCTGACGCGGTCAGACATCCGCTGAGTTCCTCGATGGACAGCTCGCTCAGATCTAGCAGGTTTCGATCGAGCAAGCCATCTGCGCGTATCGTGGCGGGACGACGCGGAGAAATTTCTGGACGGCAGCGAGCTCCGTCACTGTGTCGCCCAGGGACTGCAGTTCGGTGACGATCCTGGCGAGGCGCAAGGAGAAGTCCTCGATCGCCTCGTTGTCCTTGAAAGCCAGGTTCTCGAAGTCCCGGCGCAGCTTCTGCCTGCGCGCCTCGCGGACGCGGTCGACGCCCACGCGCATCACCTTGATCGCGCTCCAGGCCGCCTGCGCATTGTCCTTGGTGGCGAGCACTAGTATCATCTCCGGCGGGACCGCGCGAAGGATGGCACCCAACGCCAGCCGCTCCTGGCGCTCGTCGTTGGAGCCGGGGTCGATCGCCTCCTAGAGACACGCCCCCTGCAGCTGTACGCGCATGAGGATGGCCCACTCGGTGTAGTTCGTCCGAGTCAGCATCGGTAGATGCATCGGCCCGCCGCCGCTCTCCAGCACCACCTCACGCACAATGATCTCGCGCGTGCCGGCGTCGCCCCCGCCACGCCGTGACAGGCTGCGTCCGCGACTGCGCTCCCGCTGCTGCACCGATGCCGATGGGGTCCTGGACTTCGGAGGAGGGGACTTACTCTTGGTCGATCCTGTCATGGCTCTGATACCAAGTGTTGTTTCGATCTCTCTCTCTCTCGTACGTTTCGTGGTAGAACTGGAAAGGAAAGAGACTCGATGTGTTGCAGTGTTCAACAGCTACTGCATTTTCTGTTTTCTGTCCTATTTAACAGGCTACTGATCGAGGCCACGACCATCGACTGAGTCATGCCATCCCATGACTAGATCGTGTGCAACTGCGATCCTACTACTACGGAGCTGGGCGCACAGACCACGTCCCAGCTAGCTAACTTATCGCTAACAGAATTGACTAACTGAAACACCTAACTGAACTAATTCAGCCGTTGCCGAAAGCAGCTTGACGAGCTACAGTAAACAACGACAGTGTTTCAGAATTATTCAGGTTCAGAGAGAGAAGCAGCGTTTGATCAACATTGCGTCAGGCGCCCGGGATAGAAGGAACTAACTAGCGATCGAGGAGGATTAGAATCCTGGCGTCGGCGTTTTAGCACCGCGCTGTGGATGCTCTTAGTAGTGAATGAATGTTCACACGACAGTGTCTAGTAAAGTTTACAACATTTTCGTTTAATTAGGACAAGTAGTTAGTTTTAGTACTGAATGTTTGTTCACACGACAGTGTCTAGTAAAGTTTACAACATTTTCGTTTAATTAGGACAAGTAGTTAGTTTTAGTAGTGAATGTTTGTTCACACGACAGTGTCTAGTAAAGTTTACAACATTTTCGTTTAATTAGGACTCGGGTCAAAATCAGCAATGGTTAAAATAAGCCCAATAGGTGGCTGAGGTGCGTACCTCGTCAGTCTTACATATCAACCTTAATCGCACATGCATTAATGTCCACCAAAAGGTGCAAATGACAGGGAAGTGAACTGATCAGATTCACATCAACTGTTTGTCTGTTTGAATTTATGCATGCAACTGATTATCAGAAAATGAGATCCTACCGAACTCACAGTTCAATTATTATGGTTGATACAGAAATTCAGGACACAGCATGTTGACTGTAAGGTCAGAGTGGAACCCAAGATCTTATTTTTCATGTAGTACAAATTGAAAATTCAAATTAAAGAACACTGCAAATGTAAAACACAATTACATTAAAGCGTATAATATGTGGTCAGTATGCATTCTATCTAAGTAGTATAAAACACAATTTCTTTTGCAGACGCATATCAATATCGATATTTGTCATTTTGCAAGGTCTAAGTAGTTAGTTTTAGTGGTGAATGTTTGTTCACACGACAGTGTCTAGTAAACTTTACAATACTTTCGTTTAATTAGGACTCGGGTCAAAATCAGCGTGTGGTTAAAATAAGCCAAATATGTGCCTAAGGTGCGTACCTCGTCAGTCTTACATATCAACCTTAATCGCACTTGCATTAATGTCCACCAAAAGGTGCAAATGACAGGGAAGTGAACTGATCAGATTCACATCAACTGTTTGTCTGTTTGAATTTATGAGATGCAACTGTTTATCAGAAAATGAGATCCTACCGAACTCACAGTTCAATTATTATGGTTGATACTGACACAACATGTTGACTGTAAGGTCAGAATGGAACCCAAGATCTTATTTTTCATGTTAGTACAAATTGAAAATTCAAATTAAAGATCATGCAAATGTAACACACAATTACATTAAAGCGTATAATATGTGGTCAGTATGCATTCTATCTAAATAAATATGATAAAATCTGCATATCAGAGATATATGTACCTAGGAGTACTTGTCTTGTTCTGTTCAGGTAGCCCGTAACAGCTCATGTTCCTGTATATATATGTAATGATCAAACAAGGTTTTGTTCACCTAGCTGTACTAGTTCAAAGTTAGGAACCTTTTTTCTGTACTAGAATCATTTCGTCAATTACTCCTTTGTTTGTCTTGTACGACTTTAGCCATTACAACTCATAAGGGGTGAAGAACACAACGAATCTGCTGCCGAACTCAGCTGACGACGACGACATATACACATATTTGAATTTTTTACATCCGTCTAACTGAAAATTGCGCAGCCAAATATGCCTCTGCGTCATGAATAAGATGAAATAAAAATGAATAAACACTGAGTCAGGAATGTCAGTGCTGGACTACTCCTACATTTTGTAGGCTGCATATTGCCTGCTTAGTGCCTTAGTGGCTAGTGTGCTTGCTATCTCGAAACAGGCTTTCGCCCCGTTTTATAAATAAAGCAACATGCCAAGCAAGTCCATACAAAGTCACAAGCACCCAAGAAAAGCTAGACAAGTGTAGCGTACCTGCACTTAAAATATGGCAAGGTACCTGTGTATAGTGCAAACCCCTGGATCGTTTCATTTGCACACACAGTTTAAGATGTAGTATCACAACAAAGTATCATTATTACATCGAATGATCCAGACTTGGTAAATTATTCATTACAACTTGCATAGCATATAGCTAGCTTGAAAGAGTATAGCAGCGGAAAAATAATCTTCATGGAGTCCTCATCCTTTGCATGTGCCACAGGCGAAAACATGTTGGTTGCAGACTCGAAACCTTAACGAAACTCACTCGTCGTCAGAACAATCTGCAACAAAATAAAATTTTGCAACAGAGTGGGTCAGAACCATTAAAAATGGATCTGGCAAGTGACACTATGTGGACACTTAATGGAATAACTCTAATAACCTATATGCATATTTGGCTGGTGGAGTTCAAGGCTATTTTGCATAAAGCCAATTTTGCCTAACACTTTGTAAAACATTTTCTTCAAATGTTTGAGACAATATGGCATGAAATCCATAGTCTCGTCTACCCTTGTTCACCCATCAAGTTTTACTTAGAGAAATAAGATGTTGGGAGCCTCCGTTGCCATCCTTGATCAGCTGCTCAAATTGTCCGTAACCGGGGACACGGCTAAGTACTTAGTTTTAACTCTGCAGAGGTTGTGCACTTTCACCATTAGACTTAACCAACCCAAACTATCCCCACACTCCAATAGTGATAGGGGAAAAGAAGAAGGTTAAGACGAGATCCTTCGGAAGCATTTTCCCACCCCATACCGGCCTGACGCGCTCCAACCTACAATCCTCTACCACCACCTGTCAAGCCGGGGTGAGTCCACACAACTTATTCGATCAAGACAGAGCCCATATGACCAATGGCTGCACTGGAAGCATCATCACTTAGAGAAACTTTGGTCCCTTTGCTCCTGGGTGGCAAACCACAAGTGAATATCCCTTCGGGACAACACTCAACTCTCGTCATCCTTGCAATCCCAAATCCACCCAGGTGATAAATTAACTTAGTAGAATTTAAGCTTTGAATAAAACAAATTTGCATAGCATCAATAATTCTACCAAGTTATCAATAGGAATCTAGACACAACTAGTGTAAAAGAGATAGTTGTTTCAGCATAGCAATACTATCCTACACATGCATATAAAGAAATATTCTAAGTCATGCATAGTAAAAATACTTAGGAAATTCATGAGGGTGTGCCACTTGCCTTGGCAATAGGGAGTGCAGTAGTAGCAGTTGCAACAACCTTCGTATCTCTCCGAAATTTCTAACACATCAAACAAACCACAAGTAAACATACAATCATAAATGCAACACTTAGAAAAATTATGATGTGCATGCGATGCAGGATGATACAAAGAGTTATGGTATGCAAGACAAGCAAATAATTAAGGAAGGAGACATAAACTAACTTAATCCAAATGGCTAAGGCAAGGTCAAGCTCAAAGTAAACTTGATCAAACAACTTGACAAAAGTTGTAAGGCTATTCTAAGTCTTCACAAGTTTGGTCTTCAATTAATCTTCAACCCCTTTGTAGCTTCATTGTTATTCAGTGGTCTTCAATTAGCAACACCTAGGATTTGGTCTATGTCCAAAGTGAGACAAAACTTAGAAAGAAAGCAAAGATAGAAATAAAGTAGTTGGTCTTCCAAGAATCTTCTCCTTGCTTCCTTGTAGCTTTCCTTGCGATGACTTCATTGCACTTTGTAGACTGATGGTTCTGAAGACTTGATTGTTGGCAGCATCAAGATTGGTCTTGAATATAACTTAGTCACTATGAAGTCTAAGAGAAGAAGAAGTAAAAAGAGAATGGGAAGAAAGACTTAGAAATTGTAGCTGGTTGGTCTTCATGAACTTCCTCTTGATTTCTTCTAAGTACTTATCTTCTTGGAGATGCTTCTGGAGTCTTGTCTTTATGCTAAGTTCTTCTTTGGTCCTTCATTGTTTCCACTAATTTATAACTTAGTGGTTTTGACTAGAGAGTCAAAAAGAGCTAGCATTCATCCTCAAAATTTCTAAGGAGGAAGTCATGTGAAATTATAAAATAATACTAAGTACTTAATTATGCATGCCATGCTTATGTAAAAGCTCTAAGGAAATGCAAGCAAACAAGATGATCCAAATATAACTAAGGACCAAAGAGGTCAAACAATAAGTCAAAATAATTTCTAAGTAAGAGTTCATAAAATAAGGTGTTGGTATTTTTCTAAGGAAAAATACTTTTAAAACCATAGTTGATAAAATTTCTAAGGACAAACACTTGTCAAAAATAACACTTAGGAAAATATTCTAAAACCACTAAGTTTTCAAGATGCTAAATTTTTCTAAGGAAAAGATTTAACACTTTTAAGATGTTGAAATTTTCTAAGGAAAGAGTGTTGTCAAAATAATTATCAAATATCTTCTAAGGAAATTTTCCAAGGAAAAGTGTTGTCAAAATTTTATTACTCAAAATTTTTCTAAGGAAGAAATAACACCTTTGTGGGAGAAGTGAAATATTTCTAAGTTATTTTGCATCTAACAAGATCATCATGACTTAGCAAAAATTTCTATTCGAAATTAATGTGGAGAACAATTTTAATATAATTCACTTATTAAATAACACCTAAAAAGCAATAAAAACAATTTACATGCAAAAACACATAAAAACACTTCTACAAAAATACAGAGCAATGCTACGGCCATTATTTATACAAACAAAAATATAGCAAAATATTTTGCTCAATTATCAATTTTTAAAATTAAATTATAGCCAAAATATCAATTAAACCATTTTTAAAATTTATCTAAATTAATCTCGTCCAAACCTCAAATTTAGCATACAGAAAGTTTCTACACATTATTAGCTTTCCAAAAATATAAATTTCATAAATTTTGGCTAAAGGAATAAAAATTAATAATGAATCTAAAATCCAGGGACTAATCTGTGATGTGCAGGGGCTAAAACGTAAAGAAAACTGAAAAGATCCTCGCGCTGAAGTCCTCCGTCGACGTGGCGTCCTCTGGTTGGTGCGGAGCTGCTGACTGTGCTGCTGACGCTGCTGCTGACTGGGTTGTCGACGTGGCGCGCTCTGATTCGCCGGTACCGGTTCATCGGATGGATCTAATCTCACGCGTTAAAACGAGATCGGACGGCCGGGATTCGTTTGACCTAAAACGAGCGGCGCTGTTCGCCGGAAACCTAGCTCCCGCGGCGGCGCCATGGCCGGAGTTGGTGTTCTAGCGCTACAGAGAGAGCGGGGATGCGTGTCTTATACCTACGGATGCAGAAAGGCGTGGCGGAGACGATGACGAAGCTGGCGGTGTCAGGAAGCTCCGGCTGGCCCAGGATTGCTCGCCGGAGTCGAGGAAGCGGCGGCGAGCTCCTGTCGAGGATGGATACGACGTTCTGGTGCACGCAAAAATGCGGAACAGGGTCAGATCGATGCGCAGCGATGAAATAAGAATAAATAGATAGATGGTAGGGCTCGGGGTGTCCTGTACTCGCCGGGATCGATGGAGTTCGCCGGCGGCCGTGGCGGCGCTCCGTGGATGATCTCGAGCAGCCTGGGGCTCTCGGGTTTTGGTTTCTGGGGCAAAAGAGAGAGGAGGGAGCGGGGTTTATAAGGGGCAGAAGAGATCGGATAAAATCCGTTTAAACGCGACGAATCCGGAGCGGATTTGGTGCTAGGGTTCGGGGAGTTCTTCTTGCGCACGACGTTGAAGACGGTGACGTCACCGCTTGCGTCACTGGTGGGGCCCACCTGTCATTGACAGAGAGAGAGGGAAGCTGGCGCGGGCTGCTGTTGGGCTGGAACTGGGCCGCGCACGCAGAAGAGAAAAGGATGGGCTTGGCCCAGTTGGGCTAGGTTCGTATTTTTTTGTTCAAAACCTTTTCTTTTCTTTTCATAAAATCTTTCAATTATTCATAACTTTTAAATTATGAAACCTTTTGGATTCAAACAAATTTCTATAGTTTTGTAAAAGCCAACTCTTTAATCTGAAAACCTCAAATAACATTTCCCAAAACATTTTATTATCTAAATTTTTTGAAATGTGTTTAAATAAATATTGGACACTTATTGTCATTTGAAAACTATAGGGTTTTATAAATTCCTTTTGAAATTATATTTTAGACCAAAGTAAAATATGAGTAATAATATTACATATCACTTAAAGGATAATTTGCATAAAACTCATTCTGTTTAAAAAGGGTTTGATAATTCAAAATGAATTCAAAACTCATTTTAAAATCCAAATAAACATTTTCTTTTAACAACAAAACTATAAAACTTGAGAATAGAGATTAGATAAGTAATAGAATAATTCTTAATACATCCAAACTATTCACAATCAACACACTTTTTCAAATAGAAATCATTTTGATTTCCAAACTAGGTTTTTAATAAACAAAATGACACTTAATGTCAAATTTAAAAATAGGTTTTAAAACAATCAAAGGTGGCCTATGTAAAACTTAAATACCACAAGATAAGCATTTGCAAAAATAAATATATTTTCAACCAATATAATCAAGCCAAGCAAACATTAACAAAACAATATATAAAAGTCAAAAGAATATTTTGGAGCATAAATGCTCTACTAATATATTTTCTTAAATATGTTTTCAGGTGGAATTATTATTCCAACTTTCGAAATATCCAAATGCAACAAATGCTATATGATGATGAATGTATGCATGAATTTTCTTTTCAAAGCAAAATACATAATAGTTTTCAAAAGTTTTAAATTTTTCTGATTTTTCAGCTTTTTGAAAAGCTAGGGATGTTACAGACTACCACCCTTAAAAGGAATCTCGTCCCCGAGATTCGAGAAGGCTAGCAAAAGGTTGTGACTGGGATATCTGGGTGGGCTACCACCTTTAAAAAGAATTTTTGTTGGTAGTGAAAAATTCGGAGTGGATACTTGATTGAGAACGTACCGTTCACCAAGCTAGGTTCCTCAAACACTTCTTCCACATTGATGTGGTTCACATATCCTTTGTCAAGAGGATTTGACTTGGCAGCTTCTTCGGCCTTCTTTACTGGGCACTCATTGGCATAATGGCCCTTGTTGTTGCACTTGAAGCAAAGCACTTGGCTGATATCTTTCTTGGGTTCAGGATTTGGGTGATGTTGTCCATTGTTATGGTTATGGCCAACATGTCCATTTCCCTTGTGGTCTCCATAGCTTCCCTTGAATCCATCATGCTCAGGATGCTTGTGGTTGCTTCCACCACTATGCTGGTTCCCATGTTTATGACAATGGTTGACCTCATGAGTGAAGTGCTTCTTGAATGAAGACTCAGAATGATGTTTGTTGAAACTCAGCTTCTCTTCTTTTTAGTCCTTTCAAGTGCTAAAAGATCTTCTAGCTCTTGTTTATCATACTCTATCTCAAAGGCTGACGATCTGGTTCGCTTGATGGGACAATCTCGAGAGAAATGACCTTCCTCTTCACATGAGTAACAACATTTAGTGGTGACCTTCGAAGTGTGGGGGTGAGTTCTGAGTCTGGCTTCATTCACCTTCTCGGGGCAGTTATTGGCATAGTGCCCTGTGTTCTTGCATTTGAAGCACATCACTTGACTAATGTCTCTCTTGTGGGGGTTGTTCTGGAGTTTCTTCTCTGATTCTTCTACTTTCAAGGTCTTCCTGATAGTATGTTGCATCCCCTCTTGTATTTGCTGCCTAGCTTGCTGCACTATGGAATAGAGTTGACATTGTGATGGGATATGATTTGTTGCCTCACACAAAAAGCAAGTAACCATGGTTGAAGGGCATCCGTGATTGGATAGATTGAGACACCATGGGGCCATTCATCATGACATTCCTTGGATGTGTGTCCTATTTCTCCACACGTCTGGCAGGCTTGAGGTTTTCTCAAAACACTTCCTTTGAATTTCGTGTTACCTATGTCAATCTGTGGTGTTTTGGTGTTACTGTTGGCCATGTGGTGACGCATCAGCTGCACAATGTGGGTCTGATTATCCAACAGTTGTTGCATCCCTTGGGGTAACTCTTTGTTGCAGTTGTTGACTTGATTTTGGGCCATGAGTTGCATCAACTGACTCTGGCTTCTAATAGTTGGATTGCATTTGTCATCTCATCATCGTTGATACTTTGGCAAGGCATCTGTTTAGGTTTAGCATAGATGAGTAAAAGATAGACAGATCTAAGAGAAATATTCCTACCCATACAAGCAATTTGACACAAACAACCACACATGATAAACTCACAAATTTTTGAGAAAAACAAAATAGTCGTTTTTGGATCGAAGTTCACCTAGGATATGGGGAAACAATATGATAGTACTGCCATACCACAATTTGATAGGTCAATACATCAACATGTCTCATTATTCTATACATAAGGGGGTCTAGTCTATCTCCTTCTGAGTGCATCGAGTTCCTCCTCTATTTTCTTGAGTTCATCCAGGTACTTCTGGGTGTTGTGAAGTCTAAATCGAAGTCTTCTCCAAGGTACTTGATGGCCTCCCATGCTGCACTTCTTGCTGAATCAAAGAATGATGTTCGAATTATTGGGTTTGTGAACATGCAGCAACCTTCGGTCTTGTGGTCATCATCTTTGTTCTTGTATAGATGGAGTTGCACCCACCAGTACTCTTGACCTTCACCCATGAAAGGAAAACCTTTGTAGACGCTGCTCCTTCAAGTCCCATGCTCAACATGAGGTCCTTCAAAGCTTTTGGAAACTCAGTCTCACATTCCAAGGTCATGGTCATTGCTGGACCTTTCTTGAGTGATTCCAGGAGGCGGGACATCTATAAATAAGAGAAGGCATTTAGAACGCGAATAGTTAAGAAGTTACAAGAATGATATCAAAAATTTTAGACAAAAGCAAATAAATTTTGTCCTATGGGCTTTCCTATTTCTAACCAACTTAGGGTTTCGAACCTACAGGCAACACATGCTCTGATACCATCTGTAGCGTACCTGCACTTAAAATATGGCAAGGTACCTGTGTATAGTGCAAACCCCTGGATCGTTTCATTTGCACACACAGTTTAAGATGTAGTATCACAACAAAGTATCATTATTACATCGAATGATCCAGACTTGGTAAAATATTCATTACAACTTGCATAGCATATAGCTAGCTTGAAAGAGTATAGCAGCGGAAAAATAATCTTCATGGAGTCCTCATCCTTTGCATGTGCCACAGGCGAAAACATGTTGGTTGCAGACTCGAAACCTTAACGAAACTCACTCGTCGTCAGAACAATCTGCAACAAAATAAAATTTTGCAACAGAGTGGGTCAGAACCATTAAAAATGGATCTGGCAAGTGACACTATGTGGACACTTAATGGAATAACTCTATAACCTATATGCATATTTGGCTGGTGGAGTTCAAGGCTATTTTGCATAAAGCCAATTTTGCCTAACACTTTGTAAAACATTTTCTTCAAATGTTTGAGACAATATGGCATGAAATCCATAGTCTCGTCTACCCTTGTTCACCCATCAAGTTTTACTTAGAGAAATAAGATGTTGGGAGCCTCCGTTGCCATCCTTGATCAGCTGCTCAAATTGTCCGTAACCGGGGACACGGCTAAGTACTTAGTTTTAACTCTGCAGAGGTTGTGCACTTTCACCATTAGACTTAACCAACCCAAACTATCCCCACACTCCAATAGTGATAGGGGAAAAGAAGAAGGTTAAGACGAGATCCTTCGGAAGCATTTTCCCACCCCATACCGGCCTGACGCGCTCCAACCTACAATCCTCTACCACCACCTGTCAAGCCGGGGTGAGTCCACACAACTTATTCGATCAAGACAGAGCCCATATGACCAATGGCTGCACTGGAAGCATCATCACTTAGAGAAACTTTGGTCCCTTTGCTCCTGGGTGGCAAACCACAAGTGAATATCCCTTCGGGACAACACTCAACTCTCGTCATCCTTGCAATCCCAAATCCACCCAGGTGATAAATTAACTTAGTAGAATTTAAGCTTTGAATAAAACAAATTTGCATAGCATCAATAATTCTACCAAGTTATCAATAGGAATCTAGACACAACTAGTGTAAAAGAGATAGTTGTTTCAGCATAGCAATACTATCCTACACATGCATATAAAGAAATATTCTAAGTCATGCATAGTAAAAAATACTTAGGAAATTCATGAGGGTGTGCCACTTGCCTTGGCAATAGGGAGTGCAGTAGTAGCAGTTGCAACAACCTTCGATCTCTCCGAAATTTCTAACACATCAAACAAACCACAAGTAAACATACAATCATAAATGCAACACTTAGAAAAATTATGATGTGCATGCGATGCAGGATGATACAAAGAGTTATGGTATGCAAGACAAGCAAATAATTAAGGAAGGAGACATAAACTAACTTAATCCAAATGGCTAAGGCAAGGTCAAGCTCAAAGTAAACTTGATCAAACAACTTGACAAAAGTTGTAAGGCTATTCTAAGTCTTCACAAGTTTGGTCTTCAATTAATCTTCAACCCCTTTGTAGCTTCATTGTTTATTCAGTGGTCTTCAATTAGCAACACCTAGGATTTGGTCTATGTCCAAAGTGAGACAAAACTTAGAAAGAAAGCAAAGATAAAATAAAGTAGTTGGTCTTCCAAGAATCTTCTCCTTGCTTCCTTGTAGCTTTCCTTGCGATGACTTCATTGCACTTTGTAGACTTGATGGTTCTGAAGACTTGATGTTGGCAGCATCAAGATTGGTCTTGAATATAACTTAGTCACTATGAAGTCTAAGAGAAGAAGAAGTAAAAAGAGAATGGGAAGAAAGACTTAGAAATTGTAGCTGGTTGGTCTTCATGAACTTCCTCTTGATTTCTTCTAAGTACTTATCTTCTTGGAGATGCTTCTGGAGTCTTGTCTTTATGCTAAGTTCTTCTTTGGTCCTTCATTGTTTCCACTAATTTATAACTTAGTGGTTTTGACTAGAGAGTCAAAAAGAGCTAGCATTCATCCTCAAAATTTCTAAGGAGGAAGTCATGTGAAATTATAAAATAATACTAAGTACTTAATTATGCATGCCATGCTTATGTAAAAGCTCTAAGGAAATGCAAGCAAACAAGATGATCCAAATATAACTAAGGACCAAAGAGGTCAAACAATAAGTCAAAATAATTTCTAAGTAAGAGTTCATAAAATAAGGTGTTGGTATTTTTCTAAGGAAAAATACTTTTAAAACCATAGTTGATAAAATTTCTAAGGACAAACACTTGTCAAAAATAACACTTAGGAAAATATTCTAAAACCACTAAGTTTTCAAGATGCTAAATTTTTCTAAGGAAAAGATTTAACACTTTTAAGATGTTGAAATTTTCTAAGGAAAAGTGTTGTCAAAATAATTATCAAATATCTTCTAAGGAAATTTTCCAAGGAAAAGTGTGTCAAAATTTTATTACTCAAAATTTTTCTAAGGAAGAAATAACACCTTTGTGGGAGAAGTGAAATATTTCTAAGTTATTTTGCATCTAACAAGATCATCATGACTTAGCAAAAATTTCTATTCGAAATTAATGTGGAGAACAATTTTAATATAATTCACTTATTAAATAACACCTAAAAAGCAATAAAAACAATTTACATGCAAAAACACATAAAAACACTTCTACAAAAATACAGAGCAATGCTACGGCCATTATTTATACAAACAAAAATATAGCAAAATATTTTGCTCAATTATCAATTTTTAAAATTAAATTATAGCCAAAATATCAATTAAACCATTTTTAAAATTTATCTAAATTAATCTCGTCCAAACCTCAAATTTAGCATACAGAAAGTTTCTACACATTATTAGCTTTCCAAAAATATAAATTTCATAAATTTTGGCTAAAGGAATAAAAATTAATAATGAATCTAAAATCCAGGGACTAATCTGTGATGTGCAGGGGCTAAAACGTAAAGAAAACTGAAAAGATCCTCGCGCTGAAGTCCTCCGTCGACGTGGCGTCCTCTGGTTGGTGCGGAGCTGCTGACTGTGCTGCTGACGCTGCTGCTGACTGGGTTGTCGACGTGGCGCGCTCTGATTCTCCGGTACCGGTTCATCGGATGGATCTAATCTCACGCGTTAAAACGAGATCGGATGGCCGGGATTCGTTTGACCTAAAACGAGCGGCGCTGTTCGCCGGAAACCTAGCTCCCGCGGCGGCGCCATGGCCGGAGTTGGTGTTCTAGCGCTACAGAGAGAGCGGGGATGCGTGTCTTATACCTACGGATGCAGAAAGGCGTGGCGGAGACGATGACGAAGCTGGCGGTGTCAGGAAGCTCCGGCTGGCCCAGGATTGCTCGCCGGAGTCGAGGAAGCGGCGGCGAGCTCCTGTCGAGGATGGATACGACGTTCTGGTGCACGCAAAAATGCGGAACAGGGTCAGATCGATGCGCAGCGATGAAATAAGAATAAATAGATAGATGGTAGGGCTCGGGGTGTCCTGTACTCGCCGGGATCGATGGAGTTCGCCGGCGGCCGTGGCGGCGCTCCGTGGATGATCTCGAGCAGCCTGGGGGCTCTCGGGTTTTGGTTTCTGGGGCAAAAGAGAGAGGAGGGAGCGGGGTTTATAAGGGGCAGAAGAGATCGGATAAAATCCGTTTAAACGCGACGAATCCGGAGCGGATTTGGTGCTAGGGTTCGGGGAGTTCTTCTTGCGCACGACGTTGAAGACGGTGACGTCACCGCTTGCGTCACTGGTGGGGCCCACCTGTCATTGACAGAGAGAGGGAAGCTGGCGCGGGCTGCTGTTGGGCTGGAACTGGGCCGCGCACCAGAAGAGAAAAGGATGGGCTTGGCCCAGTTGGGCTAGGTTCGTATTTTTTTGTTCAAAACCTTTTCTTTTCTTTTCATAAAATCTTTCAATTATTCATAACTTTTAAATTATGAAACCTTTTGGATTCAAACAAATTTCTATAGTTTTGTAAAAGCCAACTCTTTAATCTGAAAACCTCAAATAACATTTCCCAAAACATTTTATTATCTAAATTTTTTGAAATGTGTTTAAATAAATATTGGACACTTATTGTCATTTGAAAACTATAGGGTTTTATAAATTCCTTTTGAAATTATATTTTAGACCAAAGTAAAATATGAGTAATAATATTACATATCACTTAAAGGATAATTTGCATAAAACTCATTCTGTTTAAAAAGGGTTTGATAATTCAAAATGAATTCAAAACTCATTTTAAAATCCAAATAAACATTTTCTTTTAACAACAAAACTATAAAACTTGAGAATAGAGATTAGATAAGTAATAGAATAATTCTTAAACATCCAAACTATTCACAATCAACACACTTTTTCAAATAGAAATCATTTTGATTTCCAAACTAGGTTTTTAATAAACAAAATGACACTTAATGTCAAATTTAAAAATAGGTTTTAAAACAATCAAAGGTGGCCTATGTAAAACTTAAATACCACAAGATAAGCATTTGCAAAAATAAATATATTTTCAACCAATATAATCAAGCCAAGCAAACATTAACAAAACAATATATAAAAGTCAAAAGAATATTTTGGAGCATAAATGCTCTACTAATATATTTTCTTAAATATGTTTTCAGGTGGAATTATTATTCCAACTTTCGAAATATCCAAATGCAACAAATGCTATATGATGATGAATGTATGCATGAATTTTCTTTTCAAAGCAAAATACATAATAGTTTTCAAAAGTTTTAAATTTTTCTGATTTTTCAGCTTTTTGAAAAGCTAGGGATGTTACAACAAGTTTGCTGGGGCAACAGCACAAGTAAGCCCAACAACAAGATAAAAGAAGCTAGAAAAGCAAGGGTAGGGCAAGGGGAAAGAACAAAAAACGCGGCCCTCCGGCGCTAGCTGCTAGATGAGGAGGAGATGCGACGTGCGACCACCAAGAGTCTGTCAAGTATCTCATCTAGCCGCCCCCTGTCCCGCTGTCTAGAAAGCGGGTGCCACTGCTGCAAGAAAGCCAGAAATTTAAACATGGAGTCAGACGCACGTCGGAGAAACACCCGCTCTATCACAATCTTATTACGAATCGTCCACAGAGTCCACGCCATCGCCGCGAACACCAACCAGAAGAGGCGTCGTCCCCCCCCCCCCCCCCCCCCCCCTCCCCGGTACGGTTCGCTTGGCTCTCCAGGAACACGCCGAGGTCTGAGGCCTGCCAAGCAGGCCCAAGCACCTCGTGGACGAAGTTCCATAGAAACCTGGCCGCGGGACAAGCGAACAAGATGTGGGTTCCCGTCTCGGGGATCCCACACATAGGGCAAAGACCATCCCCCGTCCATGCCGCTTACGGACCTCCACTCCCGAGGGGAGGCGGTCCCTAAGAAGTTGCCACACGAAGATTTTGATTTTTAGGGGAAGGGGAACCTTCCACAACGGGGAAGCCCAAGCTCTAACTGGGCCACTGAAGAGACTCCGATAGGCCGTCTTTACGGAGAAGTTCCCAGACGGCGCCAAATGCCATGACACAAGGTCGTGGCCCCCCGACAGCGCTTCCGGGAGCAAACCCCGTAGCTCCGTCCAAGCTGTAGCCTCGGCAATTCCAAATGTACGTCGGAACGAGATGTTCCAAACCCCATTAAGTACTGCCGGGGCCACCAACAACATCGGGTCCGAACAAATAGCAAAAAGGGAAGGGAGCCTATGCTGTAAGGGGCTTTCACCAAGCCACGGGTCCAGCAAAAAAGGGTGCCCTCTCCGTTACCGATGGAGAAGCGAGCACCCTTTCTAAATCTCATGCTTAAGGGATTGAATGGATCGCCAAAATTGGGACCCATCCCGGCGGTCACAAGCAAGGAGGGGGCGGCCCTGCAGGTATTTCGCTTTGATCAGCTGAAGCCAAAGTCCCCCCTCCTCTCTAAGTATCCGCCACACCCAGCGAAGCATGAGCGCGGTGTTCATCTTTCGAGACGCTAATATGCCTATGCCCCCATGTCCTTGGGGGCGCAAACATCTGCCCATTTGACCATATGGTACTTCTCGCGCCCATTGGCCCCTGCCAGAAAAAGCGCGAGAGTTCCCTGTCAAATGCGACATGCAAAAGTGTGCTTGCTATCCTGACATGGATGATGGAAATGTCTCGTTCGGAGGGTGGAACATACATATCGGACGGGCGGGATGGGAAGATCATATATAACTTTTCTCAAATAAAAGATGGGGAAAGAGAGAGTGAAATCATCGCCAGGTAGACTCCGAACTGTACTGCGTACATGCCTAATTGGTCAGAGTTCAAATGTGGTGACGATGGAAAGTTCCGGCTCAAGTCTTTCCGATTCGACCGGGAAACAGCAATTGGAGTTAAGAGTGGCTTAAACTTGAGGACCGTATGTATGATTGACTACGTCACTTTTCATCGAGTTATTGGACTAAACCAAAACGTTTTAAGGAAGAAAAACAATAACGGGGTCAACACAAATCCCGTCTCTCTTTTGCTATTCTTAGCTAGTATTAAATGCTCTTTATTTTTACCCATCTTAAGAAGTTACTTTAATTAAGATGATGTTAATTTTAGTTCCATATATAGCAGATGCATCACCAAACTAAACCAGGCAAAGAGAAGCGCTAGATTTTCTTCGTCCAGAAAGGTATCGCATTGCTCCAGTTCATTGTTAAAATGGTTGCCCGGGCTACACTCGCTTGTTTCCTCTTGGTGATAGTGTTACTGGAAAATCCTATTTCTGCAGCAGGTGGGTTTGTCTGTACTATTTTCGTCTCAAATAGATTTTGAGAATGATATTTCCAGAACTAATAGGCTTGTTATGTTTGTGACAGATAAGAATTGCGTCGAGGCTAGCCCCCACGGAAAACTGATCCTTCCATGCACCAAACTATTCTGCAGGGATACTCTGCGGCGACATTGCTGGTGAGCGGAATGGCATAAGCAGGGGCTGAACCTATAAAAGCAGCAAGACGTGTTTGTACTATTTGCGACAAAGAAGACCCATTGCGGTGAATCCTCGCTATGTTCACGATAAACTCTGTGTTACCGAACAAAAAATAAAAAAATGTGTTTTGTATATGATAATTTTCCTTTGGAAGCCGTCATGTTTATAACGCTAGCACATAGTTATGTTTGGATTTTAGTTTCTTATTGCGAATTGTTGTTAAACTAAGTTTATTTCTCAACTGAGACAAAGTAGAGATTCTCTTTTCAAGAGAACGAAAAATAGTTCATGTTGTTTCATAGTATGCTTGATCGTTTCGTACTGGACATTTTATAAGTTAGAGAAATTTATAATAGAAATATTGTCGACGATCAATTTTGACTATTGATCTTGCGATTGTCATAAGGCTCATGAGATATAGAGATGTGGGTAAGAGCCGGGGCCCAAGGAGATCTCGTCGGGATAACAAGCGTAATGTGGTTTAGCCACCACTCGTCGCGCTCGGTCCCGTCACCTCCGGCCTCTTACATCCCAACCTAGCCCACCTTCGCGTCAAGTGTGAGAAGCTAGTACTCCAAGACCATTTCCCTCTTCCTCTCATGCTCTGTATGCCGTCGCCGGCATGCTCCGCGTCCACCATCGTGGAATTGGTCACCGGCGACGGTCCGGTGACCATTTGGTCTCTCCGCCGCCACCAATCAACACGTGGAGTCGAGGTGCATCAAACACGACTGGAGCAGCCGCCCCTGCTCCCTTCGTCACACGCACTGGCTCTAGCGCCTGCCATGTCCCCTCCCTGCGAGCCGTTCGGCTTGCACCGCACGTGCGCCGCGCCCCCTGCATCCTACATTGTGCGTGCATCCCCGACCTCAACACGTGTATCCTGCAACCCCGGGCCTCCACATCACGCAAACCGTTCTGTGATACCGGCGCGGCCCTCCGCTCAAGGTATGGAATCCCATGCACGGTTGTGGCTGTGGGCCCAGATCCACCACTCCATCGGCGACGACCTGACATCCAGCGCTGCTCCTCCCCTCCTCCACCCAACAACAGCCGCTCTCCCTCCCTACATCTAGTGTGAGAGAGATCCAGAGGACTGGAATATGAAATTATTTAGGGTTGTTTTTGTAAAAAATGCCTACATGACACCGGTCAACGAGGGGTCAAACAGATCCAGGACCTGCCATGAACAACTTATTGAAAAGTAGGACTGCTGCTACCGAAATCGAAAGAATTAGGACCCGCATGGCACAGCAAGCAAACTTATAGGACTAGCGGTGCATTGTACTCTTTTTTTTGTCACGGTTATAGAAAGGTACTATACACACCACAAAATCGACTAGAATTAACAGAAGGAAAGACATGGAAAGGACAAAGGCATGCGAAGGGCAGCAGGCAAAGATAAACCTAGGAGGAAGAAGAGTGGAAACGGAAGACGCGCACACTCCTCCTTCCTTAGCTACCAGCCTACCACAACCCAACCACGCGTGGAGGCACCAACCGCGGCAAAATCAAATTACAATGCCTCACCTCCCTCCACCACAGCCTAATTAATCCCACGCTGCGTGCCTTTGCATTGCATTCGGACCACATTTTGGCTTGAGTAGTAGTGTTCTGCAGAGCACTATTCGCAAATAATTGAGGCAGTGTCGTCAACATCTTGCTCTCGAAACAGGCTTTCGCCCCGCTTTATAAATAAAGCAACATGCCAAGCAAGTCCAAACACAGTTACAAACATAAGAGCGGAAAGGCCGCTTGCTGGGGGCGCAGCACAAGTAAGCCCACATGAAAAAAGCAAGAAAGAAGTGGTGGGGGGGGGGGGGGGGGGGGGGGGGGGGGGGGGGGGGGGTGCGAGAGATACATCAAGAAAGACAGAAGAGAGCGAACACAAAAAAAACTAAGCCCCATCGGCGCTAGCTGGAAGAAGACGCGGAGACACGCCGAGCGGTCTCCACAAGTCTAGTGATCATGGCGTCCAACTGCTCCCTGTCCGCTGCCTAGACAACGGGTGCCACTGCTGCAAGAAAGCCAGAAGTTTAAACATCGAGTCAGAAGCACGTCGGAGAAAAATCCGCTCGATCACCATCTTATTGCGAATCGTCCATAGGGTCCACATCAACGCGGCAAACACCAACCAGAAGAGGCGTCGCCTCTCCCCGTTACGGTTCGCCTGATTTCTAGGAACTCGCCAAGGTCTGAGGCCTGCCAAGCAGGCCCCAGCGCCTCGTGGACGAAGTTCCATAGAAACCTGGCAGCGGGGCAGGTGAAAAGAATATGGGTTCCCGTCTCGGGGATCCCACACATGGGGCAGAGCCCATCACCCAGCCCCTGTCGCTTGCGAACCTCCACCCCTGAGGGGAGGCGGTCCCTAAGAAGCTGCCACATGAAGATTTTGATTTTTAACGGTATGGGGGACTTCCAGAGTGGGGAGGTCCAACCTCTAACTGGGGTACTAAAGAGACTCCGATACGCCGACTTTACAGAGAACATCCCAGACGGTGTCAGGTGCCATGACACGAGGTCACGACCGCCTGGCAGCGACTCAGGGAGCAGACTCCGTAACTCTGTCCAAGCTGCAGCCTCGGCAATACCGAATGTTCGTCGGAACGAGATGTTCCAAGTCCCATTGGGTATTGCCGAAGCCACAAGCTGCATCGGGTCCGTGCTGATAGCAAAAAGAGCAGGGAACCTATGCTGTAGCGGGCTCCCATCGAGCCACGGGTCCAGCCAAAAAAGGGTGTCCTCTCCATTACCAATGGAGAAGCGGACACCCTTCCTAATCTCATGCTTGATGGATTGGATAGATCGCCAAAATTGGGATCCATCCTGGCGGTCACAAGAAAAGAGGGGGCGACCCTGCAGATATTTCGCTTTGATTAGCTGCAGCCATAGTCCCCCCCTCCTCTCTAAGTATCCGCCATACCCATCGCAGCATGAGCGCAACGTTCATCTTACGGGAGGAAATGATACCAATGCCCCCCATGTCTTTGGGGGTGCACACATCCGCCCATTTGACCATGCGGTACTTCTGACGCCCATTGGCCCCCTGCCAGAAGAAGCGTGAGAGATCCCTGTCAAATGAGACGTGCGTGCCTTCTGGGAGTATATAAACTTCCATCAGGAACATAGGTAGACTAGAGAGACAGGCGTCAATCAGGACAGTCTTGCTCGCCTTAGAGGTGAACCGCCCTTGCCAAGGCTCCGCCTTGGATTTGACACGTTGGGTGACCGGTTCTAGGTCCTTAATAAGGATCCTAGAATCACTAATGGGCGTCCCAGGTAAGTAACAGGGAAGGTAGACAACTTGCAATTCAGTTTGTCCGCTATCCGCTGTCGCTCATCAGGGGAGTATCCCATCATCATGACTTCGCTCTTGTCGAAGTTAATCTTGAGGCCCGACATGGCCTCAAATCAGAGGAGAAGGAACTTGAGATTAATAATGTCAAGCTCCAAACCCTCCACCATAATCATGGTATCGTCCGCATATTGGAGGTGGGTGATCCCACCTCCAGGAATAAGGTGCCCTACCACACCAGAGATGTGACCGGCCGTCTTGGCTTTGTCCAAGATGGCCGCCAGGGCGTCACCAGCGAGGTCAAAAAGAAGGGGGGAAATCGGATCCCCTTGTCTCACCCCACGCGAAGACCTAAAGTAGGGGCCAATATCTCCATTAATGTTTATGGCCGTGTTCCCGGACATGACGATCTGCATAATCCACGATATGAAGCGGTCGTCAAACCCACGACGCTCGAGGACCTGGCGTAGAAAAGCCCAGTCCAAACGATCACATGCCTTCTGGAAATCTAGCTTAAGAAAGACACCTTTAAGGTGTCTCGTCTTGACTTCATGAACAACCTCATGAAGAGCCAGAATCCCATCATGGATAAATCGTCCCTTGAGAAAGGCGAACTGATGTGGGTGAGCCAGGCGCTCCACAACTGGCGCCAAGCGTGTTGCACACACTTTGGCGAGCAGACGCATGATGACATTGATCACCGTGATCGGGCTAAACTGACGAACATTCGTGGCCCCTACAACTTTAGGAATTAGGGTAATCACCCCAAAATTAAGGCGGGACATAACTAGTGTCCCAGTATAGAACTCCTGGAGCATCGGCATAATCACCGCCTCAATATACTCCCAGAACTTCTGGAAGAAGGATACATGGAGACCATCCGGCCCTGGGGCCGAACTGGTTTTCATCCCCATAACGGCCCGGCGCACCTCAACATCTTGCTTAGGAGTCATTATGTATGTCTCGTTAATTACAACGAATTCTCTTTTCCGTGATGTCTATATGGAATTGTTCGACGTCGCTTTTAGTCTCCTCCACATATGAATTGCATGAAAGAAGAATCAGCAGGAGGGACACCGGAAGATTCAGGTACAGGGTTCCCTCCCTGCAGCTATGGTACACACCAAAGGTTTCCCGAAACCGGATGTCTGAATGTACATGGCAAGAAAGAAGGCAGCGACCAGCTTAGCCTTGCATCTCACTCGCCCTCCCTTCTACGGATAACCATACATACGTGTACATGCCACATGTCCCGCCACTGCGAACGTGCGTAAAACATAGTACATTGTATATACATGTATAATACAACCTTGAGCCCACTGCAACAGTTCAGTGCAGTGCAATTGAAGGCAAAAAACCTTTAGCCTTGCATCTCACTCGCCCTCCCTTCTACGGATAACCATACATACGTGTACATGCCACATGTCCCGCCACTGCGAACGTGCGTAAAACATAGTACATTGTATATACATGTATAATACAACCTTGAGCCCACTGCAACAGTTCAGTGCAGTGCAATTGAAGGCAAAAAACCTTTACGAGAGTATTAGTAAGATTGTTAGCTGATCCGGTGATATATCTGAAAATAAAGTTAAGCTATCTAGGACATGTTGGTCAATCAGTACTGTTAATTAGTCCGGTGATATATCTGAAAATAAAGTTAAGCTACCTAGGACATGTTGGTCAATCAGTACTGTTAATTAGTCCATTAGCTCGAAATAGGAGTAGAAGCTAAGTCATCTATATGCATTTAGTATGCACTGTAGGGCTCTTACTTGTCAGACTGGGCATGCACAAAGATGGGAGTATTAAGCTATTTCTTGTGGGACTGAAATCGAAAGCCTGCGTGGAAACAGAGCACCAAAGATCGAAGGCAAGTTGCAAACCAACACCTAGTGTCTTTGTTTAATCGTAGCTAGTGAGTAGTTAACCATAAAATACATCCAAAAATTGACTTGCGCATGGATCTCAATTCATTTTTGTAGGACGAAATTTTGCATGCAGTCCGGACCTGCTTGAGTTTTAAACGGTTCTCATCTCCTTGTTCAAAGAATTTTGCATAGATTCCAGACATACTTTCGCTTAAAATATGTACTGTCGTGCCTGATTTGATTTCAGTTGGATATAGTTTTCAAGTTTGAATTTGGTGCCACAGTCGGCAACAATTCAATGAACGGCTAAGCAGCCACCACTTATTGTTTTGTAATGAGAGTGTTAAAACGGAGCTAATCATTTTCTAGTAAGGCACCTATCTTTGCAAACAAAACTTAATTAGATAGCCGAATCCCTTAGGAAACAAAAAGGAGAGGACCAAACAAAAAATAAAAGCAAATCTGCTAGTATATGTAGTTTTGGAAAAACTGAAGGGTCTCAAATGCTAATTGCTCCTCCATATTTATCTACCCGTTTGTGTTGTGTCCCCGCCTTGCCCGCACTCAAGATACCAGTGTCGCTAGCTACCAGCTCCCTCTCGCCTGCCCATGACGACCCGGTCGCAAGCACCACTGCCGACGCGGCCGGCTCCTCACCGGCGCCACCGTGCAGCCTCCTACTCGTCTTCATCCTCCTCCTACTCGTCCTTCTCCACGGTCTCCTCCGTTGCATCCTCGCCGTCACCCTCCCCGCGCACCACCTCCGTCCCCTTCTCCTGGGAGCACCACCCGGGCATACCCAAGAACCACACCTTCCTCCGCCGAGGAGCCGACCCTGCCGCCTCTCTGCCCACGCCGCTCCCGCTCCCGCCTCCCCTCCGCGTGCCGGTCGCCGGTCGCCGCGCCAACCGACCGGTGCCCCGTGCTCCCGTCGCCGCCGACCCCTTCGCCGCCGCGCTGGAGGAGTGCACCAGGGAGCGCGCCAACACCATCGACATCGACTCGCTGTTTCCTCCTACACCTACGTCAGCCATCCGCGGCGCTCCCCGGCGGTGGTCCATCGCCGCCAGCGGAGTGGTCGGGTTCCTGGACCTGCATGGGTGCAAGACCGCGATGGCAGTCGCCGAGGGCGCCTTCGTCGTACGCCGGCCGGTGGTCGCGGTGGGAGTTGGACGAGCGGGCCAGGGTCGTACGGGCCGGCCCGGGAGGAGATGATGGCCGTTCCGAGATCCATCAATTAGTGTGTGGGCTCAACAAGGTACATAAATAATGGACGTGCGGCAGTGAGTGCTCGAAAAATATATACCGAAAAGAAGTCTCACCTTTTCTTTTCTTTTCTTTTATTTTGCGTGTACTTTGTTGGAAATCTCAATTCAGCTGTTTAGTGGATGTGATTCATACCTACTCCCTCCGTTCCAAATTAATTGACTTCCATTTGTCCAAATGTGGACGTATCTATACTTGTAACATGTCTAGATACATCCACGTTTGGGCAAATAGAAATCAATTAATTTGGAACGGAGAGAGTACATTTGAAAATGTGATACAGCAACCGATGCGTCATATGTGACTCTGTGTACATATATGTCAATAATGTGCTTTACCGTATTTTTTAAGCAGTAGCTTTTGCGAATGTTAGGTCTCATTTGCACTAATTTTTCTACGGACTTCTCTGACTATCTGAATACAACTATTTTTCGGGCGAACAAAAAATGTATCATATATATTGCAACACTTCTGAACTGTCATGTGTACCTCTTTAAATATACATGATATTTTACTGTAATATTGCAGTATATAAACTTTGCAATGTGATGGGTTTCTTTCACATTGTATTTGGTCAAGAGATATTAAATTGTCGTAGAAGTCTACTTTCGGTGACAAATTGTTCCTGGTGAATTTTTAAAATGGTTCGCTTTTGGAAGCACGGTTGATTTCAAAACTGTTATTTGGGGCGCGGTAGTGTTTTTCAAGGAGTTGGCGGTGGTTCTTTTGAAAATGACTCATAATATGCATTATCGTGCCTTAATGAATTATAATCTGTTATCGAATGTAAGGTGACAATCACATGGGCTCTTTCTGGACATTTGATCGAAACTCACAAAACTTCAAACACCAAAAGTCAGACTGCTTTCCATCGACAATACATACAGGACGTACGAACAGTTTTCAGACGAATTAAAAGCCAAAACAATAGGCAGTGATGTTTAATTGCATAAATCTCCCGCGAGATATAAGAATCTCATTAAAGAAATAATTAGCAACCTGCAAAAAAATTAGCAGGAAATTAAGCGGCATTATTAGCCGTGCTGGTGTGTCCTGCCGACCTGATAACAGAACAGCTTGGATCTATCTCCCTGGCTGCACCTAGCGGATCCGAGCGTTTGTTAATGCCGTGGGGACATACGTACGACTGTACGTACACCGTGTTTAATTTGTCAAGTAGGTGTGGTGCATTAACCATATTCCCTAAATTTCTGAGGTGATGCTGGTGAGAGTGGGCAGACAAGTCTATAAGTTAGCAATAAAACCACATCAAGATCGCCGCAAGCTCCAAACATCGTACATAGCCGACAACAATACAAAGTAGATGGATGGATCATGGATGTCGAGATCTCGTCCCTACCCTAGTTGCCAATTTGAGTTCAAACGTGTATGATTGATCACGCTCTTATTATGTATCGTACGTTAACAGCGTTGGCACGTTGCTGTCTGATAATTAGGCTGGAGCTATACTAAATTCAGGACAGAGTGGTTGAAATGAAACTCAGTCCAGACAGGATTTTTTGCTTGACTCCGTTTACTCGATCATTTGTTGGTGAGCTGTGTCTGTCCCTCTCCTTATATTTTATGACTGTCAAAGCAATTCGTTGCTGAACTATATAGCATCACTTTTCGAATTGCTAGCAGCAATTACCATGTGATGTTCAGACGTTCAGCTCCTATTGTCTGTTAGATTACAGTTCTTCACTTCTTGTGCCGGGTGACCTTTTCACCCTTTTAGGGGAACTCGTTCACTTTCTTGAATGCTCGCTAATTGAATTTTTTTATAGGGGAGCTCACTGATGTCTAAACTAGCATTACACTTCATAATGCTGAGTAATTAGATCATTGTGTCTGGAACCCCGACCATCCCGGCCCACGGAAACGGGCCCTTTATCTTTAGACAGCTTGAGCATTCATTTTTTTTTTAAACCGTGAGAGGCTGAGAGCTACTAGTCATTAGTCACTCACGACACACACTGACACCACCGGTATCTCTGTAACTCTGTGCGATAGGACAAGGAGACAGCGATCAAGTGTGCCAGATAGGATGTGTTACTGTTCAGATCTCACAAGTCACAATATCAAGATTTGATCGATTTCTCTCTCTTTCTGTGTTGGGTTTGTTTTTCCTAATATTACATTACGGAGGCAGCTGCAGGTAGGCTCGCAGCCTCGCAGGACCCTGATCTGTAGCAGCAATATCTCTGTCCGCAGGTAAGAATCTTGAAACTTCTTAAGTTTGCACACATACTGACAGACGGGTAATTGCATAGACACAGAAAGAGAATTCTCGTCAGATTAGTAGCCAAAATTAATTATTTGCTTGTGACAGGTGAAAAAAAACATGTATGTTCTTTTCCGTAGTCATTGCAAAAAATGTTAAACTTGGATAATGTATCTACTCTAAACATATCCTACACGAGAAATCATGCGTGGGGGAATGATTGCAATCCTTGTGAGATGGGAACAACTTTCTCTAAATTGGTATTCTTCGCTTTATGTTGGCACCACCGCACCAGGCATGTAAAATAAGGTGGACAAACTCTTACAGTGCACTCCACTTCAGTTAAGCCTCCAAACCGAATTTTGTCTTTCAAACGTGGACCGACTTATTTGTGCAAATAAGGGAAGAAGGTAACGACTCCTGGCAATCTTAACAATCTTATGTTCCCAATGGGGACCAAATTCATGCCGGTTGTGTTGAATCATTGAGCAAGACAACATAAAGGTTAAAAATGATAATCAAGTACCGGGGACCTAGAATGATAAGTGGACATAATTGATGATCACCCTACAACAAAGAGAACAATACAAACCACAGCCGAGGGATGATGGTCAGCTCCAACAAGCGGCAGATTTATTATCTCCTCATCTAAACATGTGCCTAGCTATCTAGTTCATGCAAGGTCTATTTCCTAATCCAGACCACAACAGTGGAAATGTGCTTCTAAGGCGACATATATTTCTTAGACAACCTTGTTCATCCAAGGTCGATCTCAATCTAATAGCCAATCTAGCCATTAGTATGGACACGATCCTCTTAGTACAGACAACATCAGGTTTTAGAACATGAACATCTTTAATATGCATGGACTTCTTTGAAAATTATAAACGCTTTTTTTTGCAATACACGAACAAATCTTGGTCATCTGTCAATATTTTCCATGGTTTCAGAATTGTTATTTCGTATTTTATTAAATATATTATATATATATAATACGTTTAAGCACCAGTTAGTGTGTCCGACCAAAGCCGGCCCAAAATATGACAACTTGTGAGGGACACGTTCAGCGCAGCTAGCGCAACTAAGTGCGCCAGCCAGGAAAGATTCCACGCGGTCTTTTCTGGTTTACTCGTTCTATTTCTTTCAGTTATTTTTCCTGCAACCCCTAAAAAAGTTATTTTCCTGTTTTCCCTAAAAAAATGTTATTTTCCTCTTCGTTTCATTCTTAAATCATGAACATTTCATAAAAATCAATGATTTTTTTTAAATTCATGGTTTTTATAATTTCTGCATTTTCAAATTCATGAACTTTTTGACATTTGAGATAATTTAAATCTTGATTTTTTAAATTCATGAACTTTTTGTATTTAAGAAAATTTAAATTCGAGAAAACTTCAAATTTTATCAACATTTTCTAAAAATCCATGAACAATTTTCAAATTTATGAACACTTTTTAAAATTCATGAACACTTTATATTTGTGAGCATTTTTACAATCCGGGAACATTTTTAAAATTTCACCTTTTTTCAAAATTACCAGAAAAATCATATCTTTCTAAATTTTATCTTTTCTTTTGCTTTTATATTTTATTTCATATTCAGTTTTATTTTACTTTTTGTTCTTCCTTTTTGTTTTTTTTGTATTTTATTTGTTTCATGGTTAAATGTTCATATTTCAAAAAAAAGGTTCGTATTTCTGAAAAAAAATATTCATGCAATATCAAAAAAGTTCACGGTTATAAAATTTTATGTTTTGGAAAAACAAATGTTCACAGTTTTCAGAAATTGTTCATCTGTATTAAAATAAATGTTCATATAGCTTCAAAAAATATTCAAGGTTTTTTCATCCTCATAAAAATTTGTCAACTACATTACTAAAATATTTTTCTGCATCGTCGTCAAAATGTTCGGATAATATAAACATCCTCATGTTTTAAATTGTTCACCATGATTTAATTAAATGTTCGCGCGTTTTGATTTTGTTTGTTTCAATATTTAATTAATTGTTCACCATGATTTAATTAATTGTTCACCATGATTTAATCTAGTACCGGGGACCTGGAATGACAAGTGGACATAATTGATGATCACCGTACAACAAGGAGAACAATAGAAACCATAGCTGAGGGATGATGGTCAGCTCCAACAAGCAGCCGATTAATTATTTCCACATCTAAAACATGAACCTAGCTATCTAGTTCAACAGTGGAAATATGCTTCTGAGGTGACATATATTTATTAGACAACCTTGTTCATTGAGGCCGATCTCAATCTTAGCCAATCTAGCCATTAGTATGGACATGATCCTCTTAAGTTGTAGCGAGAAATTTTTCTTGCATATTGCTAAAGGCATTCTTGGAACAAAATATGACAATATGTTCCTTTCAGGCCTTTACTGGTTACAATTATTATCTAATGGCCTAAATGGAGTTGCTTCATTAGAAAACGAGTAGTTCAAAGCACATTCTATATATCGCTTATGGCAACGTATAACAACACTCGTCCTTTTGCATGGCTTGGTAATGTGTCAATATTTTCCATGGTTTCACAATTATAAAATTCTATCAAACAGATTAGATAAAAAATAAGTTTAAGTACCATAGTTTTGCATGCACCAGTTAGTGTGTCCGACCAAAGCCGGCCCAAAATATGACAACTTGTTAGGGATACGTCCAGGTCCAGCGCAACGCTAGCGCTACTAAGTGGGCCGGCCTAGGAAAGATTCCAGACGGTTTTTCCTCGTTTACTCGTTCAGTTTCTTTCAGTTATTCTACAGTTTTCCCTAAAAAAAAGTAATTTTCCTCTTCGTTTCGTTCTTAAATCATGAACATATTTTAAAATTCATGATTTTTTTTTCAAATTTGCATATTTTCAAATTCATGAACTTTTTGAAATTTGAGATATTTTAAATCATGAACTTTAAAAAAAAATCATGTATTGAATTTAGGAAAGTTTAAGTTCGAGAACAGTTTAAAAAATTCATGAACATTTTTCAAATTTATGAACATTTTTTTCAAATTCATGAACATTTTATATTTGTGACCATTTTTTACAATCTCGAGAATAAAATTAATTTCACCTTTTTCAAAATAACCAGAAAATCACCTTTTTCTAAATTTTATCTTTTCTTGTGTTTACCTTTTTATTTTATTTTGTGTTTTATTTTATGTCATCCTTTCTGTTTCTTTTTCTGCTCTTTTTCTATTTTATTTGTTTCACGGTTGAAAGTTCATATTTTACAAAAAGGTTCATATTTAAAAAAAATTCATGCAATATAAAGAAAGTTCACTGTTAGAAAATTTATGTTTTCAAAAAACAAATATCGATAGTTTTTTTAGAAAATTCATCTGAAATAATTATTCATATAGATTCAAAAAATGTTCCCTCATAAAAAAATGTTCAACAACATTACTCAAATATTTTTTTGCATCATCGCTAAAATGTTCACATAATATAAACATCCTCATGTTTAAAGTCGCTCACCTTGATATAATTAATTGTTCACGTGTTTGATTATGTTTGTTTCTAAATTTTGTTTTACTCCGGAGCGGAATCGCTGCTGTGCACCCCTCCCAGATGCATTGGTCTGGTCTAGTAGAGTCTCTTCCAAATCTATTTTTCTTTCATTATTTTCGTGTTTATGTTTCTTTTTCATTTCTGTCTTATTTTTGTTATATTTGTGTTTTATTTTATTATATGTTTTATATTTTCTTTCCACTTTTAATTTTGTCTTTTTTTTGTTTTTGTATTAAAATAATGTTTATATTGTTGAAATATATTAGTAGATGTTTTATTCAAATGAGATAAATTATCTTATTGAAAAATTGTTTAAATAAGATAAACTTATTGAGAAATTGTTCAAATAAAAACAAATGTTCTTACTGGAAAATTGTTTAGATAACATAAATGTTCATATTGAAAAAACGTTCAAATAAGATAACAGTTCTTATTTGAGAAACAGTTCACATGAGATAAATGTTCTTATTGCAACACCATTCAGATAAGATAAATATTCTTCGCTTAAAATCCATTCAAATAAGATAAATTTTCGTATTGACAAATGTTTAAACTAGAGAAATTTCCTTTTACTTAATTCCGTTCAAATGATATAAAGGTTGTTTATTGAGGTAAACGTAATTTTTCTTTCTTATTCCTTTTCTTCTATTTCTCCAGTTTATTTTCATTTTACTTTTCCATACCTCTTTTTATTATTTACATCAACATTTTCTCGATATGTGTATATAAATAAAATTCATAAATCTTTAAAAATATGTTTATATGTTACGAAACCAATTTTATAGTTCAGAAAAATGTTCACGGGTTCAGAAAAAGTACGTTCATAGATTCAAAATATATTCACATGTTCACCGGTTTGGAAAAAGTACGTTAAAGGATTCAGTAAAATGTTGTTCAAAAAATGTTCACGGTGTTCACAAAAATTACGTCTAAAATCACTTTTGCAAAATGAGAAATATGGTTTGAAATTTTGTACATAAACTTAAAATATATTTTTGTTTTTGTAAACTCAAATATTTCGCTTGTACACATGATATTCTATACCATACATTAAATATGCATACTTCTCTGATTTATATGTTCAAGTTTAATTTGATTCATGTATCTAAAAAAATCCATGCATTTACCTGAAAAATAAAATGTACATAATACGTAACAGTTAATTAGTACTGTAAAATAGTTAAATATAAAACGAAAGAAATACAACTGCTCTAAGAGGAAACGGGTGAGGCAAGCAACACGTGTAGGGAAAAAGCACTACCAACCGAATGGACCTACAGAAAGAAGAAGCGAGATAACAGAGCAAGAAGAGAATAGAAAATGGGCCGGTCGGGTAGGCGGGAGCATCCCTCGTCCCCGGCAAACCCTATAGGAGAAGGATAACCAAATGCACGGTCGCGTCGCCTACAACGGGGACCAATAGGGCCGGCCCATTTTCACGGGCGAAAGACTGTTTCACTCGAAGCGCAAGGTAATCACTAAAAAAAGGGTTCCTTTTGCAAAGGGAACCTCACGCTCACTCTCGTCGCGACAAGTGTTGTCTTCTCCTCGCTCGGTCCCCTATGATTGTTTGCATGCCCGTTAAGTGTCGCCACCAGATTAAACCTGGGTAGGATGAGAGAGAAAATGATACGGGAGGTGGAAGGCTAGTTTTCTCTTCTATTTTTCAAAACCGAAGATTAAAAAACGAAATATGTCGAGAACCGTTAATCCAAATTACGAACCGTTTTCACTTTTGAGCTACTCGCGTCGAGATATTCAAAACTAGATCCCATGTTGATAGGTTTCGACAAACTTTTTTTTTGTACTTCCGGTTCTGTATAGTTTGTACATTCTGTTTTATGTACTTTGTACTCTCACTTTTGTGTATTTTATACTTCCTGTTTTAAGCAATTTTGTATTTTGTTTTTTGTGCACTTCTACTACTTGAGTGTTCTTTGTACTTCGTGTTCCGTGTACTTTGTACAACCTGTTCTGTATAGTTTGCATATTATGTTCTATGTATTTTGTACTCTCACTTTTGTTTACTTTGTACTTTCTGCTTTATGCAATTTTGTACTCCACTTTCTGTGTACTTGTACTACTTGAGTATTTTTTGTACTTCATGTTCTGTGTACTTTGCACAACTTGCTCTGTGTAATTTGTACATCGTACTCTATGTATTTTATACTACCAATTCTGTTAATTTGTACACCGATTTTTTGTACACCTTGTAAAGTGATAAAATACTGTCCTGTGTACTACACTGCTTCAATTGTACACAACACACGTTCGCGATTTTCAGATTGTACATGACCAAACCCAGCTGACGAACGCGGGGGGCTTCGGCCGTTCTACAGGACCAAACTTCCTCCAGCCTCACGTCGGGACGCGGGGGGTTCGTCCGCGCGACCGTACGCTGACTTTTTTCGTGTCTGTTTCTTTCTCTTGTGACGTGGCGACGACTTTTTGGTGGCAACGAACTGTTTCTGTGCCTGGATTAAGAAAGCGCTAAACATTTTTGTTCAAAATTTAAATCAGTAGAACCAGTTTCGAAGGGAAATATGGTTATTTCAGAGAAACATGAAATTCGCACGAAAAAAATTAAGATGTAATATACATGATTTTCACATAGGAAAACTTGTAAAAGGTGTGATTCGATATGAATTTCTCAAAAAGAGTTCCATACTGAAGTACAATATGAACTTCTCACTAGCACTATTTTCGTTTGCACAAAGTATCAAGGTAAAGAAAAGCAATGAAAGTGTACTAATGCTTCTTGCTGCGTTTGGTCAGATCAACAATTCTTTAATAGCTGGGGCATCATCAAAAATCGCTTCTTGGCTCCGATAAAGCTTAAAGAGGCAACTTACTTAGGTGGAAAAGAAATCAAACATACATTATGAAACGAAATCTATTTTTTAACGATTTTTCAAAATGAACAGAAAAAATGAGGTTGAACAGAAAATATTTTTGAAAAATCAACAAAAAAAAGGCCGGTGAACGAAACGTATTTTGAACGATTTTAAAAATGAAAAAATAGGGGTGAAAGGAAACAATTTTTGACGATTTTAAAAAGTGAACGTAAAAGACGGTGAACGAAATCTATTTTTGAATGATTTTTTAGAATGAACACAGATTGGGCGTGAACAGAAACTGTTTTTGAACGATTTTCAAATTTGAATTTTTTTGAATTTGAACAAATTTCAAGTCGGAACAATTTTTTAACGATTTTAAAAAATGAACAGGAAATGGGGGTGAAAGGAAACTTTTTTTGAACGATTTTAAAAGTGAACAGAAAAAGGCCGGTGAACGAAACTATTTTTCAACGATTTTAAAAAATGAACAAAAAACAGGGTGAACGGAAACTATTTTTGAACGATTTTAAAAGTGAACAAAAAGCCGGTGAACGAAAACTATGTTTGAACTATTTTAAAAAATGAACAGAAAATGGGTGTGAACGGAAACTCTTTTTGAACGATTTTAAAAGTGAAAAAAAAGCCGGTGAACGAAACCTATTTTTGTACGATTTAAAAAAATGAACAGCAAAATGGGGGGTGAATGGAATCTTTTTTTAGCGATTTTAAAAGTGAACAGAAATTTGAGCGATTTCAAAAAATATAACAGAAAATAGGGGTGAACGAAAACTATTTTTGAACGATTTTAAAAGTGAACAGAAAAGGCCGGTGAAGAAAACCTATTTTTTAACGATTTTAAAGTGAACAAATTCTGAATTTGATGAAAATTTGAATCGGAACAAACTTTAAACCGGAACAAATTTCGAATCGGAACAAATTTTGAAGTTAAACAAAATTCGAAATCGGAACAATTTTAAAATCGGAATAAATTTCAAATTGGAACAAATTTTGAATTTGAACAAAAATCAAATCTGAACAAATTTTAATTTGAACTTTTTCAAAATGTATTTTTGTGAAAGAAAACGAAAAGAAAAAAGAAAAGGAAAACAAAAGAAAAAGAAAAGGAAAAACGGAAACAGAAACATCAAATTAAAAAAAAACGCCGAACCGGGCCGGCCCACCAGTGTCGCCGTCAGTGCATCCTTCAGATAACGCGTGCTCGAAGCATCGCCTGCGGGCGATGATACGTCTCAAACGTATCTATTATTTCTGATGTTCCATGTTGATATTATACCAATTGTTACATGTTTTATATACACTTCATAGCATTTTTATGCATTTTCTGGGACTAACCTATTCACAAGATGCCACAGTGCCAGTTCCTGTTTTCTGCTGTTTTTGTATTCCAGAAAAGCTAGTCTGGAAATATTCTCGGAATTGGACGAAACTTGGACATAACCTCCTATTTTTCCAACACGAAGACGGAGTCCAGAGGAGAGACGGAGGAGGGCCACGTGGCACCCACACCATGGGGCCGCGCGGCCCCCCTGCCGCGCCGTGGGGTGGTGTGGGGCCCTCGTGGCTCCGCAGCCGCCGCCCTTTCGCCTATTTATTCTTCCCGACGCGACAACCCTAAATACCCGAGCCATTATCCGCGAAAAGTTCCAGAGACGCCGCCGCCGTCAACCCTATCTCGGGAGGGTTCTGAAGCTCTTCGCGGCACCCTACCGGAGAGGGGAATCATCACCGGAGGGCTCTACATCACCATGCCTGCCTCCGGAGTGATGCGTGAGTAGTTCATACTTAGACTACAGGTCCATGTCAGTAGCTAGATGGTTGTCTCTCCACTTTATGCTATCATGTTTAGATTTTGTGAGCTGCCTATCATGATCAAGATCATCTTATTGTAATGCTACATGTTGTGTTTGCTGGGATCCGATGAATATTGAATACTATGTCAAGTTGATTATCAATCTATCTTATATGTTATTTATGATCTTGCATGCTTTTCGTTACTAGTAGATGATTTGGCCAAGTAGATGCTTGTAACTCCAAGAGTGAGTATTTATGCTAGATAGTGGGTTCATGCCTCCGGTAATCTGGGAGAGTGACAACAACTTCTAAGATTGTGGATGTGCTGTTGCCACTAGGGATAAAATAACCGATGCTTAGCTTAAGGGTACGCCGTTAGGTCTAATGCATTTGTTTACTTTACGCACACTACTTAATACAATTATCCATTGCTTGCAACTTAATACCAACGGGGAACTCGGTATGACAACCTGGCGTTGGATTATTAGTCATAGACGCTGTTGGATAACGGTCTATGTATTTTGTCGTAATGCCCACATGAATATCATAGTAATCATCATGTCATATATATGCATTGTTATGCGCTCAATATTTTGTCAATTGCCCAGCTGTAATTTGTTCACCCAGCATGTTAGTTATCTTTTACGGAGAGACACCACTAGCGAACTGTGGACCCCGGTCCATTCTTTTACACTGATAATACAACCAACTGCAAACACTGTTCCTTTTTATTCTCTGCAATTTACTACTGTTTTCCACACCATACGTTTAATCCTTTGTTTTCAGCAAGCCGGTGAGATTGACAACCTCACTGTTTCGTTGGGGCAAATTAGTTTGATTGTGTTGTGTGCAGGTTCCACGTCAGCGCGCCACTGACAACCTTCCGAAGTGATTTCTTGCTCCTACTGGTTCGATTAAACCTTGGTTTCATACTGAGCGAAAACTGCTTCTATACTGCATCATACCTTCCTCTTGGGGTCTCCCAACGAACGTGTGATCCACGCAATCAGGCGATGTATAGGGTTTTCCAACCCTATATGTCACCCGTTAGCGGCGCGAATCGGCCGACCGGCCCATCGGGCGGCTTTCCCTTGTTTTCGTTTTTCGTTTTCTTTTCGGTTTCTTTACTGTTTTTCTTTTTCGTTTCTTTTTATTTTTCTGTTTTGTTTTTGTTTTATTTTTCTTTTATTAGTGTTTTTTGTTCTTTTTAAATTGTTTTTGAATTTTTTTTATTTTTTCAGAATGGTTCCATTTTGAAAATGCTTTTAAATTTAAAAGTGATTCCAAATTTAAAATGGTTCCAAATTTGAAAATTGTTCATTTTTTAAAACGTTCCAAATTTAAAGATGGTTCCTTTTTTAAAATGGTTTCAAATTAAAAAATGGTTCCAAATTTAAAATGGTTCCAAATTTGAAAATTCTTCCAATTTGAAAATGGCTCGAAATGTTAAAATGGTTCCAAATTTAAAATGGTTCCAAACTAAAAAATGGTTCCGAATTTAAAATTGTTTCAAATTTAAAAATGGTTACAAATTTGAAAATTATTCAGTTTTTAAAATGGTTCCATTTTGAAAATGGTTCCAAATATAAATATTGACAAATTTAAAAATGGTTCCAAATTTAAAAATGGTTCCAAATTTGAAAATTGTTCGTTTTTAAAAATGATTCCATTTTGAAAATGGTTCCAAATTTAAAAATTATTCATTTTTGAAAATGCTTCTAAATTTAAAAATGGTTCCGAATTGAAAAATGTTTTCAAATTTAAAACTGCTTTCGAATTTAAAAATGGTTTCAATTTTAAAAATGGTTCAGATTTTGAAAATATTCAGATTAAAAAATAGTTGTTCACAAAATTTTATTGAACCAATCGCTTTTGTACACAATATTAGTTTGAACGTACAAGCAACAACACGAAACAACAGGAAGCAGCGAAATGAAATTAGTAGAAGCAGCGAGCGAAACATTTCTGCGCATGCGAAACAACTGGGCCGACCAACGTAAGGAAGTATGTAGGCGGCGCGAGACGGAAGCGACGCTAGCGAGCGATGCAAAGGAGCTCCCCTCGTCCCCGCAAGACGCGGCAAATAGGCGCTCCCCGCAAACCCTATATGCCTCCCGTTGGCGGTGCGAATCGGCCGCGCCGCTAACGGGGGAGCTTCTGGCGGGCCGGCCCATCGGGCGGGATTCCTTTTTTTCATTCGTTTTTCTTGTTCTTGTTCTTTTTTTCTTTTTTCTTTTTTCGTTTCTTTTCTGTTTCTGTTTTTCTTTTTCTGTTTTGTTTTCGTTTTCTTTTTCTTTTCTTATTGTTTTTCGTTCTTTTTAAATTGGTTTTTGAAAATTGTTTTATTTTTGAAAATGGTACCAAATTTAAAATTGTTCATTTTTTAAATGGTTCCATTTTGAAAATGGTTCCAAATTTAAAAATGGTTCCGGTTTGAAAATGGTTCCAAATTTAAAATGGTTTCGAATTTAAAACAGTTACAAATTTATAAATGGTTTCAAATTTGAAAATTGTTTATTTTTTAAAATGGTTCCAAATGTAAAAATGGTTACAAGTAAATTTTTTTTTTTGAAAATGGTTCCAAATTTAAAAATGGTTCCAAATTTGAAAATTGGTTCCATTTTGAAAATGATTTCAAATTTAAAAATGGTTCTGTAATTAAAAATGGTTCGAAATTTAAAAATGATTCCAAATTTGAAAAGTGTTCATTTTTGAAAATGGTTCCAAATTTAAAATTATTCATTTTTGAAATGGTTCCATTTTGAAAATGGTTCCAAATTTATAAATAGTTCTAATTTTGAGAATGGTTGAGATTTTCAAATTGATCATTTTAAAATGATTTCAAATTTAAAAATGGTTCCAATTTTGAAAATTGTTTAATTTTCCAAAAAAATCATAATTAATTTGGAATTTACTTATTTCTAAGAATTATTATTTTTCAGATATTTTGTGGGAATTATCAAGAATATATATTTTAAGAATAAAAATGTACCTGTTAATGGGCCGCGATAGTGCGGTCCAGCAATAAATTATTGAGGCGGCAGCGGCTTGGAGCGCCGCCAACGAGCGCCATATAGACGCTCCCGGCGCTCCTTGCAAAGCCTGTGCCCGTTGTGTCATAGTTGGTTTAAGAGAACTACTCCGTAAAAGATATGAACTACAGCCCATTTGAAGAAGCGCAAGTACGTAATAAATATGAACAGTAGCCCATCCGAATAGTGCATTAATCGTTTGTATTATGTGGCCCATAAAGAGTTGAGACACATTGGCTCACTAGCTCCACTTGCTAGCACATACTCCTCCGTCTTAAAAATAATGTGTATTTCTTTTTAAGAAAAATAATTTCGTTCCACCATTCACCTGGGCATTTTAGCAATGTAATTAAGTTTTCTTGTATCACACAAACTCCTCTTTTTGGCACGTCAATTAGCCAGAGTTAATTCCGTCCAAAACTGGTGTAATATTACTCTCCACGAGTGGGATTTAATTTTCGAGTCCAAAAACTGGTTTATGTGGAGCTTGAGAAAATAATTTGTACTCACACTCAGCTTACCTTCTCTCATGTTTCCTGGTAAATCATCTTTGCCTTCCCTTCGTGGCTCATGAGGAAAGTGTGTGGTGGGTTTAGCTAGCCCATATGAAAAGTTTTAAGGGAGTTTGATCGGCATATATGCTTTGATATTCCAAATGTAGCACTTCTGCATTAATTCTTTTACACGAAGCCATGACAGAAGTTTAAGAAGGGTGTTGTATACATAGAGACATCCTATTTATGGGCACAACGTTGAGCAAAATTGGGGTAGGGTGTGGATTGTACGTGCGTGTGCATCCATGGAGGGCAGACACATGACATGTAACAAGGGTCAATCTAAGACATATGTCGGTTTACGGTATCTAGAGGAGTAGGTCCTCTCTTTAGGAGGGGGCGGGTGTGAATGTAATTCCCTTACCCATAAGTTGAGATCCATGTTCCCCAAGTGGTGCTTTGTGGCGGATTTATTACCATATGGAAAATTAAGTGATAGTTTTGTAAAGTCGAGCACATCGACTAGATCGTGTAGATGCCGAGATTGGCGAGGTGGAGGAGGTGCGGTTACCTTCTCCCTGTGATGATCCCGAGGATGCCGTGGCTCCGGCCATGGTGGACGGAGGTGAGCACGGCAGTAGCAGTGGGTAGCAGTGGCGGCGGTGGAGTTTCCCGTGACACTGCGCTTAACCTAGATCGGATAGGGTTTGTCGGTGGAGTGGTGGCGCACGGTCAACCTCGTAAGTTGTCCAGCCAGCCCCCCACCTCTTTATACAGCGCAGGCCACAGGGGCCCACCAACCAGTGGTTCGGTTGGGCGCCCCCGATCAGGGCGCGAGATCAGGTTCGTGCGACCGTTGGGTGCGCACGGTCAGGAGATCAACCTAACATTCTCCCCCTTGATCTCAACTTTTACTTTTAACTATGTACTTTCTTTTAACTTGTTTCATCACAGATCAATACATAGAGCATGTTTCATCGTCACAGCTCAATTGCCGATAGAATCAGACAGCTACAATATATCTCTTTGTTTTGAAACAAATTCTTTTACTTTTGGGCCTCTGTAATCCAGGAATCATAGGCTTTCCATTAAACCCATGTCGACTGCGTGTTCCATGAACACGCTGGGTGGTAAGCCTTTCGTAAGCGGATCCGCAAGCATATCCTTTGTCCTTATATGCTCGAGACTTATAGTTTGATTCTGGATTTTACCTTTCACAACATAATACTTTATCTCTATTGGTTTGACAGCTTTACTCGACTTGTTGTTGTGAGTATAGAATACTGCGGGCTGGTTGTCACAGTACATCTTTAGTGGTTTGTCAATACAATCTACCACTTTCAAGTCGGGTATCAACTTCTTTGACCATATCACCTGCCTTGTGGCCTCATAAGTTGCTATAAATTCTGCATACATGATGCAACTATTGTCTGTTTGGAGCTCCAGCGAGAGTTAACACGTATCCTGAAGTGGATTTTATATCATCTCTATCTCCCGCAAAATCTGCGTCTGAATACCCTCTTATCTCTAGGGAATCAGATCGTCTGTATGTTAGCATGAGGTCTTTTTGCGCCTTGCACATAACGCAATGCTTTCTTTACCATATTCCAGTGCCTTGGCCTGGATTTTCTTGATATCTACCGAGTACCCCGGTGATAAAAGCTAAGTCAGGGCGAGTGCACACTTGTGCATACTGTAAGCTTCCAACAGCCGAAGCATAAGGTATTCCTTTCATTTGATCGATCTCATACTTGGTTCTTGGGACATTGAAATTTCCCAAAACTGTCGCCCTTGACTATAGGAGCAGGTGAGGTACTTTTATGCATATTATATTTCTTTAGAACCTTTTCTAAATATGCTTTTTGTGATAGTCCTAGCACTCCATTCTTTCTATCCCGGTGAATTTCTATGCCCAAAACATATGAAGCTTCACCAAGATCTTTCATATCAAAATTTGAGGACAAGAATTTCTTTGTTTCTAGTAGTAGACTGACATCATTACTCGCAAGCAAGATATCATCCACGTACAGAATTAGGAAAATGTATTTCCCACTTTTAAACTTTGCATAAATGCAGTTGTCCTCAACATTCTCTTTAAAACAAAAACTTTTAATTATATTATTGAACTTTAAATACCACTGTCTAGAGGCTTGCTTTAACCCATAAATAGATTTCTTTAAGCGGCATCCCATATGTTCCTTCCCCTCCATGAAAAAAAAAACCCGTGGGTTGTTTCATGTAAACATTCTCTTCTAAATCTCCATTTAGAAATGCCGTCTTTACATCCATTTGATGCAACTCTAAATCAAAATGCGGCTTTATATTTTTCTACATTTCCTTTTGAGTCATACTTAGTTTTGTATACCCACTTGCAGCCTACTGTTTTGGCTCCTTTAGGAATTTCTTCTAAGTCCCAAAAATTGTTAGAACTCATCAATTCCATCTCGTCTTCCATGTCTTCCAGCCACTTCGAAGAGTGAACGCTTCTCATGGCTTCTTCATATGAAGTGGGATCTTCTTCCATATGAACTGTTTCTGTATTATAAACTTTATAATCACTAGAAATTGCAGACTTCCTAGCTCTTTTAGACCTTCTGAGAGTCTCATTCTCTGGCACATCATGTGTCTCAATTCGACTCTTCTTCTAAATGTGGCTGTCGTCTCTCCCTTTCATGCTCAACAACGGGTCGAGTCGGCTCCTGACGGACAGGTTCCGAATCTTGCCTCGTTGTGGTCACGGGTGGAGTTACAACAGGTGCTTGCACCACAACCTCTGGGATTGTCGGTGCAGGTACAACAGGTAGGGCGAAAAATGGCTCATGGATCATCGGAAAAGGTGCACACACCCTCTTCTCCTCAAGATCAATTTTCCGGCCTACCATGCTCCCCCTCATCATTTTGTCCTCCAAGAAGACCGCTTGTCTCGTTTCTACAAACTTTGTGTGTCTGTCTGCACAGTAGAAACGATAACCTTTTGATCTATCAGGATATCCAATGAAATGGCAAGTTACTGTTTTGGGGTCTAACTTTGCAATGTGGGGATTAAAAACTTTTGCCTCGGCTGGGCTCCCCCAGACTTTCAAGTGACGTAGAGAAGGAACTTTCCCTGTCCACAACTCGTACGGTGTTTTGGGCACCGACTTACTTGGTACTCTGTTGAGAATGTGAATGGCGGTTTTTAACGCCTCCATCCATAATCCCAATGGCAGTGTGGAATAACTCATCATACTGCGCACCATATCCATAAGAGTACGGTTACGCCTTTCAGCTACTCCATTTTGCTGTGGTTCGCCCGGCATAGAATGCTGGGCGACTATTCCATTTTCCTGTAAAAACCTTGCAAAAGGTCCAGGTACTTGACCATATGGAGTGTGCCGACCGTAGTACTCCCCCCACGGTCGGACCTGACTATTTTAATTCTTTTATCATGTTGATTTTCAACTTCAGCTTTGAATATTTTAAATTTATCCAATGCTTCAGATCTTTCTTTAATTGGATAAATACAACCATATCGGGAGTAATCATCTGTGAACGTTATGAACGAGTCATAACCATCCACACTTTTCACCGGAAATGGTCCACATATATCAGTGTGAATAATTTCTAGTGTCGCTGTGCTTCGGTTTGCACCATTTTTAATTTGCTTTACGTATTTTCCTTTTATGCAATCTATGCATTGTTCGATATCTGAAAACTCTAACGGAGGAGGAATGTCATTTTTAACGAGGCTTTCTATTCTTCCCCTCGAAATATGGCGCAAAAAACAGTGCCATAATTTTGACGAGTCATGCGTTCTCTTTCTTTTCTTTTGTTCGTTATCCGACGGGAAACATGCTTATTCACTTTGCACACTGAAATGCACTTTTCACATGAAAATAATAAATAAAGCTCATTGTGGAGTAATGCAACACCCACATGATCATTATTACACCATATGTCACACTTGCGATGTCCAAAAATAACAGTGTACTTTTCTGTCACCAGCTGCTGAAGCAGCTGGGTAGCATATATCTCTGAAGAACCAGCGAACTGGCCCTTTATCTTTTCAAGGAACTCATTTCGAAGCATACTCTACAATTGAGCAGACAATAGCTTGCTCAATTGTGTTCTTTATAAATGACATGCACTTTATATTGGCGGTTAGCCACTTTATGTTTCGAGGGTGTAAGACATCTCCAGCGGAGCATAGTCCCTCTTCTTTCTTTCCCAAATACTATCATAATCCTTTTCGTCTCTGAGTCACTCTGTAGGCTTAACTGGCTGTGGAGTCACCACAACCCAGTCGACCTCAACACAAACAAAAAACCAAATCCACTTTCTTTCTCCATTCAGAGTAGGTATGGACATCCTTGATGCAGCTCATCAAGTAGTACCCCTTTTAACACCACAATTAAGTGAGACAACAATTGCATATAAAAATCCAACGTTGGTCGAAATTAAAATATGCAACTGTTTGCGCAATTTAAAACTACATCACCGTTGGGCAGAAAATAGCAATAAAAGCACATAAAACCATAACAATCATGATTATGTTATTAACGACGTTGGTCATAATAATAACAAAACCATAATTGTTTCAATAATTCCTTTTAACATGCTCTTGTAATTTAATTCTTTCTTTATTTCTATTTACACTTTAAGAGCACTTTTATATATTTGCAGCGGAAAAACATGAATAAAATTCATGAACTTTATACTTTTCATAACCATTTCTGTCACTGTTTGTGCAATTAAAACTATATCACCGTTGGGCAATAAAAGAAATAAATGCACCTTTTAACACATAATAAACAAGTCATGATCATGCTATTAACAACGTTGGTCATTTAATAACATAATCATAATCATCTTTAATATCACTTTAATCAAGCTTTTAATTCTCACTTTAAATCATGATAATGCTATTAACAACGTTGGTCAATTAATAACAGAATCATAATCATCATAAATATCACTTTATCACGCTTTTATTCTCACTTTATTGCTTTTAGCAATTACTTTTAACTATTTGCAGCGGAAATTATGAATAAAATTCATAAACTTTTATACTTTTAACAAGTATTTCCCTTCTTTTCTTCTGTTTCCTAAACAAAATTTCGTTGGATAAAATTGAATAGGAAAACAGAAACAAAAATTAACTAAACATGCTTCTGAAAACATTAACAGAAAACATGAAAAAACTGTACTGAGTGAAAAAATAGGAGGCCCACGGCCTTTTACTATCTGTCGCGGGCGAAGCGCGTAACCGCGGCCCACGGCCCGTCAGCGGCAGCGCCAGCTGCCGCGCGCGGCGACGCAGCTCGCGGCCCGTTTGGCCCACGGCCTGCCTCTTTTTGGCCCACTGGCCCGTTAGCGGATTAGGGTTACTCGCGGACGATCCTGGCCGTCCAGTCCATCCGACGGCTGTCCGCGCTTCACGCTGGATCAAAACCAGCGTCGTTGACCCCGACCGAAAAACCCTAAGCTCATTTCTCTTTTCCCTCCTTGCTCTCTTGCCTCGCCCACCACTCGACCGTGCGATGCGCAGCGACGAGAAGACGACGGCGCCTCCGTGGCCCTCTTGCCGGAGCTGCGTGCACCCACGGGTGGGCGCAACTCCGTCAAGCGGCCCAGCGGCGGTGCCCTTTGCCGGCAACCGCGCCGGTGAGCACCTCTGTTTTTCTTTCGGCAGTGGGGAGGCGCTGCCTCTCCTCTGCCCGTGCTCTTCGTCCAGTCCCTCGGCTTGCCGATGCGGACATGGATCGAGAGGAGCGGCGCGGCCTCGCGGCGGCGCATCTTTCCGGCGACGGAGGCCCGATGAGTTTTTCTTTTCCCCTCTTTTCTGTTTAGGGTTCGGGTTTTGGGGTATCCACGGGAGGGGATCTTTTCCTTTTCCTTTACCTTTCGATTCCTTCTACACGAATCATATCTACAGCCGAACACCGGCTCTGATACCATTGTAAAGTCGAGCACATCGACTAGATCGTGTAGATGCCGAGATTGGCGAGGTGGAGGAGGTGCGGTTACCTTCTCCCTGTGATGATCCCGAGGATGCCGTGGCTCCGGCCATGGTGGACGGAGGTGAGCACGGCAGTGGCAGTGGGTAGCAGTGGCGGCGGTGGAGTTTCCCGTGACACTGCGCTTAACCTAGATCGGATAGGGTTTGTCGGTGGAGTGGTGGCGCACGGTCAACCTCGTAAGTTGTGCAGCCAGCCCCCCCACCTCTTTATACAGCGCAGGCCACAGGGGCCCACCAACCAGTGGTTCGGTTGGGCGCCCCCGATCAGGGCGCGAGATCAGGTTCGTGCGACCGTTGGGTGCGCACGGTCAGGAGATCAACCTAACAAGTTTGACTAACATACACCCTTGTACTCCAAACATGGTATTCCAAACATATCTTCGGATTAACTCCAAAAGTGTAACATGGGTTCTCTGTATACGTGAGCATGCCCTCCGGATGGGCAAGGCATTTATAATTCGGGCCAGGGTGCTACATGACGAGCTAGATGAGTTCAAGTGAAGCCGGGACAAAATTAGAGCAGTGATGGAGGTCAGCACAGAACAATACAACACGAGTTACCATCAACATAGAGTAGAAGCAACAGCGGCCTAGGTCGTCATTGATGCAAAACCAAGGGGTTGCAAGCTAAGTTTTGTGGGTGGAAGCGATGATACTCAGGGGAAGATAGAGGGGAGCGAGATATGTAGCATTCAATGCAAGAACTCAAATAAAGAAGCTCAAGGTTGGGATTTGTATACAGATCTAATAAACGGTTTGTTAAAAGTTTGTTAGGGAGTCCCATAAAGAGAGATAGTCGCATACTTACGCCTCTCATATCATCCAAGGTCGATAACATATAGGTGTGTCTGAAGTATTAAGCAGGTTCGTTGCAAATAAATATCATTAACTGTGATAACATATACTCATTTATGGGACCATTAACTGTAGAAACAATATGGTCGGTTCTTATTCCTCATTTATTCTCAGGTTTCTGCCTCTTCTCTGTTGCACGCAATTATCTATGTGGCAATACCAAAAATCAGTTGTATGTAACGTTTTTATATATGCGTATAGGTACGGTTGGTTTTGTAATCCTCCCCTTCTTGCAAATGCACAGTCAGATGGTCCACATCAAACGACCGTCCTCGCTTCAATTTAAAAAAATGTATAACTGTTTTTGCTTAATCCAAATTGTCTAAGAATTACTTAATTTTGACAAAAATTTAGAAGTTTGTTTTTTGACTTGATGAACAGAGGAAGTAGCTCACTAGAACCATCTACTTGACATATATGATCCAAATTCAATTCGCACAGTATGATCAACCTGAATTGATTGCTTTGCGGTTCTTCTCGTGAAACAAACAGGCTCAAAGTTGGACTATTCTTCGATATTTTGAAGGAAGCAATTTGTATTCTCGTACACATCTATCAATTACAGTCTTAATGAATCGATCTGATTGGAGAATAAACACCATACACTGGAGGAGAGACTTGTCGATCCATCAATAACGAAACCAACCAAGACGAGTGGGGGACAAATTAAGAGCAAGAGAAGAAACCCTGGTCGATGGATCGCTCAGGGAAGAACGGCCGCCGTGCAACAACGCTAGAATTGCTCCTTCGTCGATCCAGCGCCCGCCGGAAGACATCTTCTCCGGCGCCGGCGACGTGTGTCACGCGCGGATCTGTTAAATTCAGTTACCACGAGATGGCGATGTGTACGTGTAACGCCCCACTTTTGGGAAGCCAGAATAACCCAGTTGTTAGATAGCCAAAAATCAGGGGCAACAAATTTTTTTTTAAATGCTTCACTAATGCTTGTGATTCACTTCCCATTGCTTTGTTTGACTTTGGGTACTTTGTTGGTTGTGTTTGTTAACACCTATTAGTAACCTTGTGAGCACAACCTACTTAAACCCTACCTCTTGGTGATAATGTCATGATCTTGCTTGATCACCAACTCACAAAAACACTTGGGAAATTGCTTTGTAAACACAATTGTTTGAGTGAACTTGTTGTCTTGTTGTGACTTGCTAGAGGTGTGATCATTTCTTATGTTTATCTTGGAATGTTTATACTTGTTGGTTAGTGAGTGTCTGTGGACTTAAATAATTTAAAACCTACAAATAATAGGACTTTATAGAACGGATCAGAATTCGAATCCTATCTTAAGCTATTTTCCTATTTTTGAAAATCCTCCAACTCTGGAGACATGCCATTGTGGCAAATCTTGTTCTTCTCATCAATTGCACCATCAGGGATCTCACATTCCATACCTATACTTTCCATCCAAGCTATGAAAGTATTTTATGAAAACTCCCTAGCATGTTATCTCAAAGCCATTTTTGTGGCATTCCATATTAGTGGCTATATCCCTCTCATCAGGGCAACCTTTCTAAAATCACTCCTTATTCTTTATGAGCTCAACCAAACCTTATTTTCCCATCCTCATGATTTGTGTTTCACCTCTAAGGTGGTCAATGTTCTTATCTTGGCCATTACAAACTATTTACTCTCTAAGTTTTGGTGCCTTCTAAAAAGCCTCATGTTTTCCTTGTTTTCAAAAGAAATCTCAAATGTTTTTCAAAGGAGTTGTTTATTAAAAATCACTTCTATGGTCCATATTATATACCCTCTCATTTCATTTCAAAACATTTGTTTTGAAAGCCTTTTCAAATTTATTACAAATTATTTTCCAAAAGGTCAAAAAAGGATTTTTAAATATTTTGTGAATAAAAGTATTTCCAAAATTCTTTGAAAAATGACCAAACATCTCTTTGGTCATACGTGACCTATTTATTCAAAAATATTTGTTTGTATTATTCAAAATCTTGAAGAAAACTTTGCAAAACCTTTTATGGACCTATCTTCTTCTCTGTTATTGTTTAGCCTTTTGGCATTTTTATTTTAACACTCAAGCTTACTCTTTTTGGCTATGCACCAGAACCTCATCCATCCTTGACACCTTGTCTCTCATTATAAAGTTTTGTTTGAGCCTTTGGTGTGTAAAACATTCTTATGCCATGATAGTTTTGATGCCACCAAAACAACAGTTTTCTGAACCTGTTATTTTATTCTCTTTTTGCCTCATTACAAAACCATCCAACCTTTCTTGCTCAGACGTGAATTTGTGTTCCTTGTGATCACCATGGTTAGTACCTCACTCCTATATCTTTATCCTTGACCCTTATGGATATTTGGTCACATTTCCATGATGGTTTTGTTACCCTCGTGATAACAGTTTTCTAGGACTTGTAAAAATCCTAAGTCTGAATTTTCTGAAACTCGTTTTCTGAATCCGTTTTGGCTCATTCAAAAATCCGTTCGAATCTCGTTTAAACGTCAACAAAAATCCTTCCCAGCACCTGCACTCAGACCCCTACACCTTGGGCCGACCCTAGCTGCACCTGGAGCCTGTCACGTTGAGGAGAACGGCCAGATCGAGCCATGCCCTCCGTGCACACCCGAGCTTGGTCTCGCGTGTGTGCTGCACCCCACCCGTGTCCACTTTGCAACGGTGCTCTGCACCATTACTGCACCGTATCCCCGAAATCCTGGGCACGCGCAACGACCGTGCTGTCCTAACCAAGCACGTCCACCTCGGGAACCCATGGAGAGGAGCAGCACTCTCTCTCCCTCATCACTCTGTCTAAGAGATGAGCCAGTGGCTGCCCTCGACGCTCTGCACCACCGCCCACCTCCCAGACACCGCCCTGCTCGTCCAATCGTCCTCCAACAGCCTCCCCACGCGCATCCGTGCACCTAGGGCACCCCAGACCGACACCCGCTTGGATAAGAAGCCACAGGCCTTTACCCGTGCTCTCTCCTCGTCATTTCCACTCCCACACCTCCACTCTCTCACCCCAAGCGAGACCGCAGGCTCTCTAGCTCCCTGTCGCCGTGGAAGGCGAGATCTCTCAGCTCGGACTCGAGAGCTTGCGAGCAAGCTTGCCATCGATGTCGTCCCTCTCTACTCTCCATTTTTGCTCCACCGTCTTTCCCATTTCGAGATCTTGCTCTTAGACATCTCCTTTTATTTCGAGGTATACCGGAGCTCCGTGGCCATCATGTGCCCGTCACGGACAAACTCGGCGCCGCCATCGACCTGGAGCATGCCGGGAAGTTCCAAGCCCATCCCCGACCTTCCCGCGACCTCCTCGTTCCTCTCCAACCCTCTGTCTCGGCGTTCGAGCACCTTGGTGAGCTAGCCACGACCGAGCACCTTCTATCCGTGCCCTCCGTCTTGTTCTGGTCGTTCCCAGGGAAGGAGATGAGCCAGCTCCGTCTTGGGCCAGTCCAGCTCGTTGACTCGGTCCGGCTCTAGATCTGGCCCAACTTCTGTTTTTTTAGGAGATCTATTCTTTTCTGTAAATAGCAGTTTCAGGTCTGTTAGTTTAATTAAAAATAAAATAGTTAAACTTGTAATTTGTGCAAACCAAAAATCACAGTGGTAAAGCAGTGAGTCTGGAACCATGTCCAGCTTGTAGATCTGGAAAATATTAACTTGTGCATCCTTGTTAATTGTTGTGCTAAAACTGGTCAGAAACACTAATTTCCTTTTAACTCAAGTTTTACGAAGCCTAATTTTGCAAACTCAATTTCTTTAGACAGCCCTTGTTGTTACCTGTCACCAGAATTTTACCTCGTGGTTATGTGATGCTTAAAACGAAAATGGTTTGTGTTTCAAGAAATGATCCGAAAGGACTTTGAGCATTTTTAATAAAGTTCGTGAATAAAATTTTGAAGCAAATTTAATTGTGTTGTGACCTAATGTTAACAGAGAACCAAAACCTAGTTTTGTACTTGGTTTGAAGTTGCAAAACTACCTGAGTAGAATAAACACCTAAGTAGTGTTTTCTGCCTCGAAAAAGGCTTTAAAATTATTTTAGATGCTTTAGTCAAATGCTTGTCTTGTTTGCTGTAATTGTGTTAACACCTGAGAGTTGTTTGTTCTCTGTTGTTAATATATTAGTTCTGTTAGTGCTTAAAGCAACCTTGTTTAACTTGTAGTCAATGGTTAACTTGTTGTTTAACTAAATTGCCACTCAATTTGATTGCCTCTTAAGCAACTTAAAAATAATTGTGTGTTATAGTAAACATGAGTAAAAGCTTGTGTGGTTAGAATAAAGTTTAGCCTCTGATTGTTTAGGTTAATCACTTGTGCTTAGCCTTGCATGTTAGTAGTAATCCCTAAAAGATGCTTAATCACTATTTTAACCCTAATTGTGGGAAATTAAATTGTGTTTGTTTGCCAAACTTGTTTGATAGATATTAATCTTGCCTCATGCTTGTTGCGTGTTAATGCTTGATGTATTCTTGGTGTGTCTTGATGTATGATTGATTGTGTTCCTTTTTCCTTTTTGTGACGCTAGAATTTAACGCTATCGGAGAAGCTTTGGAGAGGATTTATTGAAGAAGAATCGGAGTTTATTATATTGATCTATATGAGCAAGTCCAGGGACATTTGGCTGAAACCAGGCAAGCCACCTCAACACCCTATTGAACTCCTACTATTTGTACAAAGCATGTCTTGTTTTCAAAATAAAATAATGCATGTTTTATCTTTTATGTGGCATTTTGTCACCCCAAAACTATTTTCCAAAAATTATTGTTTGGCCAAATATATATCTACTAGTATATAATAGGTTTTGTAAAAATAAGACTCTACTTGAGAAGCCTTCCACTGAAGGCGCTATCAAGAAAATTATATTTTCTAGTAGTATATCCTTATAATCTTACCTCAAAACTATAGGATGGGAGCCTGGTTTTGATCAAATGTTTTCGGAAGAAAACCCGAGTCGCTGGGATAGGCATCTCTCTAACCATTTATACAAACTCATTTGAACTACTTCATTTCCACCTCATTTCACCATGATAGGCATCCATAAACAAAAGTACATGATATCAACTAAATGAGATGAAGGAGCATGTTGAAAGCTTTGCATGTGACAGCACATATGGGCTAACTCCCAACCTCGAAATTTATCAAGCCACTAGCATCATAATCTTAATCACAATGGGTCATGTTTTATTTATTGCAATGATAGTAAAATGTGCATCAAGTTCGTGAGAGCTATATAACCAATTTTCCTCATGGCAATCAATAACATAATCATTTTCATTCAGAGGTATAGATAACACAAATATCATGATGAACATACTCGGAATAGCATAAAGCCAATAGGTAGATATGGTGGACTCACTGGAATAACTTTGGTTGAAGGTGTTGGAAACAAGTTTTTGCTTGTTGGAGTTTTTGGGCTAGCAAAAGGGAGAAAGTTGACCATCTAGATGCATGCATGAGTGTCCATAGAACTAACTAATCCATGTTAAACCAAGTAAAATAACAATCAGCACCAAAACATGAATAAGTGATAGCTCTACAAAAAGAATTTGCAAACTATTACTCATAAACAAGCTCATGAATCATGCAACTATATGTATCATTAAAAATCAAGTCAAACATCCCTTTTCCCAATCTTATAAAAGCATCCAACATATTTCAACCCATATTTCCAGTAGCTCTCTCATATATAATTGATAGTGTGGTGGTCTCTCAAGACTCAAACAAAAAACAAAAACGACGCTCCAAGTTTATGCGATAAAGTGTTTCGATCGAAAAACAGAAGTTGGACGTGTGCAAACCGAGAGTGTGTAGGTCCAGTGGGGTTGTCTTCACATCCCCAAGCTTATGGTCTTCACCATCCTTGGATAGCTCTTGGTGCATCTCCTCCAATCCCTGTGAAAAAACTTCAAAACACCGTTTCTCCCATCTCTTTTCTGTGGGGTGCATTAATAGTGATAAACAAATAGGTTCCTTGCTGCATATAATCCTTGAACAAAAATTCATATGAATGTCCAGAAAGTATATAATGTTGTATGCCTACTCATAAACTCAATTGGATCAAAAAGATTCAACTTAAAAGCTCAAAGCATGCATCAAACAAAATGGGACAGAATCTGTCCAGAAAAACAGCAGCAGCAAAACGTATTTTTCTACCCTACCAAACTTTCTCGAAAAATTCCGAAAAATTCATGCATACAGAGGATGAAAAGTTGCAACTACAGTTCAAATATGAGCTCATTCGGAGTTACAGAATAAGAATTAAAAATCATACCGTGCACTGATTCGTGCAGGAATAAAATCTCCGAACTCAATAAGCAACTTTTCAAACCAAAAAGGGTAAAACTTGGCACTTTATTAAAAACTCCAGAACCTAACTAGACACAAAATCTCTTGTTACAGCAAGAGGACACAAAGAAAAATCACACATAAAAATAACCGGGTTGCCTCCCGCAAAGCGCTTTCTTTATAGCCATATAGCTAGGCTTCTTACTTGTTGTTTTATTGTGGACGAAGCTCATGAGGGAGCTTGAACTTTGATGGTTCCCTCTTCCTTGGAAAGTGTTCCATGCACTTCTTGTGTGGAAACTGAAACTTTACATTCCCTTCCTTTGAATCAATGATAGCACCTGTGGTACGAAGAAAAGGTCTTCCAAGAATAATAGGACTAGAGGTTTTATTCCCCATATCCATGATTAGAAAATCCACAGGCACAAAAGTCATATGTAACTCTACCATAACATCACTTACTTTTCCCAAAGCATGTTTAATAGAGTCATCAGCAAGTGCTAGTTCAATAGAGCATTTTTCAAGATTTTTCAATTCAAGCACTTCATATAGTTCTTTAGATAAAACAGAGACACTAGATCCTAGATCAAGTATGGCATGGTGTGTCTCTTTTCCAATAGTTACTAGTACCTTAGGTATCCACATATCCCCAAGCTTAGGTGGTATCATAGCCTCTTGGTTGTACCTAGCAATCTTTTCTTTCAAGACATGATTAGCAATATAAGAACCAAAACCTGCTTGGTTAGTGTTGATGGAAGGATCACTTGCAAATTTTTGTAAGATAGATATTAATTCATGCAAGCTACAATTTTCTAAGTCAAGCAAAGGATCCTTGACTTCATTAAGCATTTTAACTTCCTCAACTTCAACCTCTTTCATTACCCCAATAGATTCTTTAGCAACTCTCTCTTGCTCATGAATGTGTTCCCAAGACTTATTGATAACCTCTTGGCAATATTTTATTGTTTCCTCATGTTTTTGGGCTGTAATGATGCTCTTTAATGATGAGACTTCCTTAGTAAGCTGATCTACCCTTTCAAACAAAGCATCTTGTTTTTCAAACTTAGAGATAAATTCCTTATTAAGCTCTTTTTGGGTAGATATAAAAGATCTAATGGTGTTTTCCAAGTCACTAGAAACATTACCACTAGAAGCATATTTATTTGGCACATATGGGGGTTTATTATAAGAGTTATAATTGTTGTTACCATACCCATTATTACCATAGTTCCTAATGAAGTTGACATCAATATTTTCAGAATTGTTTCCAACTAGTTCTTGCAAAGGAACATTTTCAACACTAGGTTTATTAAGCAAAGCAAGAATAGTATCCATTTTAGATGACAAATCATTAGTTTCTTCAATAGAGTTCACTTTCTTAGAAGGATTAGGTGCCCTATCAGTATGCCATTGACTATAGTTTTGTAAAATGCTTTCCAATATATTTTTAGCTTCTACTATAGTCTTACTCATAAAAGCACCTCCAGCAGCAGAATCAAGTATGTTTCTAGACATGTAGTTTAAACCATTGTAGAAAGAGTGTAATATGGTCCATTCATTAACTCCATGTGAGGGACAAGTTCTAAGCATAAGTTTTATCCTATCCCAAGCCATAGCAACATGTTCATTTTCATTTTGCCTAAAAGAAAGGATGTTGTTTCTATTTTGCAAAATTTTAACAGGGGGATAATATTTCTTAATGAAAGCTTCTTTTAGATCATCCCAAGAATTAATACTACCAGATGGCAAGGAATGCAACCACTCTTTAGCTTTTCCTCTAAGTGAAAAAGGAAATAACTTCAGTTTTAGGATATCACTTTCCACATTTTTAAACTTTTGCATGTCACATATTTCAACAAATCATGAAGATGCATAGAGGCATCCTCCATAGCACTACCACCAAATTGTTCCCTAGTTATCAAGTTCAACAAACTAGGACTTACTTCATAACTCTCAGCATTTATCTTAGGTGTGGCAATAGCTCTCGTGATAAATTGATCATTAGGAGTGTTTGTGTAGTCACACAGCTTAGTTCTTTCTCCCATTTTAGCAAGTTTTTTTGGTATTTTTAATTTTTTATGCAAAACTGAAATAAATATGATATGATATGCAATGACACTAACAAAACAAATAAATTGCTTTGTAAGTAAAGATGGATAAGATGGTGCTCACGTAGGTGCAACCTCCCCAAGCTTAGGTGTTAGCACAAGTTGGTGACGTTGACTTTGTTGTGAGATGAATGCGATGATGCACACCCTTGGATAAATCTCTCAGCTACGATTCCCCGGCAACGGCGCCAGAAAACGTCTTGATGATCCCGAAGAGCAAGTCTTGATGCCTGCACAAATAACGGGATTTAGGTTGAGACTCCAAGTGCAGAGTGTATAGTATAGTGGAAGACAGTTTTCCCCACGAGGGGTGACTCGAGGGTTTAATATCGAACTCTCGGGGAATCTGAAGTGGTAGATTTATCTTCTTATCCTTCTTTTGGTTACCTACAAAACAAGGTTAGATGTTTTGGTCCTCAACCTCACCTGTGGTTGTCAAGCACAAGGTGTAAGAATGATATCAGGATAGTTATGCAATGCAAACAAGAAATAAATATGCAATGATGGTGGATGCAATGATAAATGATATTTTTGGGTTTTTGAATGATGTATGCAAGATGAAAAGTATTTTTGTATTTTCGGATTTAATGATGGCTGAAAATAGAAAAGTGGTATATGGTGTTGGAAAGGTGTTTCTTATGATTAAAAATGGACTGGGGTTCATGGTTTCACAAATGCACTCTCTCTTTATAAAGTGGTAGACAATGGAACACACAAAGTTAACATATGAGATTGCAACACAGGGTTTGATAACAAGTTACTTAGATATATGGGCATCACGTCCTAACATAGAGATCTTTTGGTTATTAACCTCTCTTATACTCCACCAAGATGCGAACTAAATCATAACACCTCAGTAATTAAGATAACTCAGAGTATAGCATTAAGTATCATGACATGAAGTGAAAATAAGAACATGCTAGATCTAGTCATGGAGTAGTGGCAATGGTCACGCCCACATCCCCGGTAGCATGGTATTTTAGTTTATCCCTAGTGAGGTAACAAAGTAAGGTAAAGATACCAAAGTGGATCGCAGAACTTTCTCTCACGTTCACTGCACTAGCCACCCCCCGTTACTCCAACTAATGCACACGTTCCCCCACACACGCTCTCATAAACATGCTTGATCAAAACAAGTAGACAAGAACGGGGTACATAATATGCATCTATACTCATAACTGAAACAAACATTGCAATCTCAAACATATATTAACTCATAAAGATCCACCACAAAGGTATTACAACGGTGACCGTAATCATGTTCAGCAGCTCATACGGTGCTAATTAGTGAAGCTCAAGAGAGGAGAGATACATAAGTTACTTCCACAAACCCATAGTCCAGAGGTGGACTACTCCCTCTTCATCATGGAGACGGTGGAGAAGTCGATGGAGAAGATGGAGACCACGCCGGCAGCGCCCCGCCGGAGTTTTCCCCCTCCAATCTGCAGCTCCTGATCTCCGTTTCGGTGTTTCTGTGTTTGTGCGGCGCTCCTTCCAGAGAACGACGGGGGACCTTTTTTATAGGCGTTTTTAGGTCAAGACGAAGGCGGTGGAGCGAAGATCGACGGCAACGGAGCCACGAGGCCCAAACGGGTGGGTCCCACGCGGCCTGTACTGGCCGCGTGGGCCAGCCCGTTTGGCCCTCGGGCCTCCGTTTGCTTGCTTCCTTTTTCCGTAGTCCTTCTTCCTTCCAAATATTGACGCCCGTAAATTTCCAGGTGATTTCGTTGACGTTTGGGTCCCTGAAACATTAAAATACAAAACTAGGGTTTTCTGCCTGTGCAGGGTTAATTCCAAATAAATGGGAAAACTATGAAGTATTCCCAAAATCATGATAAAACATTGATATAACCCTTATATGATGCAAATATGATTGGAATATAAGCAATTAAAGTGCAAAGTTCATGTATGCATTTTACATGCATCAACATCCCCAAGCTTAATCCATGCTCGTCCTCGAGTATGAAGATGATAAAACTAACATGGACTTTGCAATTTAATACTTAACAATGGATATCAAAGATGATTACTATTGCTACATATAGTCAAATGATTCATTCTTCAAAGGAGTAGCAATATGCAAATAGTTTATGAAGTGATATCAAGTATTCAAGACAAGGATGTTCATTGATAGTTCACAAAGTGTAACATGGTAGCAAGTAATATGGAACACATGTATGCATAATGATAAGTAGAACATCCTACAATGGTCATAGAGTGTAGATGAAAATCTGAATATGATAGGTGTACACTTTGGAAAGATGTATATGTGAGTAGAGGTAAAGCATGCATAAGTTTCATCCAACTTCCAAACTCTTCTACTTAAGTTAATGATTGCAATAAGGTATTCATTGGTGTCAAGCTCTCATTGCCCCTATCATAGCATCTTGAATGATTAAGGTTAAAGTGAAAGCAAATATGAGTAGTGTGCTTGACAAAGTAAAGGTTGGATGTCTCATGCCCCTTGAATACAAGTACCTACACCATGATTACTCAACTTAGGAAACAAAGCAAGTTCAAGTTATATCATTGTAAGTAATAATAGTATCATCAAGAGCGTCAACTGGGGTACCTCTTGTCCCAAGATATGGAACAAGCCCATATCAAAATGACAAGACAAACAAACAAAATGAACAATCTCAACACCCTTTTTATTTACCATTTGGAATAGTTTTTTATTGCAAGGTGTATCACAGAAGGTTCACCATAGTATGTAAGTAAATTTCCACCATGAATGATGCATGGCTTAGATTAGCGGCCCAGGCGTCTCTCTAACCATTTATACAAACTCATTTGAACTACTTCATTTCCACCTCATTTCACCATGATAGGCATCCATAAACAAAAGTACATGATATCAACTAAATGAGATGAAGGAGCATGTTGAAAGCTTTGCATGTGACAGCACATATGGGCTAACTCCCAACCTCGAACATTTATCAAGCCACTAGCATCATAATCTTAATCACAATGGGTCATGTTTTATTATGCAATGATAGAAAATGTGCATCAAGTTCGTGAGAGCTATATAACCAATTTTTCCATTGCAATCAATAACATAAACATTTTCATTCAGAGGTAAGATAACACAAAAACATGTTAAACATACTCGGAATAGCATAAAGCCAATAGGTAGATATGGTGGACTCACTGGAATAACTTTGGTTGAAGGTGTTGGAAACAAGTTTTTGCTTGTTGGAGTTTTTGGGCTAGCAAAAGGGAGAAAGTTGACCATCTAGATGCATGCATGAGTGTCCATAGAACTAACTAATCCATGTTAAACCAAGTAAAATAACAATCAGCACCAAAACATGAATAAGTGATAGCTCTACAAAAAGAATTTGCAAACTATTACTCATAAACAAGCTCATGAATCATGCAACTATATGTATCATTAAAAATCAAGTCAAACATCCCTTTTCCCAATCTTATAAAAGCATCCAACATATTTCAACCCATATTTCCAGTAGCTCTCTCATATATAATTGATAGTGTGGTGGTCTCTCAAGACTCAAACAAAAACAAAAACGACGCTCCAAGTTTATGCGATAAAGTGTTTCGATCGAAAAACAGAAGTTGGACGTGTGCAAACCGAGAGTGTGTAGGTCCAGTGGGGTTGTCTTCACATCCCCAAGCTTATGGTCTTCACCATCCTTGGATAGCTCTTGGTGCATCTCCTCCAATCCCTGTGAAAAAACTTCAAAACACCGTTTCTCCCATCTCTTTTCTGTGGGGTGCATTAATAGTGATAAACAAATAGGTTCCTTGCTGCATATAATCCTTGAACAAAAATTCATATGAATGTCCAGAAAGTATATAATGTTGTATGCCTACTCATAAACTCAATTGGATCAAAAAGATTCAACTTAAAAGCTCAAAGCATGCATCAAACAAAATGGGACAGAATCTGTCCAGAAAAACAGCAGCAGCAAAACGTATTTTTCTACCCTACCAAACTTTCTCGAAAAATTCCGAAAAAATTCATGCATACAGAGGATGAAAAGTTGCAACTACAGTTCAAATATGAGCTCATTCGGAGTTACAGAATAAGAATTAAAAATCATACCGTGCACTGATTCGTGCAGGAATAAAATCTCCGAACTATAAGCAACTTTTCAAACCAAAAAGGGTAAAACTTGGCACTTTATTAAAAACTCCAGAACCTAACTAGACACAAATCTCTTGTTACAGCAAGAGGACACAAAGAAAAATCACACATAAAAATAACCGGGTTGCCTCCCGCAAAGCGCTTTCTTTATAGCCATATAGCTAGGCTTCTTACTTGTTGTTTTATTGTGGACGAAGCTCATGAGGGAGCTTGAACTTTGTGGTTCCCTCTTCCTTGGAAAGTGTTCCATGCACTTCTTGTGTGGAAACTGAAACTTTACATTCCCTTCCTTTGAATCAATGATAGCACCTGTGGTACGAAGAAAAGGTCTTCCAAGAATAATAGGACTAGAGGTTTTATTCCCCATATCCATGATTAGAAAATCCACAGGCACAAAAGTCATATGTAACTCTACCATAACATCACTTACTTTTCCCAAAGCATGTTTAATAGAGTCATCAGCAAGTGCTAGTTCAATAGAGCATTTTTCAAGATTTTTCAATTCAAGCACTTCATATAGTTCTTTAGATAAAACAGAGACACTAGATCCTAGATCAAGTATGGCATGGTGTGTCTCTTTTCCAATAGTTACTAGTACCTTAGGTATCCACATATCCCCAAGCTTAGGTGGTATCATAGCCTCTTGGTTGTACCTAGCAATCTTTTCTTTCAAGACATGATTAGCAATATAAGAACCAAAACCTGCTTGGTTAGTGTTGATGGAAGGATCACTTGCAAATTTTTGTAAGATAGATATTAATTCATGCAAGCTACAATTTTCTAAGTCAAGCAAAGGATCCTTGACTTCATTAAGCATTTTAACTTCCTCAACTTCAACCTCTTTCATTACCCCAATAGATTCTTTAGCAACTCTCTCTTGCTCATGAATGTGTTCCCAAGACTTATTGATAACCTCTTGGCAATATTTTATTGTTTCCTCATGTTTTTGGGCTGTAATGATGCTCTTTAATGATGAGACTTCCTTAGTAAGCTGATCTACCCTTTCAAACAAAGCATCTTGTTTTTCAAACTTAGAGATAAATTCCTTATTAAGCTCTTTTTGGGTAGATATAAAAGATCTAATGGTGTTTTCCAAGTCACTAGAAACATTACCACTAGAAGCATATTTATTTGGCACATATGGGGGTTTATTATAAGAGTTATAATTGTTGTTACCATACCCATTATTACCATAGTTCCTAATGAAGTTGACATCAATATTTTCAGAATTGTTTCCAACTAGTTCTTGCAAAGGAACATTTTCAACACTAGGTTTATTAAGCAAAGCAAGAATAGTATCCATTTTAGATGACAAATCATTAGTTTCTTCAATAGAGTTCACTTTCTTAGAAGGATTAGGTGCCCTATCAGTATGCCATTGACTATAGTTTTGTAAAATGCTTTCCAATATATTTTTAGCTTCTACTATAGTCTTACTCATAAAAGCACCTCCAGCAGCAGAATCAAGTATGTTTCTAGACATGTAGTTTAAACCATTGTAGAAAGAGTGTAATATGGTCCATTCATTAACTCCATGTGAGGGACAAGTTCTAAGCATAAGTTTTATCCTATCCCAAGCCATAGCAACATGTTCATTTTCATTTTGCCTAAAAGAAAGGATGTTGTTTCTATTTTGCAAAATTTTAACAGGGGGATAATATTTCTTAATGAAAGCTTCTTTTAGATCATCCCAAGAATTAATACTACCAGATGGCAAGGAATGCAACCACTCTTTAGCTTTTCCTCTAAGTGAAAAAGGAAATAACTTCAGTTTTAGGATATCACTTTCCACATTTTTAAACTTTTGCATGTCACATATTTCAACAAAGTCATGAAGATGCATAGAGGCATCCTCCATAGCACTACCACCAAATTGTTCCCTAGTTATCAAGTTCAACAAACTAGGACTTACTTCATAACTCTCAGCATTTATCTTAGGTGTGGCAATAGCTCTCGTGATAAATTGATCATTAGGAGTGTTTGTGTAGTCACACAGCTTAGTTCTTTCTCCCATTTTAGCAAGTTTTTTTGGTATTTTTAATTTTTTATGCAAAACTGAAATAAATATGATATGATATGCAATGACACTAACAAAACAAATAAATTGCTTTGTAAGTAAAGATGGATAAGATGGTGCTCACGTAGGTGCAACCTCCCCAAGCTTAGGTGTTAGCACAAGTTGGTGACGTTGACTTTGTTGTGAGATGAATGCGATGATGCACACCCTTGGATAAATCTCTCAGCTACGATTCCCCGGCAACGGCGCCAGAAAACGTCTTGATGATCCCGAAGAGCAAGTCTTGATGCCTGCACAAATAACGGGATTAGGTTGAGACTCCAAGTGCAGAGTGTATAGTAAGTGGAAGACAGTTTTCCCCACGAGGGGTGACTCGAGGGTTTAATATCGAACTCTCGGGGAATCTGAAGTGGTAGATTTATCTTCTTATCCTTCTTTTGGTTACCTACAAAACAAGGTTAGATGTTTTGGTCCTCAACCTCACCTGTGGTTGTCAAGCACAAGGTGTAAGAATGATATCAGGATAGTTATGCAATGCAAACAAGAAATAAATATGCAATGATGGTGGATGCAATGTAAATGATATTTTTGGGTTTTTGAATGATGTATGCAAGATGAAAAGTATTTTTGTATTTTCGGATTTAATGATGGCTGAAAATAGAAAAGTGGTATATGGTGTTGGAAAGGTGTTTCTTATGATTAAAAATGGACTGGGGTTCATGGTTTCACAAATGCACTCTCTCTTTATAAAGTGGTAGACAATGGAACACACAAAGTTAACATATGAGATTGCAACACAGGGTTTGATAACAAGTTACTTAGATATATGGGCATCACGTCCTAACATAGAGATCTTTTGGTTATTAACCTCTCTTATACTCCACCAAGATGCGAACTAAATCATAACACCTCAGTAATTAAGATAACTCAGAGTATAGCATTAAGTATCATGACATGAAGTGAAAATAAGAACATGCTAGATCTAGTCATGGAGTAGTGGCAATGGTCACGCCCACATCCCCGGTAGCATGGTATTTTAGTTTATCCCTAGTGAGGTAACAAAGTAAGGTAAAGATACCAAAGTGGATCGCAGAACTTTCTCTCACGTTCACTGCACTAGCCACCCCCCGTTACTCCAACTAATGCACACGTTCCCCCCACACGCTCTCATAAACATGCTTGATCAAAACAAGTAGACAAGAACGGGGTACATAATATGCATCTATACTCATAACTGAAACAAACATTGCAATCTCAAACATATATTAACTCATAAAGATCCACCACAAAGGTATTACAACGGTGACCGTAATCATGTTCAGCAGCTCATACGGTGCTAATTAGTGAAGCTCAAGAGAGGAGAGATACATAAGTTACTTCCACAAACCCATAGTCCAGAGGTGGACTACTCCCTCTTCATCATGGAGACGGTGGAGAAGTCGATGGAGAAGATGGAGACCACGCCGGCAGCGCCCCGCCGGAGTTTTCCCCCTCCAATCTGCAGCTCCTGATCTCCGTTTCGGTGTTTCTGTGTTTGTGCGGCGCTCCTTCCAGAGAACGACGGGGGACCTTTTTTATAGGCGTTTTTAGGTCAAGACGAAGGCGGTGGAGCGAAGATCGACGGCAACGGAGCCACGAGGCCCAAACGGGTGGGTCCCACGCGGCCAGTACTGGCCGCGTGGGCCACCGTTTGGCCCTCGGGTCTCCGTTTGCTTGCTTCCTTTTTCCGTAGTCCTTCTTCCTTCCAAATATTGACGCCCGTAAATTTCCAGGTGATTTCGTTGACGTTTGGGTCCCTGAAACATTAAAATACAAAACTAGGGTTTTCTGCCTGTGCAGGGTTAATTCCAAATAAATGGGAAAACTATGAAGTATTCCCAAAATCATGATAAAACATTGATATAACCCTTATATGATGCAAATATGATTGGAATATAAGCAATTAAAGTGCAAAGTTCATGTATGCATTTTACATGCATCAACATCCCCAAGCTTAATCCATGCTCGTCCTCGAGTATGAAGATGATAAAACTAACATGGACTTTGCAATTTAATACTTAACAATGGATATCAAAGATGATTACTATTGCTACATATAGTCAAATGATTCATTCTTCAAAGGAGTAGCAATATGCAAATAGTTTATGAAGTGATATCAAGTATTCAAGACAAGGATGTTCATTGATAGTTCACAAAGTGTAACATAGCAAGTAATATGGAACACATGTATGCATAATGATAAGTAGAACATCCTACAATGGTCATAGAGTGTAGATGAAAATCTGAATATGATAGGTGTACACTTTGGAAAGATGTATATGTGAGTAGAGGTAAAGCATGCATAAGTTTCATCCAACTTCCAAACTCTTCTACTTAAGTTAATGATTGCAATAAGGTATTCATTGGTGTCAAGCTCTCATTGCCCCTATCATAGCATCTTGAATGATTAAGGTTAAAGTGAAAGCAAATATGAGTAGTGTGCTTGACAAAGTAAAGGTTGGATGTCTCATGCCCCTTGAATACAAGTACCTACACCATGATTACTCAACTTAGGAAACAAAGCAAGTTCAAGTTATATCATTGTAAGTAATAATAGTATCATCAAGAGCGTCAACTGGGGTACCTCTTGTCCCAAGATATGGAACAAGCCCATATCAAAATGACAAGACAAACAAACAAAATGAACAATCTCAACACCCTTTTTATTTACCATTTGGAATAGTTTTTTATTGCAAGGTGTATCACAGAAGGTTCACCATAGTATGTAAGTAAATTTCCACCATGAATGATGCATGGCTTAGATTAGCGGCCCAGGCGTCTCTCTAACCATTTATACAAACTCATTTGAACTACTTCATTTCCACCTCATTTCACATGATAGCATCCATAACAAAAGTACATGATATCAACTAAATGAGATGAAGGAGCATGTTGAAAGCTTTGCATGTGACAGCACATATGGGCTAACTCCCAACCTCGAACATTTATCAAGCCACTAGCATCATAATCTTAATCACAATGGGTCATGTTTTATTATGCAATGATAGAAAATGTGCATCAAGTTCGTGAGAGCTATATAACCAATTTTTCCATTGCAATCAATAACATAAACATTTTCATTCAGAGGTAAGATAACACAAAACATGTTAAACATACTCGGAATAGCATAAAGCCAATAGGTAGATATGGTGGACTCACTGGAATAACTTTGGTTGAAGGTGTTGGAAACAAGTTTTTGCTTGTTGGAGTTTTTGGGCTAGCAAAAGGGAGAAAGTTGACCATCTAGATGCATGCATGAGTGTCCATAGAACTAACTAATCCATGTTAAACCAAGTAAAATAACAATCAGCACCAAAACATGAATAAGTGATAGCTCTACAAAAAGAATTTGCAAACTATTACTCATAAACAAGCTCATGAATCATGCAACTATATGTATCATTAAAAATCAAGTCAAACATCCCTTTTCCCAATCTTATAAAAGCATCCAACATATTTCAACCCATATTTCCAGTAGCTCTCTCATATATAATTGATAGTGTGGTGGTCTCTCAAGACTCAAACAAAAACAAAAACGACGCTCCAAGTTTATGCGATAAAGTGTTTCGATCGAAAAACAGAAGTTGGACGTGTGCAAACCGAGAGTGTGTAGGTCCAGCGGGGTTGTCTTCACATCCCCAAGCTTATGGTCTTCACCATCCTTGGATAGCTCTTGGTGCATCTCCTCCAATCCCTGTGAAAAAACTTCAAAACACCGTTTCTCCCATCTCTTTTCTGTGGGGTGCATTAATAGTGATAAACAAATAGGTTCCTTGCTGCATATAATCCTTGAACAAAAATTCATATGAATGTCCAGAAAGTGTATAATGTTGTATGCCTACTCATAAACTCAATTGGATCAAAAAGATTCAACTTAAAAGCTCAAAGCATGCATCAAACAAAATGGGACAGAATCTGTCCAGAAAAACAGCAGCAGCAAAACGTATTTTTCTACCCTACCAAACTTTCTCGAAAAATTCCGAAAAATTCATGCATACAGAGGATGAAAAGTTGCAACTACAGTTCAAATATGAGCTCATTCGGAGTTACAGAATAAGAATTAAAAATCATACCGTGCACTGATTCGTGCAGGAATAAAATCTCCGAACTATAAGCAACTTTTTCAAACCAAAAAGGGTAAAACTTGGCACTTTATTAAAAACTCCAGAACCTAACTAGACACAAAATCTCTTGTTACAGCAAGAGGACACAAAGAAAAATCACACATAAAAATAACCGGGTTGCCTCCCGCAAAGCGCTTTCTTTATAGCCATATAGCTAGGCTTCTTACTTGTTGTTTTATTGTGGACGAAGCTCATGAGGGAGCTTGAACTTTGGTGGTTCCCTCTTCCTTGGAAAGTGTTCCATGCACTTCTTGTGTGGAAACTGAAACTTTACATTCCCTTCCTTTGAATCAATGATAGCACCTGTGGTACGAAGAAAAGGTCTTCCAAGAATAATAGGACTAGAGGTTTTATTCCCCATATCCATGATTAGAAAATCCACAGGCACAAAAGTCATATGTAACTCTACCATAACATCACTTACTTTTCCCAAAGCATGTTTAATAGAGTCATCAGCAAGTGCTAGTTCAATAGAGCATTTTTCAAGATTTTTCAATTCAAGCACTTCATATAGTTCTTTAGATAAAACAGAGACACTAGATCCTAGATCAAGTATGGCATGGTGTGTCTCTTTTCCAATAGTTACTAGTACCTTAGGTATCCACATATCCCCAAGCTTAGGTGGTATCATAGCCTCTTGGTTGTACCTAGCAATCTTTTCTTTCAAGACATGATTAGCAATATAAGAACCAAAACCTGCTTGGTTAGTGTTGATGGAAGGATCACTTGCAAATTTTTGTAAGATAGATATTAATTCATGCAAGCTACAATTTTCTAAGTCAAGCAAAGGATCCTTGACTTCATTAAGCATTTTAACTTCCTCAACTTCAACCTCTTTCATTACCCCAATAGATTCTTTAGCAACTCTCTCTTGCTCATGAATGTGTTCCCAAGACTTATTGATAACCTCTTGGCAATATTTTATTGTTTCCTCATGTTTTTGGGCTGTAATGATGCTCTTTAATGATGAGACTTCCTTAGTAAGCTGATCTACCCTTTCAAACAAAGCATCTTGTTTTTCAAACTTAGAGATAAATTCCTTATTAAGCTCTTTTTGGGTAGATATAAAAGATCTAATGGTGTTTTCCAAGTCACTAGAAACATTACCACTAGAAGCATATTTATTTGGCACATATGGGGGTTTATTATAAGAGTTATAATTGTTGTTACCATACCCATTATTACCATAGTTCCTAATGAAGTTGACATCAATATTTTCAGAATTGTTTCCAACTAGTTCTTGCAAAGGAACATTTTCAACACTAGGTTTATTAAGCAAAGCAAGAATAGTATCCATTTTAGATGACAAATCATTAGTTTCTTCAATAGAGTTCACTTTCTTAGAAGGATTAGGTGCCCTATCAGTATGCCATTGACTATAGTTTTGTAAAATGCTTTCCAATATATTTTTAGCTTCTACTATAGTCTTACTCATAAAAGCACCTCCAGCAGCAGAATCAAGTATGTTTCTAGACATGTAGTTTAAACCATTGTAGAAAGAGTGTAATATGGTCCATTCATTAACTCCATGTGAGGGACAAGTTCTAAGCATAAGTTTTATCCTATCCCAAGCCATAGCAACATGTTCATTTTCATTTTGCCTAAAAGAAAGGATGTTGTTTCTATTTTGCAAAATTTTAACAGGGGGATAATATTTCTTAATGAAAGCTTCTTTTAGATCATCCCAAGAATTAATACTACCAGATGGCAAGGAATGCAACCACTCTTTAGCTTTTCCTCTAAGTGAAAAAGGAAATAACTTCAGTTTTAGGATATCACTTTCCACATTTTTAAACTTTTGCATGTCACATATTTCAACAAAGTCATGAAGATGCATAGAGGCATCCTCCATAGCACTACCACCAAATTGTTCCCTAGTTATCAAGTTCAACAAACTAGGACTTACTTCATAACTCTCAGCATTTATCTTAGGTGTGGCAATAGCTCTCGTGATAAATTGATCATTAGGAGTGTTTGTGTAGTCACACAGCTTAGTTCTTTCTCCCATTTTAGCAAGTTTTTTTGGTATTTTTAATTTTTTATGCAAAACTGAAATAAATATGATATGATATGCAATGACACTAACAAAACAAATAAATTGCTTTGTAAGTAAAGATGGATAAGATGGTGCTCACGTAGGTGCAACCTCCCCAAGCTTAGGTGTTAGCACAAGTTGGTGACGTTGACTTTGTTGTGAGATGAATGCGATGATGCACACCCTTGGATAAATCTCTCAGCTACGATTCCCCGGCAACGGCGCCAGAAAACGTCTTGATGATCCCGAAGAGCAAGTCTTGATGCCTGCACAAATAAACGGGATTAGGTTGAGACTCCAAGTGCAGAGTGTATAGTAAGTGGAAGACAGTTTTCCCCACGAGGGGTGACTCGAGGGTTTAATATCGAACTCTCGGGGAATCTGAAGTGGTAGATTTATCTTCTTATCCTTCTTTTGGTTACCTACAAAACAAGGTTAGATGTTTTGGTCCTCAACCTCACCTGTGGTTGTCAAGCACAAGGTGTAAGAATGATATCAGGATAGTTATGCAATGCAAACAAGAAATAAATATGCAATGATGGTGGATGCAATGAATGATATTTTTGGGTTTTTGAATGATGTATGCAAGATGAAAAGTATTTTTGTATTTTCGGATTTAATGATGGCTGAAAATAGAAAAGTGGTATATGGTGTTGGAAAGGTGTTTCTTATGATTAAAAATGGACTGGGGTTCATGGTTTCACAAATGCACTCTCTCTTTATAAAGTGGTAGACAATGGAACACACAAAGTTAACATATGAGATTGCAACACAGGGTTTGATAACAAGTTACTTAGATATATGGGCATCACGTCCTAACATAGAGATCTTTTGGTTATTAACCTCTCTTATACTCCACCAAGATGCGAACTAAATCATAACACCTCAGTAATTAAGATAACTCAGAGTATAGCATTAAGTATCATGACATGAAGTGAAAATAAGAACATGCTAGATCTAGTCATGGAGTAGTGGCAATGGTCACGCCCACATCCCCGGTAGCATGGTATTTTAGTTTATCCCTAGTGAGGTAACAAAGTAAGGTAAAGATACCAAAGTGGATCGCAGAACTTTCTCTCACGTTCACTGCACTAGCCACCCCCCGTTACTCCAACTAATGCACACGTTCCCCCTCACACGCTCTCATAAACATGCTTGATCAAAACAAGTAGACAAGAACGGGGTACATAATATGCATCTATACTCATAACTGAAACAAACATTGCAATCTCAAACATATATTAACTCATAAAGATCCACCACAAAGGTATTACAACGGTGACCGTAATCATGTTCAGCAGCTCATACGGTGCTAATTAGTGAAGCTCAAGAGAGGAGAGATACATAAGTTACTTCCACAAACCCATAGTCCAGAGGTGGACTACTCCCTCTTCATCATGGAGACGGTGGAGAAGTCGATGGAGAAGATGGAGACCACGCCGGCAGCGCCCCGCCGGAGTTTTCCCCCTCCAATCTGCAGCTCCTGATCTCCGTTTCGGTGTTTCTGTGTTTGTGCGGCGCTCCTTCCAGAGAACGACGGGGGACCTTTTTTATAGGCGTTTTTAGGTCAAGACGAAGGCGGTGGAGCGAAGATCGACGGCAACGGAGCCACGAGGCCCAAACGGGTGGGTCCCACGCGGCCAGTACTGGCCGCGTGGGCCACCCGTTTGGCCCTCGGGCCTCCGTTTGCTTGCTTCCTTTTTCCGTAGTCCTTCTTCCTTCCAAATATTGACGCCCGTAAATTTCCAGGTGATTTCGTTGACGTTTGGGTCCCTGAAACATTAAAATACAAAACTAGGGTTTTCTGCCTGTGCAGGGTTAATTCCAAATAAATGGGAAAACTATGAAGTATTCCCAAAATCATGATAAAACATTGATATAACCCTTATATGATGCAAATATGATTGGAATATAAGCAATTAAAGTGCAAAGTTCATGTATGCATTTTACATGCATCAACATCCCCAAGCTTAATCCATGCTCGTCCTCGAGTATGAAGATGATAAAACTAACATGGACTTTGCAATTTAATACTTAACAATGGATATCAAAGATGATTACTATTGCTACATATAGTCAAATGATTCATTCTTCAAAGGAGTAGCAATATGCAAATAGTTTATGAAGTGATATCAAGTATTCAAGACAAGGATGTTCATTGATAGTTCACAAAGTGTAACATAGTAGCAAGTAATATGGAACACATGTATGCATAATGATAAGTAGAACATCCTACAATGGTCATAGAGTGTAGATGAAAATCTGAATATGATAGGTGTACACTTTGGAAAGATGTATATGTGAGTAGAGGTAAAGCATGCATAAGTTTCATCCAACTTCCAAACTCTTCTACTTAAGTTAATGATTGCAATAAGGTATTCATTGGTGTCAAGCTCTCATTGCCCCTATCATAGCATCTTGAATGATTAAGGTTAAAGTGAAAGCAAATATGAGTAGTGTGCTTGACAAAGTAAAGGTTGGATGTCTCATGCCCCTTGAATACAAGTACCTACACCATGATTACTCAACTTAGGAAACAAAGCAAGTTCAAGTTATATATCATTGTAAGTAATAATAGTATCATCAAGAGCGTCAACTGGGGTACCTCTTGTCCCAGATATGGAACAAGCCCATATCAAAATGACAAGACAAACAAACAAAATGAACAATCTCAACACCCTTTTTATTTACCATTTGGAATAGTTTTTTATTGCAAGGTGTATCACAGAAGGTTCACCATAGTATGTAAGTAAATTTCCACCATGAATGATGCATGGCTTAGATTAGCGGCCCAGGCGTCTCTCTAACCATTTATACAAACTCATTTGAACTACTTCATTTCCACCTCATTTCACCATGATAGGCATCCATAAACAAAAGTACATGATATCAACTAAATGAGATGAAGAGCATGTTGAAAGCTTTGCATGTGACAGCACATATGGGCTAACTCCCAACCTCGAACATTTATCAAGCCACTAGCATCATAATCTTAATCACAATGGGTCATGTTTTATTATGCAATGATAGTAAAATGTGCATCAAGTTCGTGAGAGCTATATAACCAATTTTTCCATTGCAATCAATAACATAAACATTTTCATTCAGAGGTAAGATAACACAAAAACATGTTAAACATACTCGGAATAGCATAAAGCCAATAGGTAGATATGGTGGACTCACTGGAATAACTTTGGTTGAAGGTGTTGGAAACAAGTTTTTGCTTGTTGGAGTTTTTGGGCTAGCAAAAGGGAGAAAGTTGACCATCTAGATGCATGCATGAGTGTCCATAGAACTAACTAATCCATGTTAAACCAAGTAAAATAACAATCAGCACCAAAACATGAATAAGTGATAGCTCTACAAAAAGAATTTGCAAACTATTACTCATAAACAAGCTCATGAATCATGCAACTATATGTATCATTAAAAATCAAGTCAAACATCCCTTTTCCCAATCTTATAAAAGCATCCAACATATTTCAACCCATATTTCCAGTAGCTCTCTCATATATAATTGATAGTGTGGTGGTCTCTCAAGACTCAAACAAAAACAAAAACGACGCTCCAAGTTTATGCGATAAAGTGTTTCGATCGAAAAACAGAAGTTGGACGTGTGCAAACCGAGAGTGTGTAGGTCCAGTGGGGTTGTCTTCACATCCCCAAGCTTATGGTCTTCACCATCCTTGGATAGCTCTTGGTGCATCTCCTCCAATCCCTGTGAAAAAACTTCAAAACACCGTTTCTCCCATCTCTTTTCTGTGGGGTGCATTAATAGTGATAAACAAATAGGTTCCTTGCTGCATATAATCCTTGAACAAAAATTCATATGAATGTCCAGAAAGTATATAATGTTGTATGCCTACTCATAAACTCAATTGGATCAAAAAGATTCAACTTAAAAGCTCAAAGCATGCATCAAACAAAATGGGACAGAATCTGTCCAGAAAAACAGCAGCAGCAAAACGTATTTTTCTACCCTACCAAACTTTCTCGAAAAATTCCGAAAAAATTCATGCATACAGAGGATGAAAAGTTGCAACTACAGTTCAAATATGAGCTCATTCGGAGTTACAGAATAAGAATTAAAAATCATACCGTGCACTGATTCGTGCAGGAATAAAATCTCCGAACGCTATAAGCAACTTTTCAAACCAAAAAGGGTAAAACTTGGCACTTTATTAAAAACTCCAGAACCTAACTAGACACAAAATCTCTTGTTACAGCAAGAGGACACAAAGAAAAATCACACATAAAAATAACCGGGTTGCCTCCCGCAAAGCGCTTTCTTTATAGCCATATAGCTAGGCTTCTTACTTGTTGTTTTATTGTGGACGAAGCTCATGAGGGAGCTTGAACTTTGATGGTTCCCTCTTCCTTGGAAAGTGTTCCATGCACTTCTTGTGTGGAAACTGAAACTTTACATTCCCTTCCTTTGAATCAATGATAGCACCTGTGGTACGAAGAAAAGGTCTTCCAAGAATAATAGGACTAGAGGTTTTATTCCCCATATCCATGATTAGAAAATCCACAGGCACAAAAGTCATATGTAACTCTACCATAACATCACTTACTTTTCCCAAAGCATGTTTAATAGAGTCATCAGCAAGTGCTAGTTCAATAGAGCATTTTTCAAGATTTTTCAATTCAAGCACTTCATATAGTTCTTTAGATAAAACAGAGACACTAGATCCTAGATCAAGTATGGCATGGTGTGTCTCTTTTCCAATAGTTACTAGTACCTTAGGTATCCACATATCCCCAAGCTTAGGTGGTATCATAGCCTCTTGGTTGTACCTAGCAATCTTTTCTTTCAAGACATGATTAGCAATATAAGAACCAAAACCTGCTTGGTTAGTGTTGATGGAAGGATCACTTGCAAATTTTTGTAAGATAGATATTAATTCATGCAAGCTACAATTTTCTAAGTCAAGCAAAGGATCCTTGACTTCATTAAGCATTTTAACTTCCTCAACTTCAACCTCTTTCATTACCCCAATAGATTCTTTAGCAACTCTCTCTTGCTCATGAATGTGTTCCCAAGACTTATTGATAACCTCTTGGCAATATTTTATTGTTTCCTCATGTTTTTGGGCTGTAATGATGCTCTTTAATGATGAGACTTCCTTAGTAAGCTGATCTACCCTTTCAAACAAAGCATCTTGTTTTTCAAACTTAGAGATAAATTCCTTATTAAGCTCTTTTTGGGTAGATATAAAAGATCTAATGGTGTTTTCCAAGTCACTAGAAACATTACCACTAGAAGCATATTTATTTGGCACATATGGGGGTTTATTATAAGAGTTATAATTGTTGTTACCATACCCATTATTACCATAGTTCCTAATGAAGTTGACATCAATATTTTCAGAATTGTTTCCAACTAGTTCTTGCAAAGGAACATTTTCAACACTAGGTTTATTAAGCAAAGCAAGAATAGTATCCATTTTAGATGACAAATCATTAGTTTCTTCAATAGAGTTCACTTTCTTAGAAGGATTAGGTGCCCTATCAGTATGCCATTGACTATAGTTTTGTAAAATGCTTTCCAATATATTTTTAGCTTCTACTATAGTCTTACTCATAAAAGCACCTCCAGCAGCAGAATCAAGTATGTTTCTAGACATGTAGTTTAAACCATTGTAGAAAGAGTGTAATATGGTCCATTCATTAACTCCATGTGAGGGACAAGTTCTAAGCATAAGTTTTATCCTATCCCAAGCCATAGCAACATGTTCATTTTCATTTTGCCTAAAAGAAAGGATGTTGTTTCTATTTTGCAAAATTTTAACAGGGGGATAATATTTCTTAATGAAAGCTTCTTTTAGATCATCCCAAGAATTAATACTACCAGATGGCAAGGAATGCAACCACTCTTTAGCTTTTCCTCTAAGTGAAAAAGGAAATAACTTCAGTTTTAGGATATCACTTTCCACATTTTTAAACTTTTGCATGTCACATATTTCAACAAAGTCATGAAGATGCATAGAGGCATCCTCCATAGCACTACCACCAAATTGTTCCCTAGTTATCAAGTTCAACAAACTAGGACTTACTTCATAACTCTCAGCATTTATCTTAGGTGTGGCAATAGCTCTCGTGATAAATTGATCATTAGGAGTGTTTGTGTAGTCACACAGCTTAGTTCTTTCTCCCATTTTAGCAAGTTTTTTTGGTATTTTTAATTTTTTATGCAAAACTGAAATAAATATGATATGATATGCAATGACACTAACAAAACAAATAAATTGCTTTGTAAGTAAAGATGGATAAGATGGTGCTCACGTAGGTGCAACCTCCCCAAGCTTAGGTGTTAGCACAAGTTGGTGACGTTGACTTTGTTGTGAGATGAATGCGATGATGCACACCCTTGGATAAATCTCTCAGCTACGATTCCCCGGCAACGGCGCCAGAAAACGTCTTGATGATCCCGAAGAGCAAGTCTTGATGCCTGCACAAATAACGGGATTAGGTTGAGACTCCAAGTGCAGAGTGTATAGTAAGTGGAAGACAGTTTTCCCCACGAGGGGTGACTCGAGGGTTTAATATCGAACTCTCGGGGAATCTGAAGTGGTAGATTTATCTTCTTATCCTTCTTTTGGTTACCTACAAAACAAGGTTAGATGTTTTGGTCCTCAACCTCACCTGTGGTTGTCAAGCACAAGGTGTAAGAATGATATCAGGATAGTTATGCAATGCAAACAAGAAATAAATATGCAATGATGGTGGATGCAATGTAAATGATATTTTTGGGTTTTTGAATGATGTATGCAAGATGAAAAGTATTTTTGTATTTTCGGATTTAATGATGGCTGAAAATAGAAAAGTGGTATATGGTGTTGGAAAGGTGTTTCTTATGATTAAAAATGGACTGGGGTTCATGGTTTCACAAATGCACTCTCTCTTTATAAAGTGGTAGACAATGGAACACACAAAGTTAACATATGAGATTGCAACACAGGGTTTGATAACAAGTTACTTAGATATATGGGCATCACGTCCTAACATAGAGATCTTTTGGTTATTAACCTCTCTTATACTCCACCAAGATGCGAACTAAATCATAACACCTCAGTAATTAAGATAACTCAGAGTATAGCATTAAGTATCATGACATGAAGTGAAAATAAGAACATGCTAGATCTAGTCATGGAGTAGTGGCAATGGTCACGCCCACATCCCCGGTAGCATGGTATTTTAGTTTATCCCTAGTGAGGTAACAAAGTAAGGTAAAGATACCAAAGTGGATCGCAGAACTTTCTCTCACGTTCACTGCACTAGCCACCCCCCGTTACTCCAACTAATGCACACGTTCCCCCCACACGCTCTCATAAACATGCTTGATCAAAACAAGTAGACAAGAACGGGGTACATAATATGCATCTATACTCATAACTGAAACAAACATTGCAATCTCAAACATATATTAACTCATAAAGATCCACCACAAAGGTATTACAACGGTGACCGTAATCATGTTCAGCAGCTCATACGGTGCTAATTAGTGAAGCTCAAGAGAGGAGAGATACATAAGTTACTTCCACAAACCCATAGTCCAGAGGTGGACTACTCCCTCTTCATCATGGAGACGGTGGAGAAGTCGATGGAGAAGATGGAGACCACGCCGGCAGCGCCCCGCCGGAGTTTTCCCCCTCCAATCTGCAGCTCCTGATCTCCGTTTCGGTGTTTCTGTGTTTGTGCGGCGCTCCTTCCAGAGAACGACGGGGGACCTTTTTTATAGGCGTTTTTAGGTCAAGACGAAGGCGGTGGAGCGAAGATCGACGGCAACGGAGCCACGAGGCCCAAACGGGTGGGTCCCACGCGGCCAGTACTGGCCGCGTGGGCCAGCCCGTTTGGCCCTCGGGCCTCCGTTTGCTTGCTTCCTTTTTCCGTAGTCCTTCTTCCTTCCAAATATTGACGCCCGTAAATTTCCAGGTGATTTCGTTGACGTTTGGGTCCCTGAAACATTAAAATACAAAACTAGGGTTTTCTGCCTGTGCAGGGTTAATTCCAAATAAATGGGAAAACTATGAAGTATTCCCAAAATCATGATAAAACATTGATATAACCCTTATATGATGCAAATATGATTGGAATATAAGCAATTAAAGTGCAAAGTTCATGTATGCATTTTACATGCATCAACATCCCCAAGCTTAATCCATGCTCGTCCTCGAGTATGAAGATGATAAAACTAACATGGACTTTGCAATTTAATACTTAACAATGGATATCAAAGATGATTACTATTGCTACATATAGTCAAATGATTCATTCTTCAAAGGAGTAGCAATATGCAAATAGTTTATGAAGTGATATCAAGTATTCAAGACAAGGATGTTCATTGATAGTTCACAAAGTGTAACATAGTAGCAAGTAATATGGAACACATGTATGCATAATGATAAGTAGAACATCCTACAATGGTCATAGAGTGTAGATGAAAATCTGAATATGATAGGTGTACACTTTGGAAAGATGTATATGTGAGTAGAGGTAAAGCATGCATAAGTTTCATCCAACTTCCAAACTCTTCTACTTAAGTTAATGATTGCAATAAGGTATTCATTGGTGTCAAGCTCTCATTGCCCCTATCATAGCATCTTGAATGATTAAGGTTAAAGTGAAAGCAAATATGAGTAGTGTGCTTGACAAAGTAAAGGTTGGATGTCTCATGCCCCTTGAATACAAGTACCTACACCATGATTACTCAACTTAGGAAACAAAGCAAGTTCAAGTTATATCATTGTAAGTAATAATAGTATCATCAAGAGCGTCAACTGGGGTACCTCTTGTCCCAGATATGGAACAAGCCCATATCAAAATGACAAGACAAACAAACAAAATGAACAATCTCAACACCCTTTTTATTTACCATTTGGAATAGTTTTTTATTGCAAGGTGTATCACAGAAGGTTCACCATAGTATGTAAGTAAATTTCCACCATGAATGATGCATGGCTTAGATTAGCGGCCCAGGCGTCTCTCTAACCATTTATACAAACTCATTTGAACTACTTCATTTCCACCTCATTTCACCATGATAGCATCCATAAACAAAAGTACATGATATCAACTAAATGAGATGAAGGAGCATGTTGAAAGCTTTGCATGTGACAGCACATATGGGCTAACTCCCAACCTCGAACATTTATCAAGCCACTAGCATCATAATCTTAATCACAATGGGTCATGTTTTATTATGCAATGATAGTAAAATGTGCATCAAGTTCGTGAGAGCTATATAACCAATTTTTCCATTGCAATCAATAACATAAACATTTTCATTCAGAGGTAAGATAACACAAAAACATGTTAAACATACTCGGAATAGCATAAAGCCAATAGGTAGATATGGTGGACTCACTGGAATAACTTTGGTTGAAGGTGTTGGAAACAAGTTTTTGCTTGTTGGAGTTTTTGGGCTAGCAAAAGGGAGAAAGTTGACCATCTAGATGCATGCATGAGTGTCCATAGAACTAACTAATCCATGTTAAACCAAGTAAAATAACAATCAGCACCAAAACATGAATAAGTGATAGCTCTACAAAAAGAATTTGCAAACTATTACTCATAAACAAGCTCATGAATCATGCAACTATATGTATCATTAAAAATCAAGTCAAACATCCCTTTTCCCAATCTTATAAAAGCATCCAACATATTTCAACCCATATTTCCAGTAGCTCTCTCATATATAATTGATAGTGTGGTGGTCTCTCAAGACTCAAACAAAAACAAAAACGACGCTCCAAGTTTATGCGATAAAGTGTTTCGATCGAAAAACAGAAGTTGGACGTGTGCAAACCGAGAGTGTGTAGGTCCAGTGGGGTTGTCTTCACATCCCCAAGCTTATGGTCTTCACCATCCTTGGATAGCTCTTGGTGCATCTCCTCCAATCCCTGTGAAAAAACTTCAAAACACCGTTTCTCCCATCTCTTTTCTGTGGGGTGCATTAATAGTGATAAACAAATAGGTTCCTTGCTGCATATAATCCTTGAACAAAAATTCATATGAATGTCCAGAAAGTGTATAATGTTGTATGCCTACTCATAAACTCAATTGGATCAAAAAGATTCAACTTAAAAGCTCAAAGCATGCATCAAACAAAATGGGACAGAATCTGTCCAGAAAAACAGCAGCAGCAAAACGTATTTTTCTACCCTACCAAACTTTCTCGAAAAATTCCGAAAAAATTCATGCATACAGAGGATGAAAAGTTGCAACTACAGTTCAAATATGAGCTCATTCGGAGTTACAGAATAAGAATTAAAAATCATACCGTGCACTGATTCGTGCAGGAATAAAATCTCCGAACTATAAGCAACTTTTCAAACCAAAAAGGGTAAAACTTGGCACTTTATTAAAAACTCCAGAACCTAACTAGACACAAAATCTCTTGTTACAGCAAGAGGACACAAAGAAAAATCACACATAAAAATAACCGGGTTGCCTCCCGCAAAGCGCTTTCTTTATAGCCATATAGCTAGGCTTCTTACTTGTTGTTTTATTGTGGACGAAGCTCATGAGGGAGCTTGAACTTTGTGGTTCCCTCTTCCTTGGAAAGTGTTCCATGCACTTCTTGTGTGGAAACTGAAACTTTACATTCCCTTCCTTTGAATCAATGATAGCACCTGTGGTACGAAGAAAAGGTCTTCCAAGAATAATAGGACTAGAGGTTTTATTCCCCATATCCATGATTAGAAAATCCACAGGCACAAAAGTCATATGTAACTCTACCATAACATCACTTACTTTTCCCAAAGCATGTTTAATAGAGTCATCAGCAAGTGCTAGTTCAATAGAGCATTTTTCAAGATTTTTCAATTCAAGCACTTCATATAGTTCTTTAGATAAAACAGAGACACTAGATCCTAGATCAAGTATGGCATGGTGTGTCTCTTTTCCAATAGTTACTAGTACCTTAGGTATCCACATATCCCCAAGCTTAGGTGGTATCATAGCCTCTTGGTTGTACCTAGCAATCTTTTCTTTCAAGACATGATTAGCAATATAAGAACCAAAACCTGCTTGGTTAGTGTTGATGGAAGGATCACTTGCAAATTTTTGTAAGATAGATATTAATTCATGCAAGCTACAATTTTCTAAGTCAAGCAAAGGATCCTTGACTTCATTAAGCATTTTAACTTCCTCAACTTCAACCTCTTTCATTACCCCAATAGATTCTTTAGCAACTCTCTCTTGCTCATGAATGTGTTCCCAAGACTTATTGATAACCTCTTGGCAATATTTTATTGTTTCCTCATGTTTTTGGGCTGTAATGATGCTCTTTAATGATGAGACTTCCTTAGTAAGCTGATCTACCCTTTCAAACAAAGCATCTTGTTTTTCAAACTTAGAGATAAATTCCTTATTAAGCTCTTTTTGGGTAGATATAAAAGATCTAATGGTGTTTTCCAAGTCACTAGAAACATTACCACTAGAAGCATATTTATTTGGCACATATGGGGGTTTATTATAAGAGTTATAATTGTTGTTACCATACCCATTATTACCATAGTTCCTAATGAAGTTGACATCAATATTTTCAGAATTGTTTCCAACTAGTTCTTGCAAAGGAACATTTTCAACACTAGGTTTATTAAGCAAAGCAAGAATAGTATCCATTTTAGATGACAAATCATTAGTTTCTTCAATAGAGTTCACTTTCTTAGAAGGATTAGGTGCCCTATCAGTATGCCATTGACTATAGTTTTGTAAAATGCTTTCCAATATATTTTTAGCTTCTACTATAGTCTTACTCATAAAAGCACCTCCAGCAGCAGAATCAAGTATGTTTCTAGACATGTAGTTTAAACCATTGTAGAAAGAGTGTAATATGGTCCATTCATTAACTCCATGTGAGGGACAAGTTCTAAGCATAAGTTTTATCCTATCCCAAGCCATAGCAACATGTTCATTTTCATTTTGCCTAAAAGAAAGGATGTTGTTTCTATTTTGCAAAATTTTAACAGGGGGATAATATTTCTTAATGAAAGCTTCTTTTAGATCATCCCAAGAATTAATACTACCAGATGGCAAGGAATGCAACCACTCTTTAGCTTTTCCTCTAAGTGAAAAAGGAAATAACTTCAGTTTTAGGATATCACTTTCCACATTTTTAAACTTTTGCATGTCACATATTTCAACAAAGTCATGAAGATGCATAGAGGCATCCTCCATAGCACTACCACCAAATTGTTCCCTAGTTATCAAGTTCAACAAACTAGGACTTACTTCATAACTCTCAGCATTTATCTTAGGTGTGGCAATAGCTCTCGTGATAAATTGATCATTAGGAGTGTTTGTGTAGTCACACAGCTTAGTTCTTTCTCCCATTTTAGCAAGTTTTTTTGGTATTTTTAATTTTTTATGCAAAACTGAAATAAATATGATATGATATGCAATGACACTAACAAAACAAATAAATTGCTTTGTAAGTAAAGATGGATAAGATGGTGCTCACGTAGGTGCAACCTCCCCAAGCTTAGGTGTTAGCACAAGTTGGTGACGTTGACTTTGTTGTGAGATGAATGCGATGATGCACACCCTTGGATAAATCTCTCAGCTACGATTCCCCGGCAACGGCGCCAGAAAACGTCTTGATGATCCCGAAGAGCAAGTCTTGATGCCTGCACAAATAACGGGATTAGGTTGAGACTCCAAGTGCAGAGTGTATAGTAAGTGGAAGACAGTTTTCCCCACGAGGGGTGACTCGAGGGTTTAATATCGAACTCTCGGGGAATCTGAAGTGGTAGATTTATCTTCTTATCCTTCTTTTGGTTACCTACAAAACAAGGTTAGATGTTTTGGTCCTCAACCTCACCTGTGGTTGTCAAGCACAAGGTGTAAGAATGATATCAGGATAGTTATGCAATGCAAACAAGAAATAAATATGCAATGATGGTGGATGCAATGTAAATGATATTTTTGGGTTTTTGAATGATGTATGCAAGATGAAAAGTATTTTTGTATTTTCGGATTTAATGATGGCTGAAAATAGAAAAGTGGTATATGGTGTTGGAAAGGTGTTTCTTATGATTAAAAATGGACTGGGGTTCATGGTTTCACAAATGCACTCTCTCTTTATAAAGTGGTAGACAATGGAACACACAAAGTTAACATATGAGATTGCAACACAGGGTTTGATAACAAGTTACTTAGATATATGGGCATCACGTCCTAACATAGAGATCTTTTGGTTATTAACCTCTCTTATACTCCACCAAGATGCGAACTAAATCATAACACCTCAGTAATTAAGATAACTCAGAGTATAGCATTAAGTATCATGACATGAAGTGAAAATAAGAACATGCTAGATCTAGTCATGGAGTAGTGGCAATGGTCACGCCCACATCCCCGGTAGCATGGTATTTTAGTTTATCCCTAGTGAGGTAACAAAGTAAGGTAAAGATACCAAAGTGGATCGCAGAACTTTCTCTCACGTTCACTGCACTAGCCACCCCCCGTTACTCCAACTAATGCACACGTTCCCCCACACACGCTCTCATAAACATGCTTGATCAAAACAAGTAGACAAGAACGGGGTACATAATATGCATCTATACTCATAACTGAAACAAACATTGCAATCTCAAACATATATTAACTCATAAAGATCCACCACAAAGGTATTACAACGGTGACCGTAATCATGTTCAGCAGCTCATACGGTGCTAATTAGTGAAGCTCAAGAGAGGAGAGATACATAAGTTACTTCCACAAACCCATAGTCCAGAGGTGGACTACTCCCTCTTCATCATGGAGACGGTGGAGAAGTCGATGGAGAAGATGGAGACCACGCCGGCAGCGCCCCGCCGGAGTTTTCCCCCTCCAATCTGCAGCTCCTGATCTCCGTTTCGGTGTTTCTGTGTTTGTGCGGCGCTCCTTCCAGAGAACGACGGGGGACCTTTTTTATAGGCGTTTTTAGGTCAAGACGAAGGCGGTGGAGCGAAGATCGACGGCAACGGAGCCACGAGGCCCAAACGGGTGGGTCCCACGCGGCCAGTACCTGGCCGCGTGGGCCAGCCCGTTTGGCCCTCGGGTCTCCGTTTGCTTGCTTCCTTTTTCCGTAGTCCTTCTTCCTTCCAAATATTGACGCCCGTAAATTTCCAGGTGATTTCGTTGACGTTTGGGTCCCTGAAACATTAAAATACAAAACTAGGGTTTTCTGCCTGTGCAGGGTTAATTCCAAATAAATGGGAAAACTATGAAGTATTCCCAAAATCATGATAAAACATTGATATAACCCTTATATGATGCAAATATGATTGGAATATAAGCAATTAAAGTGCAAAGTTCATGTATGCATTTTACATGCATCAACATCCCCAAGCTTAATCCATGCTCGTCCTCGAGTATGAAGATGATAAAACTAACATGGACTTTGCAATTTAATACTTAACAATGGATATCAAAGATGATTACTATTGCTACATATAGTCAAATGATTCATTCTTCAAAGGAGTAGCAATATGCAAATAGTTTATGAAGTGATATCAAGTATTCAAGACAAGGATGTTCATTGATAGTTCACAAAGTGTAACATAGTAGCAAGTAATATGGAACACATGTATGCATAATGATAAGTAGAACATCCTACAATGGTCATAGAGTGTAGATGAAAATCTGAATATGATAGGTGTACACTTTGGAAAGATGTATATGTGAGTAGAGGTAAAGCATGCATAAGTTTCATCCAACTTCCAAACTCTTCTACTTAAGTTAATGATTGCAATAAGGTATTCATTGGTGTCAAGCTCTCATTGCCCCTATCATAGCATCTTGAATGATTAAGGTTAAAGTGAAAGCAAATATGAGTAGTGTGCTTGACAAAGTAAAGGTTGGATGTCTCATGCCCCTTGAATACAAGTACCTACACCATGATTACTCAACTTAGGAAACAAAGCAAGTTCAAGTTATCTATCATTGTAAGTAATAATAGTATCATCAAGAGCGTCAACTGGGGTACCTCTTGTCCCAGATATGGAACAAGCCCATATCAAAATGACAAGACAAACAAACAAAATGAACAATCTCAACACCCTTTTTATTTACCATTTGGAATAGTTTTTTATTGCAAGGTGTATCACAGAAGGTTCACCATAGTATGTAAGTAAATTTCCACCATGAATGATGCATGGCTTAGATTAGCGGCCCAGGCGTCTCTCTAACCATTTATACAAACTCATTTGAACTACTTCATTTCCACCTCATTTCACCATGATAGGCATCCATAAACAAAAGTACATGATATCAACTAAATGAGATGAAGGAGCATGTTGAAAGCTTGCATGTGACAGCACATATGGGCTAACTCCCAACCTCGAACATTTATCAAGCCACTAGCATCATAATCTTAATCACAATGGGTCATGTTTTATTATGCAAATGAAGAAATTGTGCATCAAGTTCGTGAGAGCTATATAACCAATTTTTTCCATTGCAATCAATAACATAAACATTTTCATTCAGAGGTAAGATAACACAAAAACATGTTAAACATACTCGGAATAGCATAAAGCCAATAGGTAGATATGGTGGACTCACTGGAATAACTTTGGTTGAAGGTGTTGGAAACAAGTTTTTGCTTGTTGGAGTTTTTGGGCTAGCAAAAGGGAGAAAGTTGACCATCTAGATGCATGCATGAGTGTCCATAGAACTAACTAATCCATGTTAAACCAAGTAAAATAACAATCAGCACCAAAACATGAATAAGTGATAGCTCTACAAAAAGAATTTGCAAACTATTACTCATAAACAAGCTCATGAATCATGCAACTATATGTATCATTAAAAATCAAGTCAAACATCCCTTTTCCCAATCTTATAAAAGCATCCAACATATTTCAACCCATATTTCCAGTAGCTCTCTCATATATAATTGATAGTGTGGTGGTCTCTCAAGACTCAAACAAAAACAAAAACGACGCTCCAAGTTTATGCGATAAAGTGTTTCGATCGAAAAACAGAAGTTGGACGTGTGCAAACCGAGAGTGTGTAGGTCCAGCGGGGTTGTCTTCACATCCCCAAGCTTATGGTCTTCACCATCCTTGGATAGCTCTTGGTGCATCTCCTCCAATCCCTGTGAAAAAACTTCAAAACACCGTTTCTCCCATCTCTTTTCTGTGGGGTGCATTAATAGTGATAAACAAATAGGTTCCTTGCTGCATATAATCCTTGAACAAAAATTCATATGAATGTCCAGAAAGTATAATGTTGTATGCCTACTCATAAACTCAATTGGATCAAAAAGATTCAACTTAAAAGCTCAAAGCATGCATCAAACAAAATGGGACAGAATCTGTCCAGAAAAACAGCAGCAGCAAAACGTATTTTTCTACCCTACCAAACTTTCTCGAAAAATTCCGAAAAAATTCATGCATACAGAGGATGAAAAGTTGCAACTACAGTTCAAATATGAGCTCATTCGGAGTTACAGAATAAGAATTAAAAATCATACCGTGCACTGATTCGTGCAGGAATAAAATCTCCGAACGCTATAAGCAACTTTTCAAACCAAAAAGGGTAAAACTTGGCACTTTATTAAAAACTCCAGAACCTAACTAGACACAAATCTCTTGTTACAGCAAGAGGACACAAAGAAAAATCACACATAAAAATAACCGGGTTGCCTCCCGCAAAGCGCTTTCTTTATAGCCATATAGCTAGGCTTCTTACTTGTTGTTTTATTGTGGACGAAGCTCATGAGGGAGCTTGAACTTTGATGGTTCCCTCTTCCTTGGAAAGTGTTCCATGCACTTCTTGTGTGGAAACTGAAACTTTACATTCCCTTCCTTTGAATCAATGATAGCACCTGTGGTACGAAGAAAAGGTCTTCCAAGAATAATAGGACTAGAGGTTTTATTCCCCATATCCATGATTAGAAAATCCACAGGCACAAAAGTCATATGTAACTCTACCATAACATCACTTACTTTTCCCAAAGCATGTTTAATAGAGTCATCAGCAAGTGCTAGTTCAATAGAGCATTTTTCAAGATTTTTCAATTCAAGCACTTCATATAGTTCTTTAGATAAAACAGAGACACTAGATCCTAGATCAAGTATGGCATGGTGTGTCTCTTTTCCAATAGTTACTAGTACCTTAGGTATCCACATATCCCCAAGCTTAGGTGGTATCATAGCCTCTTGGTTGTACCTAGCAATCTTTTCTTTCAAGACATGATTAGCAATATAAGAACCAAAACCTGCTTGGTTAGTGTTGATGGAAGGATCACTTGCAAATTTTTGTAAGATAGATATTAATTCATGCAAGCTACAATTTTCTAAGTCAAGCAAAGGATCCTTGACTTCATTAAGCATTTTAACTTCCTCAACTTCAACCTCTTTCATTACCCCAATAGATTCTTTAGCAACTCTCTCTTGCTCATGAATGTGTTCCCAAGACTTATTGATAACCTCTTGGCAATATTTTATTGTTTCCTCATGTTTTTGGGCTGTAATGATGCTCTTTAATGATGAGACTTCCTTAGTAAGCTGATCTACCCTTTCAAACAAAGCATCTTGTTTTTCAAACTTAGAGATAAATTCCTTATTAAGCTCTTTTTGGGTAGATATAAAAGATCTAATGGTGTTTTCCAAGTCACTAGAAACATTACCACTAGAAGCATATTTATTTGGCACATATGGGGGTTTATTATAAGAGTTATAATTGTTGTTACCATACCCATTATTACCATAGTTCCTAATGAAGTTGACATCAATATTTTCAGAATTGTTTCCAACTAGTTCTTGCAAAGGAACATTTTCAACACTAGGTTTATTAAGCAAAGCAAGAATAGTATCCATTTTAGATGACAAATCATTAGTTTCTTCAATAGAGTTCACTTTCTTAGAAGGATTAGGTGCCCTATCAGTATGCCATTGACTATAGTTTTGTAAAATGCTTTCCAATATATTTTTAGCTTCTACTATAGTCTTACTCATAAAAGCACCTCCAGCAGCAGAATCAAGTATGTTTCTAGACATGTAGTTTAAACCATTGTAGAAAGAGTGTAATATGGTCCATTCATTAACTCCATGTGAGGGACAAGTTCTAAGCATAAGTTTTATCCTATCCCAAGCCATAGCAACATGTTCATTTTCATTTTGCCTAAAAGAAAGGATGTTGTTTCTATTTTGCAAAATTTTAACAGGGGGATAATATTTCTTAATGAAAGCTTCTTTTAGATCATCCCAAGAATTAATACTACCAGATGGCAAGGAATGCAACCACTCTTTAGCTTTTCCTCTAAGTGAAAAAGGAAATAACTTCAGTTTTAGGATATCACTTTCCACATTTTTAAACTTTTGCATGTCACATATTTCAACAAAGTCATGAAGATGCATAGAGGCATCCTCCATAGCACTACCACCAAATTGTTCCCTAGTTATCAAGTTCAACAAACTAGGACTTACTTCATAACTCTCAGCATTTATCTTAGGTGTGGCAATAGCTCTCGTGATAAATTGATCATTAGGAGTGTTTGTGTAGTCACACAGCTTAGTTCTTTCTCCCATTTTAGCAAGTTTTTTTGGTATTTTTAATTTTTTATGCAAAACTGAAATAAATATGATATGATATGCAATGACACTAACAAAACAAATAAATTGCTTTGTAAGTAAAGATGGATAAGATGGTGCTCACGTAGGTGCAACCTCCCCAAGCTTAGGTGTTAGCACAAGTTGGTGACGTTGACTTTGTTGTGAGATGAATGCGATGATGCACACCCTTGGATAAATCTCTCAGCTACGATTCCCCGGCAACGGCGCCAGAAAACGTCTTGATGATCCCGAAGAGCAAGTCTTGATGCCTGCACAAATAAACGGGATTAGGTTGAGACTCCAAGTGCAGAGTGTATAGTAAGTGGAAGACAGTTTTCCCCACGAGGGGTGACTCGAGGGTTTAATATCGAACTCTCGGGGAATCTGAAGTGGTAGATTTATCTTCTTATCCTTCTTTTGGTTACCTACAAAACAAGGTTAGATGTTTTGGTCCTCAACCTCACCTGTGGTTGTCAAGCACAAGGTGTAAGAATGATATCAGGATAGTTATGCAATGCAAACAAGAAATAAATATGCAATGATGGTGGATGCAATGTAAATGATATTTTTGGGTTTTTGAATGATGTATGCAAGATGAAAAGTATTTTTGTATTTTCGGATTTAATGATGGCTGAAAATAGAAAAGTGGTATATGGTGTTGGAAAGGTGTTTCTTATGATTAAAAATGGACTGGGGTTCATGGTTTCACAAATGCACTCTCTCTTTATAAAGTGGTAGACAATGGAACACACAAAGTTAACATATGAGATTGCAACACAGGGTTTGATAACAAGTTACTTAGATATATGGGCATCACGTCCTAACATAGAGATCTTTTGGTTATTAACCTCTCTTATACTCCACCAAGATGCGAACTAAATCATAACACCTCAGTAATTAAGATAACTCAGAGTATAGCATTAAGTATCATGACATGAAGTGAAAATAAGAACATGCTAGATCTAGTCATGGAGTAGTGGCAATGGTCACGCCCACATCCCCGGTAGCATGGTATTTTAGTTTATCCCTAGTGAGGTAACAAAGTAAGGTAAAGATACCAAAGTGGATCGCAGAACTTTCTCTCACGTTCACTGCACTAGCCACCCCCCGTTACTCCAACTAATGCACACGTTCCCCCACACACGCTCTCATAAACATGCTTGATCAAAACAAGTAGACAAGAACGGGGTACATAATATGCATCTATACTCATAACTGAAACAAACATTGCAATCTCAAACATATATTAACTCATAAAGATCCACCACAAAGGTATTACAACGGTGACCGTAATCATGTTCAGCAGCTCATACGGTGCTAATTAGTGAAGCTCAAGAGAGGAGAGATACATAAGTTACTTCCACAAACCCATAGTCCAGAGGTGGACTACTCCCTCTTCATCATGGAGACGGTGGAGAAGTCGATGGAGAAGATGGAGACCACGCCGGCAGCGCCCCGCCGGAGTTTTCCCCCTCCAATCTGCAGCTCCTGATCTCCGTTTCGGTGTTTCTGTGTTTGTGCGGCGCTCCTTCCAGAGAACGACGGGGGACCTTTTTTATAGGCGTTTTTAGGTCAAGACGAAGGCGGTGGAGCGAAGATCGACGGCAACGGAGCCACGAGGCCCAAACGGGTGGGTCCCACGCGGCCTACTGTGGCCGCGTGGGCCACCGTTTGGCCCTCGGGCCTCCGTTTGCTTGCTTCCTTTTTCCGTAGTCCTTCTTCCTTCCAAATATTGACGCCCGTAAATTTCCAGGTGATTTCGTTGACGTTTGGGTCCCTGAAACATTAAAATACAAAACTAGGGTTTTCTGCCTGTGCAGGGTTAATTCCAAATAAATGGGAAACTATGAAGTATTCCCAAAATCATGATAAAACATTGATATAACCCTTATATGATGCAAATATGATTGGAATATAAGCAATTAAAGTGCAAAGTTCATGTATGCATTTTACATGCATCAACATCCCCAAGCTTAATCCATGCTCGTCCTCGAGTATGAAGATGATAAAACTAACATGGACTTTGCAATTTAATACTTAACAATGGATATCAAAGATGATTACACTGCTACATATAGTCAAATGATTCATTCTTCAAAGGAGTAGCAATATGCAAATAGTTTATGAAGTGATATCAAGTATTCAAGACAAGGATGTTCATTGATAGTTCACAAAGTGTAACATGGTAGCAAGTAATATGGAACACATGTATGCATAATGATAAGTAGAACATCCTACAATGGTCATAGAGTGTAGATGAAAATCTGAATATGATAGGTGTACACTTTGGAAAGATGTATATGTGAGTAGAGGTAAAACATGCATAAGTTTCATCCAACTTCCAAACTCTTCTACTTAAGTTAATGATTGCAATAAGGTATTCATTGGTGTCAAGCTCTCATTGCCCTATCATAGCATCTTGAATGATTAAGGTTAAAGTGAAAGCAAATATATGAGTAGTGTGCTTGACAAAGTAAAGGTTGGATGTCATGCCCCTTGAATACAAGTACTTACACCATGTTACTCAACTTAGGAAACAAAGCAAGTTCAATTATATCATTGTAAGTATAATAGTATCATCAAGAGCGTCAACTGGGGTACCTCTTGTCCCAGATATGGAACAAGCCCATATCAAAATGACAAGACAAACAAACAAAATGAACAATCTCAACACCCTTTTTATTTACCATTTGGAATAGTTTTTTATTGCAAGGTGTATCACAGAAGGTTCACCATAGTATGTAAGTAAATTTCCACCATGAATGATGCATGGCTTAGATTAGCGGCCCAGCGTCTCTCTAACCATTTATACAAACTCATTTAAACACTTATTTCCACTCATTTCACCATGATAGCATCCATAGACAAAAGTACATGATATCAACTAAATGAGATGAAGAGCGTGTTGAAAGCTTGCATGTGACAGCACATATGGGCTAACTCCAACCCAAAACATTTATCAAACATCATAATCTTAATCACAATGGGTCATGTTTTATTATGCAAATAAATAGAACATTGTGCATCAAGTTCGTGAGAGCTATATAACCAATTTTTCCATTGCAATCAATAACATAAACATTTTCATTCAGAGGTAAGATAACACAAAAACATGTTAAACATACTCGGAATAGCATAAAGCCAATAGGTAGATATGGTGGACTCACTGGAATAACTTTGGTTGAAGGTGTTGGAAACAAGTTTTTGCTTGTTGGAGTTTTTGGGCTAGCAAAAGGGAGAAAGTTGACCATCTAGATGCATGCATGAGTGTCCATAGAACTAACTAATCCATGTTAAACCAAGTAAATAACAATCAGCACCAAAACATGAATAAGTGATAGCTCTACAAAAAGAATTTGCAAACTATTACTCATAAACAAGCTCATGAATCATGCAACTATATGTATCATTAAAAATCAAGTCAAACATCCCTTTTCCCAATCTTATAAAAGCATCCAACATATTTCAACCCATATTTCCAGTAGCTCTCTCATATATAATTGATAGTGTGGTGGTCTCTCAAGACTCAAACAAAAACAAAAAACGACGCTCCAAGTTTATGCGATAAAGTGTTTCGATCGAAAAACAGAAGTTGGACGTGTGCAAACCGAGAGTGTGTAGGTCCAGGGGTTGTCTTCACATCCCCAAGCTTATGGTCTTCACCATCCTTGGATAGCTCTTGGTGCATCTCCTCCAATCCCTGTGAAAAAACTTCAAAACACCGTTTCTCCCATCTTTTTCTGTGGGGTGCATTAATAGTGATAAACAAATAGGTTCCTTGCTGCATATATCCTTGAACAAAAATTCATATGACATGTCCAGAAAGTATATAATGTTGTATGCCTACTCATAAACTCAATTGGATCAAAAAGATTCAACTTAAAAGCTCAAAGCATGCATCAAACAAAATGGGACAGAATCTGTCCAGAAAAACAGCAGCAGCAAAACGTATTTTTTACCCTACCAAACTTTCTCGAATTCCGAAAAAATTCATGCATACAGAGGATGAAAAGTTGCAACTACAGTTCAAATATGAGCTCATTCGGAGTTACAGAATAAGAATTAAAAATCATACCGTGCACTGATTCGTGCAGGAATAAAATCTCCGAACGCTATAAGCAACTTTTTCAAACCAAAAAGGGTAAAACTTGGCACTTTATTAAAAACTCCAGAACCTAAACTAACACAAGTCTCTTGTTACAGCAAGAGGACACAAAGAAAAATCACACAAAAAATAACCGGGTTGCCTCCCGCAAAGCGCTTTCTTTATAGCCATATAGCTAGGCTTCTTACTTGTTGTTTTATTGTGGACGAAGCTCATGAGGGAGCTTGAACTTTGATGGTTCCCTCTTCCTTGGAAAGTGTTCCATGCACTTCTTGTGTGGAAACTGAAACTTTACATTCCCTTCCTTTGAATCAATGATAGCACCTGTGGTACGAAGAAAAGGTCTTCCAAGAATAATAGGACTAGAGGTTTTATTCCCCATATCCATGATTAGAAAATCCAAGCACAAAAGTCATATGTAACTCTACCATAACATCACTTACTTTTCCCAAAGCATGTTTAATAGAGTCATCAGCAAGTGCTAGTTCAATAGAGCATTTTTCAAGATTTTTCAATTCAAGCACTTCATATAGTTCTTTAGATAAACAGAGACACTAGATCCTAGACCAAGTATGGCATGTGTCTCTTTTCCAATAGTTACTAGTACCTTAGGTATCCACATATCCCCAAGCTTAGGTGGTATCATAGCCTCTTGGTTGTACCTAGCAATCTTTTCTTTCAAGACATGATTAGCAATATAAGAACCAAAACCTGCTTGGTTAGTGTTGATGGAAGGATCACTTGCAAATTTTTGTAAGATAGATATTAATTCATGCAAGCTACAATTTTATAAGTCAAGCAATTGATCCTTCCCTCTAACCAACAATGGTAATTTTGAACTTCCTCGAACATACAACAAGGGAGAATGAATAGATGATTCCAGAAATGAAATTGTTGACAAACTCATACATTCTACAATCTGGAATTAGTTACGCCAAAAGTTTATAGTCTAGTGCTCAAACCTTCACGAGTTATTTATTAGATTTATACAACTGAAACAATATAGGAAATTTATTATATATCTGAGGACACTATGACATGGACGTATTTAAATGCACTATAATACATTAAGAAGCATACATTAATTTGTAGATGACTACAATAATTTTGGTTTGTTTAGATTCATGGTGGTCCATTATAATTAAATAAATCTTGAAACCCAGGACCAATTTTTTTTGGCTTCAACTGAAAATAATTATAAGAAAAATTCAACCGTAGAAAAATATGTATTTTATTAGCCACAATCTTAAATGTTTTTTTTATTTTGATTGTAAAACTCAGAAAATATTATGATAATATCCGATGGATTCATAAATAAATTGGATTATATTAATTTACTACGAAGATTAGTTATTACAAGTCAAAATGTTCAGTACAAATAGATGAACTGGTTAATTTTAGCTCGTTAGGATAGACTAGCAAAAGTGCCCATGCGTTGCAATGTGTGTAAAATAAATCAAACATCTTGTTTTAGAAGTATGTTGGTTTTCACCCAAATTTCAGTTCTGTTAAGATGTCCAGCTATACAACAATTCCCACGTAAAACAAAAGCTCACCACTTATTTATTTTTTAAATTATCTTTGTACACGGCATGCGTATCCAAAATTATTAAATCATTGGACGGGAAATCACTTGAGTTAAATCTTTTTGCCAAAGAATTGGATCGCTGGTCAAAGATGATAGCTGCATTACAAAACTAACGAAGATGTGGTAGTTTGGTCCTGAATGATTTGTAATTACATGTATATTATAGTGATTATTATGTAGTACATAGGTTTGTAAGTACATCGGCAACTGGAAACTGCCATGCGATTAATTTTGCAGTTAACTATGGTAAAAAAAAGTAGAAATATTACAGTGCAAGCAGTAATACTTTTTTTTGTGAAAGGATTCTGACATTAAAAGTAACACCGAATAGTACAGAACAACTCAATGAAAACAAAAATTACAACGAGATCCTTGAGATGCCCTTCATCTTCAACCTCCAGACTGTGTCGACGGCGCGCCACCGCTGCCGCTCCTCCCAGAACCGACTTGACGTTGTTGGTTGCGGACGGAAGTCGCCGAACGAGTCAAGAAGATCACATCCGTCCCAGAGCCGAAGAAGAAGGATGAACCGCCGATGAAGCTCCATGACTATCCGAAGATCGCCACCGCCAAAAGAATCCCTTGAGAACGACACCACTCCCACAGGCTTCTCGACGTCACCGCCGAGATGGGACTGAACCCGGGAGACATTATTGTAAGAAGCGCCGCCGCCGCAACCAAAACGACGTTCCAACAAACCTGGACACTAAAACCTTAAAAATGGAGCCCTCCGCCGACGAGCGCCGAGATCCACCGCGACTCCATGGCCCGGAAGCCACAGAGGCAGGGCAGACCTGCGGCGGCGCCGACGGGAGGCTGGACGATGCGATCGCCTCGGCTGAGCCTAGAAGCGAAGCGGTCACAATCTTTATTTCCTTTCCAATGTAGCCAGTGCAAGCAGTAATTCAACCCAAGAATTTTCGATCAACAATATATGTGCGACATCATCTAGTGAACACCACTAATAATAGACCAGCCAGTGGTTTGCACGATCTACCATTGGAGAAGTGAGCCACTGAACTCAGCTAGAGCAAATCCCGTGCTTGCACAATCTCAATAAATCAATGTTAGGTACATGGAACTATCAAAAAAATGTTGGTTACATATGGTGATGGCTACCTAGCACCATAACAACAGTCCAAAAGGTTCCTTAATTCAACACATAATAGGTTAACTAATTGATCTCACAAATTTGCAAACACAAACTATATTAATATGCAAGTACTCCAAATTATATTACTGTAGTAAGCAATACCAATGAGGTGCAAATTAGCGAGGACTAAGGGCACCTCCAACGGGCTCGCGCAAACGGACACCAAAATGTGTCCGATTTGGTCTGTTTCGGGGTAGACCGCGAACACATTTTGGGTCTCTGTCCGTTTGGGGTTGGGGTGCCCCCAACAGTCTGGCGCAAAAAATGGTCCCTTTGTGATAAAAAAAATGTGGTTGCCCATATTTGTCTATTTCAACTTGCACATAATTCAACCAAGACATGCAAATGATCAAAACGATACAAAATACAAATTAGTTCAAATAACATGATAAATAGAAGAGAGGACATCACGCATCCTCGCGCTCACGGATCGCCTTTTGCTTCTTGAGCATCCAAGCTCTTTGCTCCGGGTCCATGATGGTCAAGTCAGCCATCATGATCCTGTTCTCCTCGGCTAGCAGCGCGAGCTTGACGCGGTTCTCCTCGGCCTTGATCCGGTTCTCCTCGGCCAACATGGCGAGCTTGCCGCGGTTCTCCTCGGCCTTGATCCTCTCTTGCTTGATCTCTAGCTTCTTCTTCTGCATCGCCAAGTAGCATGCCATTGCTTCCCTCTTGTCCTTGCGTTTCTCCACATACCTTGCGAAGGTGGACTCTTCCTTCCCGGCGATCAATGACTTCAAAGTCTCCTCCAATTGTGTTTTGATGGCCCTTGACGTAGTTACCTGCGTCAAAAGAATATGGGTTAGGTTGAGACTCCAAGTGCAGAGTGTATAGTATAGGAAAGACGGTTTTCCCCACGAGGGGTGACTCGAGGGTTTAATATCGAACTCTCGGGGAATCAGTAGTGAAAGATTTATCTTCTTATCCTTCTCTTGAAAACCTACAAAACAAAGTAAATTGTTTTGTGCCCTCAACCTCACCAAGTGGTTGTCAAGCACAAGGTGTGAGAATGATATCAAAATAAAATGAATGCAAAACAGTAAATAAATATGCAATGATGATAAATAAATATGCAAGGATGGTGGAAACAATGATGGATGATATTTTTGGGTTTTGTATTGTGAATGCAAGATGTAAAAGTGTTTTTGTATTTTCGGATTTTTAAATGGCAGAAAATGTAAAGTGGATAAAAGTTGTTGGAAAGGTGTTTCTTATGATTAAAAATGGACCGGGGTTCATGGTTTCACAAATGCACTCTCTCTTTAATAAAGTGGTAGACAATGGAACACTAGAATTGACATATGAGATTGCAACAAAAAGGTTTCATGACAAGTTACTAATTATATGGGCATCACGTCCTAACATAGAGATCTTTTGTTTATTAATCTCTCTTATACTCCACCAAGATGCGAACTAAATCATAACACCTTAGTAATTAAGATAAATCAGAGCATAGCATTAAGTTTCATGACATGAAGTTAAAATAAGAACATGCTAGATCTAGTCATGGAGTAGTGGCAATGGTCACACCCACATCTCCGGTAGCAAGGTATTTTTCTTTATCCCTAGTGAGGCAACAAAGTAAGGTAAAACACCCAAGTGGATCGCGGAACTTTCTCTCACGTTCACCGCACTAGCCACCCCCCGTTACTCCAACTAATGCACACGTTCCCCCTCACACGCTCTCATACACATGCTTGATCATAACAAGTAAACAAGAACGGGGTACATAATATGCATCTACTTTCATAACTGAAACAAAACTATTGCAATCTCAAACATATATTAACTCATAAAAAGATCCACCACAAAGGTATTACATAGATGACCGTAATCATGTTCAGCAGCTCATACGGTACTAATTAGTGAAGCTCAAGAGAGGAGAGATACATAAGTTACTTCCACAAACCCATAGTCCAGGGTGGACTACTCCCTCTTCATCATGGAGACGGTGGAGAAGTCGTTGGAGAAGATGGAGACCACGCCGGCAGCGCCCCGCCGGAGTTTTCCCCCTCCAATCTGCAACTCCAGGTCTCTGTTTCGTGGTTTCTGTGTTTCTGCGGCGCTCCTTTCCGAAGGGCGTCGGGGACTATTTTTATAGTCGTTTTTAGGTCAAGACGGAGGCTCGGGAAAAAAGATCGACGGCAACGGAGCTCGAGGCCCAGATGGTGGGTCCCACGCGGCCAGGAATCTGGCCGCGTGGGCCACCCTCTTCTGGCCCTCGGGCCTCCGTTTGTTCGCTTCCTTCGCTCCCACGCTTTGTTCCTTCCAAAAACTGATGCTCGTAAATTATTAGGTCATTTGGACGTCGTTTGGGTCCCTGAAACATCAAAATATAGAAAATAGGGTTTTCTGCCTGTGCAGGGTTAATTCCAGAAAAATAGGGAAACAATGAAATATTCCCAAATCAATGATATAACCCTTATATGATGCAAATATGATTGAAATATAAGTAATATAATGCAAAGTTCATGTATGCATTTTACATGCATCAACATCCCCAAGCTTAACCTATACTCGTCCTCGAGTATGAAGGTGATAAAACTAACATGGACTTTGCAATTTAATACTATCAAAGGATATCAAAGATGATTACTATTGCTACATAGAGTCAAATGATTCATTCTTCAAAGGAGTAGCAATATACAAGATAGATTATGAAGTGATATCAAATATTCAATGTAAGGATGTTCAATGATAATTCACAAAGTGTAACATAGAAGAAAGTACTATGGACCAAATGTATGCATAATGAAAAGTAAAAACATCCTATAATGGTCATAGAGTATTCTTATAAATCTGAATATAAAAGGTGGACACTTTGGAAAGATATATAATGAGTAGAGGTAAAACATGAATAAGTTTCATCTAACTTCCAAATGCTTCTACTTAAGTTAATGTTTGCAATGTGGTATTCATTGGTGTCAAGCTCTCATTACCCCTATCATAGCATCTTGAATGGTTAAAGTTTAAAGTGAAAGCAAATATGAGTATGCTTGACAAAGTATGGGTTGAATGTCTCATGCCCCGTGAATACGAGTACCTACACCACGGTGTTACTCAACTTGGGACACAAAAGCAAGTTCAAGTTAAGGTCATTGTAAGTAATATAATAGCGTCATCAAGAGCGTCAACTGGGGTACCTCTTGTCCCAGGACATGGAACAAGCCCATGTCAAAATGACAAGACAAACAAACAAAATGAACAATCTCCACACCCTTTTTATTTACTATTGGTATAGCTTTTTATTGTGGGGTGCATCACTGAAGGTTCACCATAGCATGTAAGTAAATTTCCACCATGAATGATGCATGGCTTAGATTAGCGGCCCAGGCGTCTCTCTAGCCATTTATACAAACTCATTAAACTTACTAAGTTTCCACATTTATTTGGCACCATGATAAGCATCCATAAACAAAAGTACATGATATCAACAAAATATAAAGAGCACGTTGAAAGCTTGCCATGTGACAGCACATATGAGCTAACTCCCAACCAAGACTCTTGTCAAGCTCACAACTTCATAATTTTAATCACAATGGGTCATGTTTATTAAGTGCAATAAAAGTAAGGTGTGCATCAAGTTCGTGAGAGCTCTTTAACCAACTTTTCCCATAACAATCAATAACATAAGCATTTTAATTCAGAAGTATAGATAATACAAAATAACATGATAAACATACTCGGAATAGCATAAAGCTAATAGGTAGATATGGTGGACTCACTGGAAAAACTTTGGTTGAAGGTGTTGGAAAACAAGTTTTTACTTGTTGGAATTTTTGGGCTAGCAAGAGGGAGAAAGTTGACCGTCTAAATGCATGCATAAGTGTCCATAGAACTAACCAATCCATGTTAAACAAAGTAAAGTAACATTCAGCATCAAAACATGAATAAAAGATAGCTCTTGATAAAACACTTGCAAATTAATATTCATTAAAAGCATATGAATCATGCAACTATATGTATCTTTTTGAATCAACTCAAACATCCCTTTCCCAATCTTTTTAATAGCATCCAACTTAATTCAACCCAAATTTCCAGTAGCTCTCTCATATATAAATGATAGTGGTGGTCTCAAGACAAACAAAAATCAAACCGAAATAAAAAGCAAATAAAAGACGCTCCAAGTTTATGCGATAAAGTGCATTGATCGAAAAACAGAAGTTAGACGTGTGCAAACCGAGAGTGTGTTGGTCCAGTGGGGTTGTCTTCACATCCCCAAGCTTATGGTCTTCACCATCCTTGGATAGCTCTTGGTGCATCTCCTCTAATCCCTGTGAAAAAACTTCAAAACACCGTTTCTCCCATTTCTTTTCTGTGGGGTGACATTAGTAGTGATAGACAAATGAATTACTTGCTGCATAAAATCCTTAAAAAAAATTCATATGAATGTCCAGAAAGTGTATAATGTTGTATGCCTACTTATAAACTCAATTGGATAAAAAGATTCAAGTTAAAAGTTCAAAGAATGCATCAAACAAAATGGGACAGAATCTGTCCAGAAAAACAGCAGCAGCAAAACGTATTTTTCTACCCTACTTAAATATGTCGAAAAATTCTGAAAAATTCATGCTTACAGAGGATGAAAAGTTGCAACTACAGTTCAAATATCAGCTCATTCGGAGTTACAGAATAGGAATTAAAAATCATACCGTGCACAGATTCGTGCTGGAATAAAATCTCCGAATGCAAATAGCAACTTTTTCAAACCAAAATAGGTAAAACTTGGCACTTTATTAAAAATTCCAGAAACAAAACTAAAAACTAAGTCTCTTGTTACAGCAAGAGGACACAAAGAAAATCAAAAATAAAAACAACCGGGTTGCCTCCCGTAAAGCGCTTTCTTTATAGCCATGTAGCTAGGCTTCTTACTTGATATTTATTGTGGACGAAGCTCATGAGGGAGCTTGAACTTTGATGTGTCCCTCTTCCTTGGGAAGTGTTCCATGCACTTCTTGTGTGGAAACTGAAACTTCACATTCCCTTCTTTTGAATCAATGATAGCACCTGTGGTACGAAGAAAAGGTCTTCCAAGAATAATTGGACTAGAGGTTTTATTCCCCATATCCATGATTAGAAAATCAACAGGTACAAATGTCATATGCAACTCTACCATAACATCACTTACTTTTCCTAAAGCATGTTTAATGGAATCATCAGCAAGTGCAAGTTCAATAGAGCATTTTTCAAGATTCTTTAATTCAAGTACTTCATATAATTCTTTAGATAAAACAGAGACACTAGATCCTAGATCTAATATAGCATGGTGTGTCTCTTTTCCAATGGTTACTAGTACTTTGGGAATCCATATATCCCCAAGCTTAGGTGGTATCATAGCTTCTTGGTTGTACCTAGCAATCTTTTCTTTTAAAACATGATTAGCAATATAAGAACCAAAACCTGCTTGGTTAACATTAATGGAAGGATCACTTGCAAATTTTGTAAGATAGATATTAATTCATGCAAGCTACAATTCTCTAAGTCAAGCAATGGTTCCTTGACTTCACTAAGCATTTTAACTTCCTCAACTTTTCTTCCCTATTATATAGATTAAATATTTCATGACGGTCATCAAAAACATCTTCTGGTACTTGGGCTTTTTCTAAACTTTCTTTAATTTTCACTTCCAAAAGCAAGCCATCAAGTAGAATATGAGTGTTAGCAGCAGTAGTATTCATAAAAGAACCCCCACATTCATTATCCAAAAAGACTCTAGAGGTTTCAGACAATCCTCTATAAAATATATGCATGAGCATCCAATCTCTAAGACCATGTTCCATTCCAAAAGCTATACCTCTAAACCTTTCCCATGTTTTTACCAAAGGTTCATCCTCTTCTTGTTTAAAGGTGATAACTATTTGTCTCAAATTACAAACTGTTTCAGTGGAACAAAATCTTTCAATGAATGAAGCTTTTAAATTAAACCAAGTGCTAAAGTTTCCAGGTGGCCATCTTAATATCCAATCTAAGGCTTTTCCAGCTAGGGAGTAGGGAAAAAGCTTAACTTTAATCATATTAACATTGGCATGGTTCAAATTTAACACTTTGCATCTTTCATTAAACTTCTTAAGATGAAGTATAGGATCTTCCTTGGGTTTCCCATAAAAACGGTGTTCATAAATCATTTTAGTGATATTATGATCTACTTCAAATTTTTCAACAGGGATATTCATATTTTGAGGAAAGTTCTTAACACTAAATGGCCAAAAGGTTCTCTTTTCCATTATGCAAGTTTTTATGTGTTTTTTTAATTTTTTATGCAAAACTGAAAATAAAATGACACTAAACAATGCAAACCGAAATAACAAATGCAACACAAAATGCAAAACTGAAAATAAAATATGCAAACCGAAATATAAATATGATATGCAAGACAATAACAAAACAAAATAAAATGCTTTGAAGGTAAAGATGGATAAGATGATGCTCACGTAGGTGCAACCTCCCCAAGCTTAGGTGTTTGCACAAGTTGGTGATGAAGTTGACTTTGTTGTGAGATACCCTTGGATAAACCTTTACAGCAATGATTCCCCGGCAACGGCGCCAGAAAACTGTCTTGATGGCCCTTGACGTAGTTACCTGCGTCAAAAGAATATGGGTTAGGTTGAGACTCCAAGTGCAGAGTGTATAGTATAGGAAAGACGGTTTTCCCCACGAGGGGTGACTCGAGGGTTTAATATCGAACTCTCGGGGAATCAGTAGTGAAAGATTTATCTTCTTATCCTTCTCTTGAAAACCTACAAAACAAAGTAAATTGTTTTGTGCCCTCAACCTCACCAAGTGGTTGTCAAGCACAAGGTGTGAGAATGATATAAAATAAAATGAATGCAAAACAGTAAATAAATATGCAATGATGATAAATAAATATGCAAGGATGGTGGAAACAATGATGGATGATATTTTTGGGTTTTGTATTGTGAATGCAAGATGTAAAAGTGTTTTTGTATTTTCGGATTTTTAAATGGCAGAAAATGTAAAGTGGATAAAAGTTGTTGGAAAGGTGTTTCTTATGATTAAAAATGGACCGGGGTTCATGGTTTCACAAATGCACTCTCTCTTTAATAAAGTGGTAGACAATGGAACACTAGAATTGACATATGAGATTGCAACAAAAAGGTTTCATGACAAGTTACTAATTATATGGGCATCACGTCCTAACATAGAGATCTTTTGTTTATTAATCTCTCTTATACTCCACCAAGATGCGAACTAAATCATAACACCTTAGTAATTAAGATAAATCAGAGCATAGCATTAAGTTTCATGACATGAAGTTAAAATAAGAACATGCTAGATCTAGTCATGGAGTAGTGGCAATGGTCACACCCACATCTCCGGTAGCAAGGTATTTTTCTTTATCCCTAGTGAGGCAACAAAGTAAGGTAAAACACCCAAGTGGATCGCGGAACTTTCTCTCACGTTCACCGCACTAGCCACCCCCGTTACTCCAACTAATGCACACGTTCCCCCTCACACGCTCTCATACACATGCTTGATCAAACAAGTAAACAAGAACGGGGTACATAATATGCATCTACTTTCATAACTGAAACAAAACTATTGCAATCTCAAACATATATTAACTCATAAAAAGATCCACCACAAAGGTATTACATAGATGACCGTAATCATGTTCAGCAGCTCATACGGTACTAATTAGTGAAGCTCAAGAGAGGAGAGATACATAAGTTACTTCCACAAACCCATAGTCCAGGGGTGGACTACTCCCTCTTCATCATGGAGACGGTGGAGAAGTCGTTGGAGAAGATGGAGACCACGCCGGCAGCGCCCCGCCGGAGTTTTCCCCCTCCAATCTGCAACTCCAGGTCTCTGTTTCGTGGTTTCTGTGTTTCGGCGGCGCTCCTTTCCGAAGGGCGTCGGGGACTATTTTTATAGTCGTTTTTAGGTCAAGACGGAGGCTCGGGAAAAAAGATCGACGGCAACGGAGCCCGAGGCCCCAGATGGTGGGTCCCACGCGGCCAGGAATCTGGCCGCGTGGGCCACCCTCTTCTGGCCCTCGGGCCTCCGTTTGTTCGCTTCCTTCGCTCCCACGCTTTGTTCCTTCCAAAAACTGATGCCGTAAATTATTAGGTCATTTGGACGTCGTTTGGGTCCCTGAAACATCAAAATATAGAAAATAGGGTTTTCTGCCTGTGCAGGGTTAATTCCAGAAAAATAGGGAAACAATGAAATATTCCCAAAATCAATATAAATCAATGATATAACCCTTATATGATGCAAATATGATTGAAATATAAGTAATATAATGCAAAGTTCATGTATGCATTTTACATGCATCAGCCGCGCCTCACGCTTCGCATCAACCTTGGTGGACTTGTGTCCCCTCGGCCGCACCGCCCGGCCCCCGGAGCTTTGGCCGGGCTCCACATCATCATCGTCATCACCATTGGATCTTTTCTTCGATCCATCGCCGGCCCCCTTTTTTAAGGAGTTGTAGAGCTCCACCCATTTTGGGCATCCCTTGATCTTGTCCCAACAATGGGCAAAGTTGAATTGGACTTGTATATCTTCTTGTGGTATTCCATTGCTTGAATGAGATTGTCCTCAACTCCAATGCCGCTCACCGACCGGACCTTGACATGTCCATAGACTGATTGGAACTTGCTACACTCGGCTGAAATGTGCTGCCACCTCTTGGTGAGAGAGCCCTCATTGCAATCACTCTCGATCTTGTATGGAGGCAACTTCCTTTGCTCATGAAATGCTTCCATACCCTCCTCCAAAACACGGTGCCTTTTGTTGAGCGCCAAATGACGCGTTTTGCCCACAAGTCATCCAAGCTTATCAAAGAACTTGGTCCTCCTTGTCCGTGTACGACGCCGTTCGTTGGTTCTTTCTTCGGAGGCTCGCCGTGATTCAGGCGTGCTCCTCATCGACATCGAGTGGCTCATCATCAATGTCGATCGCATCGGCCTCTGTCTCCCCTACCTTCTCGGCCTCAGGCACGGTCGCGGTGGGGTCTTGCGTCTCGGCATCGGCAGGGTCGAACATGCCTGCCGTCGGGTCGTGTGTCTCGGCGTCGGCAGGGTCGAACATGCCGACCCCGCAAATCATGTCCTGCATGACATGATCGGTGTCGGTGTCAAAGTAGGCCGGGTTGGTCGGCGTCATGGGCAGCAACCGTGCCCGACACGGACTTCGCCTTGCCACGTACCCGCCCGGCACTCGGCGTCAAGTTGAGGTCGATGGGTCTCGGTGCCACAGGGACCGAAGTAATATCCGGCGACTCCTCACGTGACCCCGGCCGCGACGGTGTGGGATGGATGGCGCCGGCGAGGGCGTCGACAGGCCAGGCGACGAGGACCTTGACGGCTTCCCTTTGGCGGAGGAGACCGAGCTCCCCACCGAGGCGATCACAATGGGGGCGAGTCGGGCGGCCGCGCCAAATGCACCTTCAAAAACCTCCCCCTTGAGGAGAAGCACAGCTCGGGCGGCGGCCCTGGGTGGCTATGAGGTCTGCGTTGGCTTGGGCCTGGATGGCGGCGAGCCTCTCCTTCTCCGCGGCCGCTTCCTTGGCGGCCTTCGTCTCCGTCGCGCGCTCCCGAGACCTCTCCCTCCGGAATTGTCTCTTGCCCGACTCCGGCTTCCGCTCCCTCTTCGGCTTCAAAAGGGCGGCGGCGGGATTGCCTTGGTCCTCCATCTGGGTCGGCTGCGAGGGAGGCGGCGGCTGTGGGAAGCTTTGGGGAAGGCAAAGGTTTGGGTGGGGAGGGGAGAATGAGATTGTGTGGCTGGCCAGTGGGCCAGACGCGGACAAGGGAGGACAAAGGGCGGACCGAGAGGTTGTCAGTCCCGCCCCAAAGTTGGACCAAAGTTGGGCCGCGTTTGGGGCGAAATCACGTGTGCGTGCGGACACATGTCCCTTTGCGCCATCCCGTTGAAGCACCTCTCGTGTCTGTCGAACAAAAGGGACTGGACTGATCCGTTTGCGCCAGCCCGTTGGAGATGCCCTAACAAAGCTATGAAAGAGTAATTATTCACATAACTGTAAGAGTTTGGTAAACGCACAAGGGAAGAGATAATGGAGGTGCAGAACTGCATGGACATCTACCTGCAGCTTGTGTCCTTGATGTCCTTCCACTCTACGTAGAATAGACCAGGCCATGGAGGCGGGTGGTGCTCGCTCCTGTTCCTCGTGATGCTGGCGAGAAAGAAGGCGGATCCCACTCTCTTGCTAGTGGTTGCCGTCTCTGCGCCAGGGGAGTGTTGAAGCTGCTCCCGGGAGTTTATCCATGGTGGCTACTCGTTGGCCGCCATCTAAGATGGTCGAAAGGCGACCCCTCCCTCCCTCTTTGTCGGCAACGGCTTCTTCCGGCCGGCGATTGACGGTGATAATCAACCTCCAGGCCGTCGTGCCAAGATGGAGGCCCTTTGGCGTTGGTGCAGTTCGCTCCCGGCAACCCACCCCAGGTGGTTTCGTCCCCGGCGTTGGGCTGCTTGACTGTGCCGTGCTTCTCCGATGCAGTGGAATTGGAGCTAGACCTGATTACGTTCCTAATACTAGACCTAGGGTCCTTGGTGCAAAATGTAAGGACTTATTTGTAATTTTTGAATTCTTCTGGCCCTTCCTATATTTCGCCAGTGCAATGAATGAAAGCTTCTAGGTCCCTCTGGGGCCGCCCATGTTCAAAACAAAATGGAGGCCTGCAACACCAACTCCAGTCTATGCGAACTCTGTGGCGTGCCTTGACTTGAAATGGAGGGAGAAACTTTTGGAACAGAGTGTACTTCCCAGGCTTAAAATATTTGCCGTGGAATCGGTGGCGATGGAGCAGCACAGCAGCATAGACAGAGGACGGATCAGCACAACAGCATAGATGGAGGATCTGACCAAGCCGCTGTAGCGAGCAATGGCAACCTCCACCTTGACCAAGGGGTCAATGTCGCAGCAGGGGAACATGGGGTTCCCCTAGTACTGCCAAAGTGGGTCCACCCCATGTGGGCCCAAGATGAAGATGGACAAGACCAAGACTCAAGTCAAGCTGGCGGGTTCACCGTCAGACACGCATGGCCTACGTCGCAAAGGGCTCCGGTCCTGGGGACCTTCCGGGTCCCCGAACCAAGCAAGAAGGCCAGGAAGGACCCGAGAGCCCGAGTTCCCGGCAGGAGGCCAGGCTCCCTCTCGGGTACTTCCCCACGTCCCTGTGGATAAGCACTCCACCTCACCGCGGAAGACTTGGGAAGCAAGGCGAAGGCAGCGCGGGCGGGAAGCACGTCCCGTGGTGGTGTCAGCTCCTGTCCACCCCAAGGCGGACGCTCCCACCTAACCCAAAGGAGACGCTAGGCTGAGGAGAGGCCACGTCTCCTCTAAACTAGATGAGGAGGGTCCTTCACCCCGAAGGTCCCTCATGCCCCTCACGTGACCCTGTGGCAACCCCTTAGCCTATAAAAGGAGGACCAAGGCACGGAGGAGGGGGAGGTCGAAGAAAGGACGAACACAAGCTAGAACCAGAGCAAGACTAGACTAGGGCTGCGAAGGTAGAGAGGAAGGTGATCTCCTCCGGGTCAGGATCTGTCCTTCTTCTACCTCCAGCCAAAACCCTTCCGGGTACCCATCCGGGAGGTTCCATTGTAAGCCACACTATGAAGAACCATCAATCCAGACATGCAGGAGTAGGGCTTTTAGCCTCCGGGCGGCCTGAACCTGGGTAGCTCCTTGTGTCCCTTTGGTTGCATGCTTTGATCGTGGAGAGGAGAGCTTGATCTAGACTCCGCCCAAGAAGACGATTCTCAGCCTCCTTCGCGCCCCGTGCCGAACCTAAAAGGGGGTATCCTATACTCCCGGTGTCCGTGCAACGAGACACGACATCTGGCGCGCCAGGTAGGGGGCGCAAGCGCTGGTTTCATCTTCATCAAGTTCATCGGCAAGTTCTTCGTCAAGCATGCCTCCGAAGAAGAAGGGAGATCCTGCGGCGTCCAAGCCGGTCTCTCCCTCACGCACTCAAGCTTCAGCTGAACGTCGTGCTGCTGGCGCACGGCGGAGCGTCTCTCCGTCCCCGCCTCCCATGGAGAGGGTGGCGCCGGACGAAGTGGACGGTCACGACAAGGACAACGGCCCTGGCGGAGCGGCGGCTCCAAAGGGCACCACCATGCCTCCTCCTCGCTCGGGGGAGAAGAGCGTCTGCAACGGCACCGGCAAGGAGCCCACCGCTGGAGGAGGGAACCACGGCGTTCGCCCCAGCGGGGATCCACGAGCATCCAAGAGCAAGACCTCCGCGCACTTCGACTGCAAGCTCGCCATGATGCTCTAGTCGCTGCCAAGGCCTGATGCAGTTCCCTCCAAGCAGCGGCGATCCCAAGGTCTACCAAGAATGGAGGACTCGCGTCGAGAGGCTCCTCGACTTCGCCGATGGTGGTCCGTGGGTCGAACCCACTCAAGCTCCCACCGTCGACAATCCCGGAGCAGCACAAGACAAGACACGTGATCCGCGAGGCCAGCCTCGTGGTGAACGTCAAGCCAAGACGGCGCCTCCTCGCACCGCGCCACCGATGGCTGATCGGCTAAACCGCGATCACGGCGAGGCCATCTCCATCGGGTCGTCTACCTCGCGCAACCCAGATCTTCGTGACGAGCTCAACAGCCGTCAGAACGAGGATATGCGCACCCGCATCGAGCGTCGCCGAGAACGTCACCGCCGGGAAGATCGGGGCATCGACCTCGCCGAAGGCTGCCTCGCCCTCGCCCCGAGTTCCGCCACTTCAACTGGCCCAAGAAATTCAAGATCGACGTTCTCCGCTACGACGGCACCACGAACCCCCGGGACTTTCTGCAGATCTACTCTCTTGCTGCGATGGTTGCCGGGGCCGACGAGGTCATGATGGCCAACTGGTTCCCTTGGCCCTGAAGGGAGACGCCCAGACTTGGCTTCTCAACCTTCCCAAGTGCTCCATCCGTTCCTGGCGGGCACTGAAGGAGCAGTTTCTGGGGGCTTTCCAAGGCGGGTACGAGCGCCCGGGGGCTCCCAGTGATCTCCACGACTTCAAGCAGCTGCCGGGTGAAACTCTCCGCAAGTTCATCCAGCGCTTCACCCAGAAGATGAACACCATCCCGTGCATCAAGGAGGAGTTGGTGATCCAGTCCTTCCACGCCAACGTCCGCAACCCCAAGATGCGCGAGAAGCTGAGCATCCATCGCGTCGAGTCTGCTCGTAAGCTCTGGGAGCTTGCAGATCGGTGCGCTCGAGCTGAAGAAGGAGCCAAGTTCCCCGGGGAGGATGAACCCGAGGACAAGGTCGCTCCAGCCAAGAACAAGAAGCGGGACCCTGGACCCGACAAGCGGATCTTCGTCACCGAGCCTCTTCCGAAGAAGACCAAGCCCGCGCCGACTTCCGAGGAAGAAGGTGAAGGTGATCCCTGGTGCCACATCCATCCAGAAGGCAACCACTTGCTCAAGGACTGCCGCATGCTCAAGAACCTCGCCGTCCGGGAGCAACGCCGAGCTGATGGGGTCAGTCAAGACGGTTGCTACAACTGCGGCACTGCCGGGCACATCGCTCGTGACTGTCCCACGGGTCGCCAAGGCGGAGGCGGCCGTGGATGGAACCGAGGCGGTGGCCGCGGGGGCCGTGGAGGAGGACGCGGCGGTCAAGGTGGTCGCGGGTACACACTCCGGAGGCCGCCCACGCGGCAACGGGGAAGCTCCGGCTCCCCAAGGAGGCAACGGCGGCAAGTATCAAGAAGTCACTGGAGTTGTCGGGTGCATCCACGGAGGGTCTTCTCTGCCTCCCTCCAACGGCGCCTGCAAGAGACTTGTCCGGGAGCTGAACGCGGTTGCTTCTGCTCCGTCCAAGCCCCTGGACTGGTCTAGTCAAGTCATCACCTTCGACCCAGAAGACCACCCTGCAAACACTGCCGGGGTCGGGACCCTGCCGCTGATCGTGTCGCCCGTCATCCACAACTACAAGGTCACCAAGATGCTGGTCGACGGAGGCTCCAGCCTCAACTGCTGACGGCGAAGGTCCTGGCTATCCTTCAAATTCCCCTGTCTCGCCTGCAAGACACCGGGGTGTTCCAAGGCGTGAACGGAAGTGTTACTCGACCCCTCGGGAAGATCACCCTTCCGGTCACCTTCGGCGACTCCAAGAACTTCCGCACCGAGGAAATCGTCTTCGACATCGCCGACACTCCGCTACCGTACAACGGCATACTTGGCAGACCTGCTCTGGCCAAGTTCATGGCCGTCTCCCACTTCGCCTACAACATGCTGAAGATTCCGGCGCCGTGGGGTGTGATCAAGGTCAAGGCCGACATCGACGATGCTATCTACTGCGTTCACCAGCTGAACCAGACGGTGGCAATCATGGCGGATGTCCCTCAAGGTGTACAGGAGGATGATGATGGGGCTCTCCCCGGGGGCGAAGGGCACCCGGGGGCTCCACATCTACTCCCCCAAGAAGGCGCCATTCCATGGCGATCCGCAGCTGACCAAGAAGGTGGCGCTAACCAGCGACGGAGTTCGCTCCATCACCATCGGCGCCCGCCTCACCGACAAATAGGAAAGCGCGCTCGTCGCCTTCCTTCGGGAAAACTCTGACGTCTTCGCGTGGGAGGCGTCAGGTTTACCCGGCGTTCCAAGGGAGGTGATCGAGCACAAACTGGCGGTCAATCCGGGGGCTCGCCCCGTGAAGCAGGTTCTCCGGAACCAAAGCAAGGAAAAGCTGGAATTCATCATCGCCGAGGTGGACAAGTTGATAGAAGCTGGTGTCATCCGGTCGGTTCCCCACCCAAGCTGGGTGGCCAACCCCGTGGTGGTACCGAAGCCCATGACCTTCAAGTGGAGACTCTGCATCGACTTCACAGACCTGAATAAGGCCTGTCCCAAGGACCCTTTCCCCCTGCCGCGGATCGACATGATCGTGGATTCCACGGCCGGGTGCGAGCTGCTGTGTTTCTTGGACGCCTTCTCCGGGTACCACCAGATCATGATGTCACTCGAGGACCAAGAGAAGACGGCCTTCATCACTCCCAAGGGCTGCTACTGCTACACCCGGATGCCTTTTGGCCTCCGGAACGCCGGCGCTACCTTCCAGCGCGCAATGCAAGCATGCCTTGGGTCACAGCTGGGCCGCAACGTCGAAGCGTACATCGACGACATCGTGGTCAAGACCCGGTACAAGGACCTCCGCCGGGTCAACTTCAAGCTCAACCCGACAAGTGCGTGTTCGGGGTCCCCTCCGGCAAGCTGCTGGGTTTCCTGGTCTCTCACCGAGGGATCGAGGCGAATCCGGACAAAATCAAGGCAATCGAGCGCATGGAGGCGCCCCGGCGGGTCAAGGACGTACAGCGCCTCAACGGGTGCATCACTGCACTCGGGCGCTTCATCTCAAGGCTTGGGGAGCGGGCCTTACCGTTCTTCAGGCTGCTCAAGAAGTCAGGCCCCGTGGAGTGGACCTCCGAGGCCGAGGAAGCCCTGCAGTCCCTTAAGCGCTACCTCGCCTCGCCACCAATCCTCGTGGCACCAGAAGAGAAGGAGCCCCTACTACTGTACATTGCTGCCACCAACCAGGTGATCAGCGCTGTGCTTGTGGTAGAGCGTGACGCTCCTCCGAAGAAGTCAAGCAAGATCAAGGGCAAGCGACCCGGGAACTCTCTCCGGGCAACCGTGCAAGAAAAGGCTGCCGGGTGACCAGGGGTCTCACGATCCTGACGTCACTGCAACCTCACCAGCGGCGCGGAGCCCGTCGGGAATGGAGAATCTCCCTCCGACGAGACTTCGCCGGGGGCTACTCGTCCCCACCCCAAGACGTCGACGTGGAGGAAGCCGAGCCCTCTCAGGACTCGGCGACCCGCAAGGTGCAGCACCCGGTCTACTTCGTCAGCGCAGTGCTGCGCGACGCCCGGGAGCGGTACCCCATGATGCAGAAGCTGCTGCTGGCAATCCTCATTGCCTCCCGCAAGATGAGGCCGTACTTCCAAAGCCATCCCATCACGGTGGTGTCCAAGTACAACCTAAGAAGCCCCCTGGAGAACCCACTTGCCACTGGTCGCATATCATGGTGGGCCATGGAGCTTCAAGGTTTCGGTCTCAAGTTCGAGCACACGGACAACATCAAGAGTCAGGCGCTGGCGGATTTCACGGCCGAGTGGACCGAGACGGCGTTCGACGACCCGGAAGAGGAAACCTGCCTCCCCGGGAAGGAAGATCCTAGCGCCTGGACCATGCACTTCGACGGCTCCTACACCAAGGGGAAAGGAGGTGCTGGGGTTGTCCTAACCTCACCAACCGGGGACCGGCTGAAGTACGTCGTCCAGATGCACTACCAAGGGAACATCTCCAACAACACGGCGGAGTACGAGGGCCTGCTCGCAGGACTTCGTGCTGCCGTCGGCCTCGGCATCAACAAGATCGTCGTCAAGGGTGACTCTCAGTTAGTCATCAAACAAGTGAACAAGGAGTACGCGTGCCCTCAGATGGCACCATACGTTGAAGAGGTCTGGAAGCTGCAGCGGCGCTTCGACAACTTCCGGGCTGTGTACGTCCCACGGGGAGAAAACACGGCCGCGGATGAGCTATCGCAGGTGGCGTCCAAGCAAGAACCAGTGCCTCCCGGGATCTACATCGAGGTCCTCAGGCGACCTTCGATCCCACCCGAGAGGCTCGCGACAAGATCTGCGCCGGGGGCTGGCGACCCTTCTACCTCGACAACACGGGTAGCCAGCCCAGAAGCTCAAGACCCGGCAGCCCCTCCAGCGGAGGAAGCTATGCTTTCTTTCCGTCGGATGGTGCTACCGGTGGAAGGAACCCACCCACCCTGGGCCCGGGACATCGTCAAGTACATCATGGAGCACGCCCTCCCGGAGGACGATCACGACGCCGAGCGGGTGGCTCGTCAAGCCAAGCTCTACGTCATGATCGACGGCGAGCTCTACCGGCGACGGGACAACGGAGTCAAGCTCCGCTGCATCCCTCAAGAACAAGGCCAAGTACTGCTACGGGACATCCACGAGGGCACATGTTCAAGTCATGTGGCATCAAGATCACTGGCGGGTAAAGTTTTTCGTCACGGGTTCTACTGGCCAACAGTCCTCAGTGATGCGAGCAGCTAGTCAAGACCTGTGAAGCCTGCCAGTACTATGCGAAGAACATACATCAGCCGGCGCAAGCTCTGCAGCCAATTCCAATCTCCTGGCCGTTCGCGGTCTGGGGGCTGGACATCGTGGGAAGATACCGAAGTCTGTCGGGGGCCATGAATACCTTTTCGTGGCCATCGACAAGTTCACAAAGTGGGTGGAAGTGATGCCAGTACCAAGACAGACAGCTCAAGCAGCCATCAAGTTCATTGAAGGGATCGTGTACCGCTTCGGAGTACCCAACAGAATCATAACGGACAATGGCTCTCAGTTCACAAGCCGATCCTTCCTCAACTTCTGTGAAGAGCTGGGAATCAAGGTGTGTTTTGCCTCGGTGTCCTACCCAAGGTGCAATGGGCAAGTGGAGCGAGCCAATGCGGAGGTCCTAAAGGGTTTGAAGACCAAGGCCTTTGACAAGTTAGAAGACAAGGGCAAGAACTGGATTGAGCATCTACCAAGTGTCTTGTGGTCCCTCAGAACCACACCAAGCAGAGCCACTCAAGAAACACCATTCTTCCTTGTCTATGGAGCAGAAGCCGTCTTGCCAACAGAGCTCAGGCATGGATCCCCCGGGTACTTGCCTATGATGAAGACGCACAAGCTGAGAGGAGGATTGATGACATCAACTTCCTGGAAGAGGTGCGGTGCCGAGCTTCCTTACGATCTGCTCGATACCAGCAAGGGCTCCGCCGCTATCATGATCGCCATATCCGTTCACGGGTACTGGAACCCGGAGACCTGGTTCTCCGCAAGAAGCAGAAGCTTGATAACATGAACAAGCTGTCTCCAAGTGGGAAGGACCTTATCGGGTGACGCATACCCTGAGACCCGGAGCTGTTTATCTGGAGGACGAGAAAGGCAGGCCGGAGGGCAACGCCTGGAACATCGAGAATCTCCGGAAATTCTACCCCTGAATACGAACATGAATCGCAGATAGTTCGAGTCAACTAAGCACGCCCAAGGGGCTAGTGTTCTGTATAAGGGTGTAAGAATCGTCGCCAAGGAATAAAAGATAAGTTTTTCAATTCCGTGAGCCTCTCTTGTTGTCGTGAAGTGTGTTATCCGTAACAACCCCCAAGCAGGGGGCTGACATGGTGCCGGTGGCTGACAGGTCGAGCGCGAGTAGCCTATCAGTAGGCGCTGCCACCTGATCGTGCCGTACTGCCGCGGTAAGAAGTGGAACGGGCAGTGCTGTGTTTTAAAGAACCTAAACACAGAAATGCACATTCAACTTTGCTTGCGGGTTGCTCCGGATGAAACACTTTCACGACATGTAAGGGAGGGTCCATTCTTTTCCTACTGAAAGTGTGTTTGTGTAGCGCCTCTCCCGGGACAGGAATGGATGCTGAAGAGCGGCTCAGGAGCTGGTACCCGGGAAGGACAGAGTAGATCAAGGGCACGGCAAAAACCAGCTAAGTCTTTGCATGTGCATCTTGCATTCTAGGCATAATATCTCGCTCGGAGTCAATATACCACCAACCTGCGCATGCTTGACAGTTGATGAGAACCTTTGCGGGGGTAATGCGTCCTCCCCGGCGAACGGTCAGATTTCCCTTCTGGCCTAGTACCCGTGGCTGTGGAGTGGACTCCCGGAAGGCATAGTGCTCTTAGGGGTGCTGCTACCGGTGCAGGCGGTTAGAGTACTTGTCACCTAAGAGATCTCCTCAGAAAACTTGACGGCGCGTTAGTGCAAGGGAGGTTTGGGAAATGACCCCGGGAGTTGAGCCCTAGGATTGCATTCATCTGAACTTACATTCTGAATTTACAATTCTGATTACATTCAGTCGAAGCTTTTCCTGGATACATATCTAGCCTATGCTACTAAGGCCAGCTCAGGGCTCCTGGCTGTGCAGCTCTGTCTTCTGTTTTATTGCCTGCCGGGTGAACTCCGGACTCCCGGGGACGCCTGGGATGAAGGAGGGCATTCGCGCAGGATCTTCAGGGGTCCCACGGGCCGGGGAACTTCCGGGCAAACCCCGGCACATGCTGGCTGCAGAGGAGGTGCACGTGGTCCACGAACTTATCCATGATGTCTTCCTCATCCTGTACGAAGGGAAGAAATCGAGTCAAGGGCAGGATCTTCCCAAGGGTCGTATTGCCAGAACCGAGGCGCCTTACCTTGAAGACATCGTCAAGGTCGCAGAGGAGGCGGATCAATCTCTGATTGCCTGCGGCCTCCTTCCACAGCTCCATCTTGATGGTGTCCTTCCGGGTCGCCAGCGCCACCGACGCCTCCATGGCAGCAGAACCGGCGATGTTCCCCACCGCGGGGAAAACCAAGGAGACCGAGGGCGAGGAACGACCTCGTCCTTTCTAGTGGCTCGGGCTCCAGCTTCGCTGGGTGCCTCCGCCGCTCCTCGAAGACGGACTCCGCCGTCGACACATCGGACAAGGCCCTCTCTGCTTCGCCGGACATTGTTCTGCGGGACGCGGGGAGGCAAAGGAAGAAGAGGAGCGGAGCAAGGCGAGAAGATGTGTCAAGGGGTGGAGTCTGGATGGTCTTTTATAGGCCTCCCACGCTCCACCTACCCCTTGACGCTACGGCTGCTGCAGTAATGGGAGCGCGTTTTGCAAAAAACTCGTTCTCATTCACACGGACGCGACACGAAGACAAGGAGGAAAACAAGATCTTCTTCATTTACAAGGACTACAAGGGGACGATCTTTTTTACAACAAAAAGGTTGGCTCCCGTCGAGCAAGGAGCACCGCCGTACAATGGAAGACGCTACTTCCAGAAATACGTCGTCAAGGCCGCCAAGGAGGAGGTCAACGAGATCTCCATGGCGCCCGTCCGAAGCTCCTCGCCTTCAGGAAGACGAGCTCCCCTCGACCTTGATGTCAGATGAGTTTTCCTCATCTTCATCCTCGTCGTAGGAGCTCGAGCTGCCGCTGCTGCTCTCCATGCAGCACTCCACGCGTCCGCCATCGACACCGAAGATCTTCACGGAGAGCGTTGCATCTCCGTCGTACCGGAACACCAAGCACTGCCCCCTGGACAGGCGGCGGGCACGGGAGAACGACTTCCACCCCGGACCCAGAAGCATGGCGCCTTCAGTGGTGCGCTCCGCCATGGCCCAGGAGGGGCCATTGGGGCAGCCTTCCACTTGCAGCCAGAAGCCGGAGGGTCCGATGTCCTCCGTCGCCATCGCGAAGGAATCCGGCAGGAGAAGCCGGCTGCGAGGCCTGCGGTTCAGATCCACGATGAACTCGAACGGCGCGAAGCTGGTATGAACCATGCTCCTAGGAGGGGGAGCAGCGGTGCCGCGGCCTCCACGGCCGCCGCGACCGCGAATCCCACGACCTCGCGGAACAGCTCGACCACGAGTGGAGGGGCCACTCTCCGCAGCAGCTGAAGAAGTACGAGGGCGCCCAACTCCTCTCCTCGCTCTCGCCATTGGCGCTGGCAGCTTGTGGGGAGGCCTGGAGTTGGCTAGGAAGAAGATGAACGAAAAAGCCAGGGGTGCGCCTCGCTTTTATAGCCACGGCGGTGCCTCTGTCAAGCGTCTCCTCGGTTCTTCCGTTATTGGGAATCGAGGGGGCCCCGCAGTTATTCCCCCGAGCGGAGTAACTCCAAGACCTTCAAGGCCATCAATGAAGCAGAGCAAGGAAGACCAGGTGCCCGGGACCCACTTTGACCTATCTTTAGGCCATGGCCCCGGCAGCTGGAGCAAGAGCCGCCGGGACCATGCCCGGGGGCTACTGTCGCAACAGTGGAACATGGGGTTCCCCTAGTACTGCCAAAGTGGGTCCACCCCATGTGGGCCCAAGATGAAGATGGACAAGACCAAGACTCAAGTCAAGCTGGCGGGTTCACCGTCAAGACACGCATGGCCTACGTCGAAAGGGCTCCGGTCCTGGGGACCTTCCGGGTCCCCGAACCAAGCAAGAAGGCCAGGAAGGACCCGAGAGCCCGAGTTCCCGGCAGGAGGCCAGGCTCCCTCTCGGGTACTTCCCCACGTCCCTGTGGATAAGCACTCCACCTCACCGCGGAAGACTTGGGAAGCAAGGCGAAGGCAGCGCGGGCGGGAAGCACGTCCCGTGGTGGTGTCAGCTCCTGTCCACCCCAAGGCGGACGCTCCCACCTAACCCAAAGGAGACGCTAGGCTGAGGAGAGGCCACGTCTCCTCCTAAACTAGATGAGGAGGGTCCTTCACCCCGAAGGTCCCTCATGCCCCTCACGTGACCCTGTGGCAACCCCTTAGCCTATAAAAGGAGGACCAAGGCACGGAGGAGGGGGAGTCGAGGAAAGGACGAACACAAGCTAGAACCAGAGCAAGACTAGACTAGGGCTGCGAAGGTAGAGAGGAAGGTGATCTCCTCCGGGTCAGGATCTGTCCTTCTTCTACCTCCAGCCAAACCCTTCCGGGTACCCATCCGGGAGGTTCCATTGTAAGCCACACTATGAAGAACCCATCAATCCAGACATGCAGGAGTAGGGCTTTTAGCCTCCGGGCGGCCTGAACCTGGGTAGCTCCTTGTGTCCCTTTGGTTGCATGCTTTGATCGTGGAGAGGAGAGCTTGATCTAGACTCCGCCCAAGAAGACGATTCTCAGCCTCCTTCGCGCCCCGTGCCGAACCTAAAAGGGGGTATCCTATACTCCCGGTGTCCGTGCAACGAGACACGACAGTCAAGGAGGCACGCAGACGCACTACGTCACGGTCTAGATATAGGGGCACTTTAAAGTGCCCCGAAATGTCAAGCAAATGCCCCAAAAACCTTTTAGGGCATTTTAAAAAATGCCCAATATACTGGTGATTGGAAAGGTTATTAGGGCATTTGTTTCAAGTGCCCCTAAAAGTTACAATTTGGGGCAGTTTTACAAATGCCCTAATAGGTTTTTGGGCTATTATTGTGAAATGCCCTAAAAACCTTTTGGGGCATTATTGTGAAATGCCCCAAAAACCTTTTAGAGCATTTCGCAATAATGCCCCAAACACCTTTTAGGGCATTTCCCAATAATGCCCCAAAAACTACTCCAGGCATTTAATAAGCTAAATATTGGACATAATGCACATTCATATGATCATTACAAGGTTTCGAATCATTCAGTTGTAGCATCAATACATGAGTCAGTAGAACATTCAGAACATGCAGTTGTAACATCAATACAAGGTTCAGAACATTTGATCATTACAACATTTGATCATTACAAGGTTCAGAACATGCAGTTGTAACATCAATACATGAATCAGTTGTAACATGAAGCTAAGCAACATGCAGAAAGTATACATGAAGGTTCAGAACACTCTACAACATGCAGAAAGTATACTGACAGTAGTTTCAGAACACTCTACGACAGTACATCAAATCCTGGCAAAATGAGGACAGTAGAGTGGCAGCATCAATAGATTGGCATCAAATCCTGGGCAGTGGCTTCATTAACACCTCGGAGTGTCACCTGCCAAGTGGAATAAAAGTACATATAAACAAACAGGACATGATAAAAGTACATATGGCAAGTAGAGTAAGAGCAACTACAGTTAGTACCATCTTGTGTGTTCATCATGTCAGTAATGTTTCTCTTTCTCTTCTTTTTGTTCTTGCCTGCTTCTGCTTGTGATTCTGAATCAGGGAGACAATTGTGCTTGTCTGCTTCTGTGACCTGATGAACCTGCATAGAGCTCACATTATAGTTGTACCAAGGTAGCATGCATCATAGTACTTACTCCTATGAATACATGTTTGAAGTGGTTTATTTCTTACATTTATCCTTGGCCAATTAATACACTTTGACTGTGCATTGGCCAGTTCCTTGAGTCTCCCTTGTGCGTGTGGTAGCTTTGTATTCTTCTTCACAACTAGGTTGATAAGGACCTCCACAAACTCATCGTGTTCTACATTTTGAACGGTGCCCATTGCAGCAATGCGCAAACTGTTAGGTGATCGAATAGTCACTTCCATGCCTTTCTTCACATCTCTCTTCTTCTCTGATCCTTTATCTTTTCAGTTCTGCACTCATCTAGTTTCTCAACCTTTATCTTCTTGAACTCGGTTTGATCTGCAAGTAACTTGGGCATGTTGGAGGTGATGTGATTGACATGAGCTGTGTTTTTGGAAATGAAGTGCGTATGAACTACAATCAAACAAGAGAACTCAAGATAATGGTAGATGTCATCCCAAGAACCACAATCAAAGAATATGTATGCACAATTATGAAGCCACATGTGTTTCCAGACTACAAGATGGTGAGTTCAGTTGTAATCTACTAGATGTACTTGATGTCTGTATAATAGATTGTTGGTGTTTGGTTGATCTAACTAGTTTTAAATGTGCTTGTACCAGGAATTTACAGCAGAGTTCACCTGCTACTACTTGGCTGAAATCCTAAGAACAAACAATATGCCGACAGTCAGTTTAGTAGTAAACTATACTGAAAGCACAGAGGATAAATATGGTAGAATTGAGATTGGCGAATTGGGGAAGGCGACCATCATAGGTGGCTGGAAAGCAGCTGTGCAAGAATTCAACCTGAAAGAGGGAGAAATCTGCATTTTCAGTTTCAGGGATGAGAGGAAATACACAAAGAGAGGGAGGTTGGATAGCTTTGCCTTGCTAAGGTTGGTCATTACAAAACTATATGTATGAATCTTGCTGGACCTCTATTTATTATTTCTATTTGCAGTGTTGACATTCTCTTGCTTACTGATGTTTACTTCTGGTTGTAGGAGGAAGCAGGGTGATGCTAGCAGTGGATACTAATTTCAGGGTGATGCTAGCAGGGAGTTTGGAGCTATATAAAGAGTTGATATATTAGGTTCAAGACTGCAATTAGGCTATATGAAGAGTTGTTAACAAGTTTTACATCAAAATTTGACTAGCTGGAAATGTTTGAGCTAGGTTAATCTATCGTATGTATGTTTCAGACTCTGCATCTTTGCTTGTTTGAGGCTCTGCTTGTTTAAACAAAGTGAACTTGTTAGTGAATCAATTAATTGCAAATGGATCAAATGTTAGTGAACAGGTTATCCTATGTGTGTGCAATAATTTATCTTGTTGTGCAAATTTTGATGTGGTTTGCTCAGTCAAGTGTTCTGTGTGGGTTCTTATCCATTGATTCATGTATTGCTCATTCTATTTTCATCATAGTTTGTCACTGAAGGTTAGCAATATAAGCCATGGTGATTGTGTGATCGACGACAACGTTTTGTGTACACATGTGCATCTTCGGTAGTAACTAGCTCCACATAGGTACAGAATTTGTACCCTCACTACCTAGTTCTAGTTGTCTATATTTACTTGGGTTTGGTACCAGAATGTTGCACCATGGTGCTCATAAAAGGAACGGTCAGCTGTGATGATTGAGGTGCAAGTGTCAGTTCATAATAATTAGGGCACTAGTACAGAACGACACATCGGATACCCCTCTATGGCAACGGCAAGAGTTAGGCGACGGAAGAATGAGTTCCGAAGCGCGCCCGCACTAGTCGGTCGATGGGCCCGACACAATGGTAACGGAGGCGGAAAACAGCTCCGTTGCTAATATATGGGCAACGGAGGAAATAATATCTCCGTTGCTTATATGACCACATCAGAAACGGAGATCGGTCTGTCTCTGTTTCCCATGTGAAGGCCCATTAAGCGGTGCCGGTATTAATATCTCCCACTCCAGTGTATCTCACTCTCATTCTCACTCTCCCCAGTTCCTAACCCTAGACGCACATGCTCTCCTCCTACTTCACCCATCGATGGCAAACCCCTCCGGCGCCGACGGAAGTCAGGATGGAGCATCTTCCTCCTCCCACCCTCCGAGGCGCAGCCCGGATCTCCCCTACAACTGGGGCGAGATCCCCGGCGACCGCGGTCGCCAGTTCATTCGGAGCCGTCAAATCCCATCCGGATCCACGGCGGCGGCGGCCACCGACGCCCGGATCTCGTCCTCCTCGGACGATGAGGACGAGGATCTGGAGGTCCATCTCCTCCTCTCTCGCGCCGTCTTTGAGCGCAAGCGCGCCGACGGTGTCATTCAGGCGTCTGCGATGCAGAGAGCTATCCGCATCTCGGCCGCCGAGCACGCGATAGAAGGAGCCGAGGAGGCGTTGTTCCAGACGCAGCTCCGGGCGGCCATAGACCGCTCTCTTCTCCCTGGCCAGGGCCCTGGGCCAGATACGGCGGCGGCAGCGGTGGCGGCGGCGAAGGAGGAGGATGAGGAGGAGGAGGAGGACGCTCCGGTGTTCGAGCAGGATGAGGTCTCCTCTGACGTCTCCTCTGGCAGTGGCTCCGGCGCCGACGCCTGGGACGCAATCCGCGACGGAAAGCGACCCCGCCTCGCCTAAGGTAAATGACCGCTCTTTTTACTATGTATTTGCTCTGTTAGAGTATTTATTTAGCTCCGTTTGCTCTGTTTTGTAGCTCTTTTTAGCTATGTATTTGCTCTGTTAGCTACTTAATTATTTAGATCGGTTTGCTCTGTTAGTTAGCTCTGTTCAGCTATGTATTTGCTCTGTTAGAGTATTTATTTAGCTTGGTTTGCTCTGTTTTGTAGCTCTGTTTAGCTATGTATTTGCTCTGTTAGCTACTTAATTATTTAGGTCGGTTTGCTCTGTTAGTTAGCTCTGTTCAGCTATGTATTTGCTCTGTTAGATTATTTATTTAGTTTCGTTTGCTCTGTTTTGTAGCTCTGTTTAGCTATGTATTTGCTCAGTTAGCTATTTAATTATTTCGATCGGTTTGCTATGTTAGTTAGCTCTGTTTAGCTATGTATTTGCTATGTTAGCTACTTATTTAGTTCGGTTTGCTGTGTTAGTTAGCTCTGTTCAGATATGTATTTGCTATGTTAGCTACTTATTTAGCTCTGTTTGCTCTGTTGGCTGCTTATCCCACTACATTTTGCTTTGTTTACTGCTTATTGGCTCTGTTTATTAGCTTTGTTTGCTGTTTTTAACCAAGAATATTCGTTGTGTCAAGAGCTTGGTGGATGCTTGGTGACGATGCTGCTGCCGTGAAGACCTAGGAGCGGGGCTCCATACACGGTGCCGTCACCAGGAGCAGTACATTTTGCGCAGCAGGATGAAGACAGTAGATGTTCATCTGGCGGCCGTGAAGACATAGGAGCAGAGCTCCAGCCACGCGCAATGATGAACTTTTGTAAAGCAGGGTGTACAGGAATACGGTGACGACCGGGCGGCCGTCTAGTCGCATGGAGCGGGGCTCCATCGACGGCACAGCCCGTCACCATGTTTTTTTTTGTTTTCCTGTAACCCTTATTAGAAACGGTGATTAGAAAAACTCCGCGTCTAATTTGAAACGTATCAGTGACGATCAAATATAACAACCGTTGCCCATGTTAGGGGCAACGGTTTATCACCTCCGTTGCCATTGAGCTCTTGACATCAGTGACAGGGTCGGGGACACGGACCCTTTCTCCGTTGCCGATGGGGTTTTTGGCCCGTTTCCGATGTGTCGTTATGTACTAGTGGGGGCACATGATAAAATGCCCCAAAAGACCCTAGATTTTGGGGCACTTCATAAAATGCCCCAAAAGGCCCTAGCTAATGGGGCATTTTCGAAAAATGCCTTTATTAGCTAACTTTTTAGGGCACTTTAGTCAAAATGCCCTCTTTAAGCTACAATTTGGGGCATTTTGGAAAAATGCCCCTAACAAAGTGCCCCGAAATCCCTGCCGTCCACTAGTGACGCAAGGGTCGTCGACGGCAGCGCCCACTCACCACTCCATGCGCAGCGCAGAAGAGCTCGCCAACCAAACTCTTTTGTATTTACTTCTCGGCGATAATATTCAGAGGAATATAGAGGGGAGCGAGATATGCACCATTCAGTGCAAGAACTCAAATGAAGAACCTCAAAGACAATATTTTTATAGACAAAACTGTTTGTCAAAAGTTTGTTGAGGAGTCCCACAAGGAGAGATAGTCACGTACTTTCGGCTCTCATGTCATCCAAAGTCGAGAATATATTAGTAGGTGTGTCTTAAACTCTTAATTAAGTATTAAGCAGACTCGTTGTGATAACATACAGAAACAGTATGGTCGGTTCTGATTCTTCGTTTATTCTCTGTTTTCCACCTCTTCTCCGTTGCATGCAATTATCTACGTGGCAATATTAAAAGTTAGTTGTATGTATCGTTTTTATAGACTAGCAAAATATGTCCGTGCGTTGCTACGGGTTGATTCTATAAATTTTTGTTAGACCGTGATTACATAATCCAATCTTTTTAAGTAGTAACAGAGAATAGAAAAGATTTTTTTTAGATAAAGAGTGTATATTAATAGAAAAGATAGTGGGGACTTGACATATTTTGAATTTGATTAAGGTGTGGGAACATATATTGGGTGGTGGAACACTAAATAACATACACACATATTAGAAATAGAGGCCTGGAACATATCTATCTTGTATTGTTGGGAAGAAATAATCCTTATAACTATGAACAAACATTCCTCTATTTGCATGAGAGAAGAACCAAGTGCATGAGATCATCAACTCCGTTAGCCAAACTTTGATCTGAAGCATGCAGACCTACTCAACAAAAGGCCACATGAGGGTACCGCTAGTGTGTCCATGATCTTGTATTGCATTCCATCTTACACATGGCATACGCTCAATAGTATAGATGGGACAATTTAATGCTGATGCTTGGACAGCAAAAGGGCATCCTACACAAAAAAAAAAATTCGAAACTTTCATCCTACACAAATATGATCACGCCAAGGGCGGAATTAATCAGTACTCCCTCCGTTTCATTTTAATTGACTCACATATACCTACATATGGATGTATCTAGACACGTTTTAGTGTTAGGTACATCCATATCTAGATATATGTGAGTCAATTAAAATGGAACGGAGCGAGTATTATGTAAGCTTGGTTTTTCCAGTCCAAGTGCCAATTCCAATTTCTCAAGGAAAAGATAATACATTTTCAGATTAGTTTTGAAGTTCTAGGCTACATCACCTCTTACATCGTTGTAACAGTTTTTGGGCCACAAAAAAATAACCGTATTAGAGTCTGGACAATCTAAGAAAACTCTGACTAAACAAAAAGCATGGCTACATACTGGAGCAATTAATTAGGAGAGATTTGACTAAACAAAAAGCATGGCTACATACTGGAGCAATAATTAGTAGAGATTTCTCCTGTAACATGGGCAGACTGCTAAATTTATTTCAAGCAAAGCAGGTTGCTTCTTGTAATTTCTAGGCGTCGGTTTACGTCTTGCTTTTGTCCAAACTTCCATGGTAGCGCTCTGTTTTCATGGAGATGGTGCACAAAGCAGGGTAAGATATATGGGGGCTGTGAATGTATATGAACAACTAAATATACAGTGGTATGCAACCTTGTGATCAAGATGAAACCAAACGTTGACAAAATACAAAGTACTTGATTCCTATAACAGAAGCATCACAATCTACCAAACTAAAACACTCACCATTAGCCTAACTAATTCTAGACTGGGTTCATACATTAGCAAACAACTTCAGAGGAAGGAGTCACGCATTACCTAAAATTGCACACCGAAAAAAGAGAAGGTCCAGCAATACACAACCTTGCTGAACTATGCATCTTCTGAAAGTACAGAACACCATGGCACTCCTCCGTTTCTGAGCACATTCAGTGCGTTGATTGTCAGTAATTAATCAATAGATCCAAGTGCTATTTGAGGCATAAATTGGCTTACAAACTGCAAAAAAAAATCCAATCGAATCAGCACATGCATCTCGAACAATTTAACTAAGAACAGAACAGTGGTGTCACGAACCCGGAGATTTGGTAAACAGGGAAATAGGATCGGAGAGGGAAATTAGGGATTTGGGGAGAGATGGCAGCACTCATGGCAGGGAAGAGAGCAAGGGAGCGAGGATTACGGAGTTCTTCATTCTCGATGATCCGCTACAGTTGTCTGCTAGCAACTATATAGCTGGCCACACACGGCGCAGCACACACACAATACATGGGCCCAAGCCCAACACGGGACACAGCCCAGCTAGGTGTAGCATAGGACATGACAATACCCCCTTCTCAAGCGCCGGCATGCCCTCATGCCGGAGGAACAGGCGAGAGATCATCATCAGGTAAGAGCTTCGCCACCATAGAGTCCAATGCACGATCATCATCAACCACCACAGTTGCTGGCACCATCTTCCTGAGCAAGGAACATGGACAACTGGATGAATTTTGCTAGAATCAGGCACCTGCAGGCGATAGGCCACTGCTCCCACTTTCTCCAGAACTTTGTAAGGTCCAAAATACCGCAAGGACAACTTCTGATTGGAACGAGAAGCCACTGATTGTTGAATGAACGGCTGGAGTTTCAAATATACCTGATCACCGACTTCAAACTGACGTTCAGAGCGATTTTTGTCAGCTTGGTGTTTCATGCGGCGTTGAGCCTTGAGTAACTGTTGGCGAAGAACTTCAACCATCTGGGCACGAGATGTCAACCAAACTTCCAGATCATGAGGACTGGCTGATTGAGAAGCAGCAATGCCCAAGTGACGAGGAGGCTGCCCATAAAGAACCTCAAATGGAGTCTTGCCCAGAGATGAATGACAAGTGGTGTTACACCAGTACTCCGCTAATGGTAGCCAATCATACCACTTCTTTGGAGATGTATGCACAGCACATACACTCTCTTGAGCATTCCATGTATTCTCACCAAGATTATCACAGTGTACTGCCAAGGTGCACATGCAACAGGCAAAAGAATCACAAAATGAAGCAGAAATCCATAACTCACCACTTTGTTCTAAAGCAAATCCAGTTCTCAACTTCCTGTACTCAGCTCATTGCAAACGCCAGGGTCCCAAGGTAAAGTGACAGACAACCTGACCAGATCTCCACTACTATCACCACAGAATGCCACAAAATCAAGGGATGGTGTTGCTAAGAATCTCTCACAAAGTGGCCCAAGCTGCACTTAAGTTTGGAGTCTTAGACTCTGTACTAGAATTGGTCGCATGAACAAACATAGGAAGCATGCTCTCAGGTGAAAAAAATCTGCATAGCTCCAAAATGGAAATTGTAAAAATATCCGACATGTTGTTGTCATGCCAATGTTGCAGGAGCTGGAACACACAGGGAGCATCATTTCAGATTTGCACCACACACCAAGCTTCTGTTGCAACAGGATTAGGTGTAGAAATATAGCACCCTGGACACCAATTGGATTCCCCCATTGTAAGTTGCTCCACTGTTCTGCAGCCCCAATATTCAAGCAAACGTACCAGGTTGCACTAGGCTCTCGTGTCCAGTATACCAAGAGAAAATGTTGGTTGTGCATATGACAGCCCAGCCAAGGATGCAATCTCGGTAGGATGCAAGAGTACAGACCAGGCATGATAAGATGCTTACCGGGATCCCACAGTGTTGTGACCAACACGACAACATGAGAATCACCGCACGGAAGTGCACTAGGTACATAAGAAACTGTGGTAGCATCATTAATCTGGTGCTGTCCAATCCACTCAAATATGTTCACCCAACAGCAGACGCAAGAGTACAACCAAGGTATGATCCGCTGCTCACCGGGATCCCACGGCACGGCGACAAACCCAAAGACATGAGACTCCGTCAGATCAACCAGCCCATCTGGTAACCATCCTGTGCGATCATCCTGGCCATTCCCACTAATTGTGACGACATGATCCACAACATGGGTGTACCTGAATGTTGAAGACATTGTCGATGAACTCCTATTGTTAGCTTGCTCAACACTGCCACTTCTAAGAATTGGACAATCAGAAAACCACTCAGGACAGATTTCAGCAACCATCAAACCATGAAATTCTGGGAACGAAGGTAACTTGAGGAATTTGTCAACTATCAGCAGTAATGCTAAGACAAAGCCATCCTTGAGAATGCATGTGCTGCGGCCAGAACTGATGTTGTAACCAGGCAGAACAAATGGATGGTCTTCACACTTTGTGAAGATAACCACATTGACTTCTAAGACCCAGCTGTATGCAGGAGGTCGTCGAGTGCGAGGTAGTGCAATCGGAGATGTGCACGAGCCCTTCACCCCTCCCAGACATTTAGCTTGCCCACAAGCCGATAGTAACAGCAGCCAGAGCAAGTGGCGGTGATCCTGCTTGCTTCCCATCCTCAGAGGTAACATCATCCCAGGCTTGACGGAAGGCAAAACCGCAGCTGGTCTCATGGTTGACGAAGGCGCAGTCTTCATCGAACAGGCAACTACAGAAACAGACAACATGGGTAGCAACCAAGCACATCTGTGTGTTGTGGAGAGCGTGCATGATGCCAACCACAGACGCCATGGTGGTGGCAGATCCAAAAGTAACCGAGCTTATCTGGAGGGTACGGTGGTGTGGTTGCAGGGCGCACTGCAGCTGTAGTAGGGCTGGACACCAAGCCTGTCTGCATGATCTTCCTGTCCCGCTTTGCTCGGACGAGGACGCCTGTCGAACAGATGGTGGGCGTCTGCCTGTCCGGCTTGAGGATGCCGAACTGCTGCATGGTCGAGGGCGGGAGAGCTCCCACGGTTGCATGCTTGACTGTGGAGACGATCCCCGACTGCTGAGACGAGTCCACCACTTCAACACCGCCGACATTGGGGTCGAGACCCAGCGTCGAACACTTGGGAGGGACCACAACGCCTGAGATGTTGGTGGCATTGTCACAGCCAGCGGCGACCTCCTGGTCGTCATCTGAGGCCTCCGGCTGCACAGGACAGAGTCTGACCTTCGCGCCGCCGACGTTGGGGTTGAAACCCACCGTCGAACCCATGGCGGGCACCGCCCTGTCTGGGGTACGGGTGGCACCGTCGGAGCCGTCCGCGAGCTCCCGGTCAACCCGCGAGTCCTCCGGCTGCACCACACGTGCACTCCACATGGCCAACATCTGCTTGCACGCGAGAATGGCGCGATCAACGGGATCCATGGCTGGACCGATCATCGCGTCAGCGGAGAGTGATGTGGCTGGCTCTGATACCATATTTGTCATGAACCCGGAGATCTGCTAACCGGAGAAAGGGGATCGGAGAGGGAAATTAGGGATTCGGGGAGAGATGGCAGCACTCAAGGCAGGGAAGAGAGCAAGGGAGCGAGGATTACGGAGTTCTTCATTCTCGATGATCCGCTACAGTTGTCTGCTAGCAACTATATAGCTGGCCAACACATTAACTGGCAAAGGAGTGTCGTCCTCCTTCCTCTCCTCGCTACAGTACGGAGAGGGCGACTTTTTGAGAGTCCACCGCCAAATCCACCTCGCAGCCGGTGGGGCGTGGGTTCCTCCCTCTCCGGCGGCCGCTCCGGCGGCGGGAGGGTGGGGGAAGCCCGCTCCACGGCTTGTACATAGGCTAGGGTTAGGTGTGTGTCCCACCGGCGGCGCTTGGAAGGCGGAGGAGCGGCTGGTGTGGTGTTTGCTGTCGGCGCGGTGCCCCTTCGACGGCGGTGCTCTCCGGAGGACGGCCGCCTCGCGCGCGACTTGTGGGAGTCCGGGGATCGGTGGATCTGCTTGGCTCCCTCCACCACGGCCGGATCTGGTGGCGGCGGATCCGGATGTGTTCATCTTGGAGGTAAGTACTGTTGATCTGCGCGGCGGCGCTGGCGGCTGCGGAAGTGTTCTCTTCGGAGGCGATGCGGGGACTTCCCGTCTGCCTAGTGGTGGGCTCCGACGATCCATGGTGTGGGGAGCTTGGGCAGCGGCGCGTCTGATGCTGCTTCGCCGTCGTCTTCGTCGCCGAGCCTCAGTGGACCTTGTTGTAATTTCATCTTTGTTCTAGGGCTTTCTGTAAGAGTGCGGATCTGATGTACTTTCCTCTTTCGCAAAAAAAAAACTATATAGCTGGCCACACACGGCGCAGCACACACACAATACACGGGCCCAAGCCCAACACGGGACACAGCCCAGCTAGGTGTAGCGTAGGACATGACAAGTGGATTACATGCTAGCATCAGAGATCAGACCATCAGTTAGCTCCAGCCGCATCTTACTACTAATTGCAAGAAATCCTTGTCACATGTAAACTCAACGTCTATCGCCGTCTGAAGCAAGCATCTGGATCCTCCTTGCCGCCGCCGCACGCCGTGGCTGTCCACCGCCGGTTCAGGGTCGACCTGGTGTTTCGCCCCGTCGTACTCGAACCCCTCTAAGCGCCCCTAACCCCGCGGCTCCTATGGCCCCTCAGCTGCTGTCGGCCCGCCTCCCTGTGCCTGGCCACGTGGTGGTGAAGATGAGGTCGATCGATCGGACCTGTCGAGCCGCAACTTGTTAGCGCTGTTGCCGTTGACTTCGTCGTGGCCACGCTCCGCCTCACGCCAGCGGTACAACGACCGCGAGGAAAAAGAATACGACTAGGAGCTATGTGGATGCCGCTGGGAGCATGACTCGCTGTGAGCACGTGGGGAGGAAGAAGGAGATCCACTGGAGGAACCCTGCGGCGGGCGCAGGTGGGAGATCGCGCGTCCTAATATCAGGGAGAAAAATCAAAAACGAATCGGTACGATGGCAACTTCTAGTATTATGTAGTTTGGTGGGAGGGCACAATTGGTGACGTACCACAAGAAACTTTAAAGCATTTATTATTACTAGGAAACGTGCCCGTGCATTGCAACGGGAACAAATCAAATGGATATGGTCACTAATTTTTGGCAAAGCCATGCAATCCCACCTGTATAATGTATATATGCCAATTTGTGGTTCTAGTGATTGCTCATCGTGTTAGTGTGGTTGAGAGACAAATAATGTTATCAAAACTGAAAGAGAAAAATGTACATGCATATTGTAGTCATTTCATGGAGGTCATCCACATGTTCAGTTATGTTGCCCTCTTGATTTCCGGAGGACTTAATTTTATTTTTGTTCGCCCTTTAAGAAGCTTCCCGACTAAAGTAAGCCACGTCTTTGCCAAAAACAGCTCAATCCTTGAAAATTTTGCCAAAAATTCGTTCATCGTGAACTTCATTTGTCCGTAATAATTCCACTGTAGCAGACTCATCACTCATACTAAGAAAAATCAATTCACGAGCTCCTCCTCATCGTCGGAAATCCTGAGAGCTCCTCCTTGTCCCTTGGAACGCCTCCCCAGTGTACCATCTTTTGCTGCAGCCATGACAACCAGAGCAACCAAAAGCAGCAGAAATAGCACCATGTTCCTCCAAAAACTGAGGTGGACAATGCATCACACGCACTGGAACCATCTGAAAATAGACAAGACTGAGATTTAATGGCATCGGAAGGAAATTAAAAACCAACATCTGCGAATGTTTGGCTATGCAACACACGTTTCATTATGGAAACTGAAACTCAAAAGTATGCTGCAGAAGCTAGTAATTTATTATGCCATGCTTCAGCGCCAGACATAGCAAGGCAGGGCAAAGCAGAGAACAGAGAATCTCGCTCGTGGTAATGGGCATGGCAGCCGAGGAGGAGTCACCGACAGCACTGGCTCCCCACACGGCCACACCTACACCATCGACTAGACGCTAGGCTGAATAAGCTGGACACCGTCAACCGGCCGTCCCTTGTCGCCATGGCAGCCGAGTGCAGGATGCGCTGGTCGCCATCGACGCCTCCGGCTCCTCGTCGAGCAGGGCCCATTCCACCTCCAGACCTCCTCATCCACGAGCTCTACGACAGCCCTTGCGAGCTGACCAGGTGCCGCCGCCTCCCTTACCTTCTCCAAAGGACGAGGTCAACAGCTAGGGGATCATCAGATTGAGATGCCACACAGCCTGATCTGAGAGCTTTGCCTTCTCCCAAAGCCCAAAAGGGGAAGAAGAGACCACCCACAACTCAAATCCACTTTATTAAAGGGGCTAATCTTGCCGGAGCCAAGATGGAAAGTGGGGCGGTTGTAGAGAGGTGCATGTAGGTGGGCGGATCCCGGCGCCGGCGAGCAGGAACGGGCGGATCAGGACGTTTGTGGAATGTGGAGGGCGGTGATTCTCGTGGTTCTGCGGGGAACGGCAATCGCCGTCTCCGTAGCAGGTCTAGAAACGCACCGGATTGTGGAGGACATTGATACGGAGCCGGCGAGCGGCGCCTTGGGAGAGAGGAGACGGCATGCGGCGGCGCACGAAGGAGCGAGGCGTAGGTACCCTGGTGACCTGGCGCACGGCAGCGCGAGGAGATTGGGGAGATGGTGGGGAGTCGCCGTGGCGACGAGGTGCCGAGCCGTTCCGAAACATTATTTTATTTGAACCGTTATTATCCACTTATTGATGGCATGGTGGATAAATTTTGACAACTTCAGAGGTATTTTCAACGACGTACGACAAGAAACGTTAATGGCTTTATTATTAGGTATAGATAGGGGTATAGATATAGATGACTATAGGTACAGTTAGTTTTCAATCCTCCCCTTCTTGCAAATTCTCAGTCGATGATCCAAAACAAACAAATGGTCTCGCTTCTTTTAAAAGGATTATAACTGTTTTTCTTAATCCAAATTGTCTAGATTGCACGCTTTCTCCGTTGAGATTGGTGCATGGTGGGGAATCAAAACTACTACCTGTCCTCTGAACAAGGCTTATAATTTTTCGTAGAAATCAAACAATGTTTACTTTGACCAAACTTCTAGAAAAAACTATTGATAACTAACTATAATAATATGGAAATATAATATGAAATTATATTTCACACTGTATTTAAGGTTATTGATTTGAGATTATAGATGTTAATAGTTTTACATAAACTTATTCAATCTTATCATTATGAATTTTGACCAGAATTTATACGCTTGTTTTTTGAGGAACAGAGGAAGTAGCTCACTGGCACCATCTACTTGACATGCATGTATGATCCAAATTAATCCACACAGTATCAGCAACCTGAATCGATTTCTTTTCGGGATCTTCCGGTGAAATAAACGGCTCCTCGAAGTTGTACTACTCTGTGTTTGTATTTCAAAGGAAGCAATTTGCATTCTCGTACACATCAATCGATTAAAGTCTTAACGAATTGATCTGATTACAGTCTTACACCGGATTAATCAATCGTAATTGGATTGCCAGAGGAGATTGTTGATCCAGCAAGAACAAAACCAACCAAGAGAGAAGAAACCCTGGTCGATGGATTGGTCACGGAAGAACGACTGCCGTACGTGCCAACAACACTAGAATTACCCCTTCACCAGTCCAACACCCGCCCGAGCCATCTTCTCCGGCGCCAGCGACGCGCGTCACGCGGGGATCTGTTAAATTCAGTTACCGCGCGTGCGCCCTCGCTCGCCTGGACTGGCGTGGCCTGAATCTTGGTTAATTAATTTGCACCTGCTACGCTAGAGGTGCGGCGGCGCGTGGCCTTGGAAGAATGATCGGTCACGTCCTGACCCGGCGCAGCGCGAGGTAGGCGAGCAGGCGGTACCCGAAGAACATTGCGACGAGCGCCGCGATGCAGGTCCCCGTGCTGGCCTCGCCGCGCGTGGACTCCGGCGGGAGCAGGCGCGCGAGGTGGCCGCCGTACTGCACGGCGATGAGCAGGCGGTAGCAGTAGTAGGTGAAGGAGGTGTACTTGGCCCAGACCATGAACCCAGGCACGTTGTGCACGTAGAATCCGCCGGTGAGGAGGTATGCGAGCATGATGACGGTGGCGAGCGTTGACGCGCGCTTGGCGTCCATCATGACGGCCCCGATGGCGAGGCCGAGCCCCTCGGCGACGAGGACGTAGGACAGTATCAGGACGAGCGTGAGCGCGAACGCTGCGGGAGCCGGGTTGAGCCCCGCCATGAGGTAGACGATGATGGTGAACGCCGTGGGCAGCGCGAGCTCCATGGGCAGGTCGCCGGCCATCCTGGACATGAAGTAGGAGGAGAGCGAATACATCCCCGATGCCGCTCCCGGGCGAGCACGGGCCGCTCCTGCGGGAATGCGAAGACGGCGTTGAAGGAGGCGAAGACGCCCCAGAAGATTGAGACGAAGAAGAGGAGGCCCATCCGGTCCTGCACCTCCAGCGGCGTGGAGCGCCACCACATGGAGCCCGCGACGATGGCCGGCGCGATGATCTGGAAGAGGCGCAGCGACGTGAAGGTCTCGTGGCGGCGCTCCTTGAGGCTGCGCCGGAGCAGGATCGTGAACTGGTTCGTCCAGCTCGTGCACCCGCTGCAGCTCTCCAACGGCTGCGGCTTCTGCTGCTGCTGATCGCCGGCGGCGGCGTGGGCGTGGTTGTCGGCGTTGATGGCGGCCTTCACCTTGGGGGCGAGCACCCTGGTGTAGGACGCGATCAGCGTCTGCTTCACGCTGCCTCCCGCCGGCGCGCAATCGCTGTACTCTGCTTGAGCAAAGCCTGCACAAACACATTCAGCAGTTAGAAAACAACAATCCTTCAGCATGTCATCGGAAAAAAAAAAGAAATCATCATCAAAATCAGGCTACGATGAATGACGGTCAGTTTGTGCGTTTGCGGAATCTAGCGGACGTCGCCATGAGTGAAGGGATCGACGACGACGAGTGCTCTGCTAGCTCACTCTGCGTCGACGTGGTTGCTGGTGCACCCAACGGTTCAAAAGGGTGCTGCGTCAAGCAGCAGAAAAAGGAAAGCACTCATCTTTAAATTGCAGCGACAAATGATTCCTCCTGTCTAACTAAAGTGTCCAACTGAAGTGACACGGGCACTTGGGAACAATATCGATCGACGGTGGCTGCTGTCTACTCCGGGATAGATCCGCTTCTCCTCCTTCTCAGGTCAGGTCCGTCAGGTGGCTAGTGCCAATTGCCAAACGCCGCCGCAGCATTCGCTTGCTATTTTTCAACTGGCTCAACTCTGAACTTCTCTGAAATCTCCCTCAAAGAAACAAAAACAAAACTTGTCTAAAATCTCAGCCACCCAGCATCACACAACACTTCACCACTCACATGCGGTAACTATCGTTCAAAAGTGCGGCACCGAAAATATGCCGTTTTAATAATAATCGTGCAAGTTTCAGATAGGACTACGATCGAAGTGCCATTAAATCTTGATTGAAGCACATATCTACAGATGTATGCGACTGTGATTTGATTTCTGTTGTGATAACCTGTAGAGGATAGACAGCACCGTAGGCCAATCACTCAATCAACCGTGAAGTCGTAAACCCGGTCGCCCTAAAACGCGGATGAACAGGCTGCGGATAAAGACCTCTTGACTCGAGTAGTAGGAACGCATTGGACTGTTCAGTGAGGTGATGTAGCTATCGGCCGGTCCTCCAATCTAATGATGTGCAGTGCAGTGCAGCTTAGCCCCGCTAGCAGTGTCCCACCGATCCTTGACGCGTGTCCGGTGGGTGGCGATTATTCAACCATAACTAAAGTGCTTAGCTAGCTTGGGCACTCGCAATCGCATCATGCTCACTCTTTTTATTTCTGCACCTTCTCTGCTGATCTTTTTGTTGGGTGCACTCCACACTCTGCCTGCCATATCAGGTGTTTTACTTGTCTCCATTCTCATCATCACTAGTCTAATCACTCGCAACACAATGCTAAAAGAGGAACAGACAAGAACACGTAAAAATATAGTGCTACTATTCCTGATGCTGCCTTGTTTAATGGTTTGGTGAATCTAGATTTCTAGTCTCATCCATGTTGTTGCAAGCTTCGATCTCTTTCTTTAGCTAGTTCCATTTAATGGGAAGAAGAATTGGCAGTAGTAGTATGTAGGAGAACTCACCATTGGCGAGGTCGAGCATGAAGTCGGCAGGGTTGACGTGGAACCCGGGCGCGAAGCCGACGGACGCGAAGTAGTCCATGGCGTCGCGTCCCGGCCCGTAGTACATGCAGCTCCCCTCGGCGAGCAGCAGCACGGAGTCGAACGCGCGGTACACGCGGCTGGACGGCTGGTGCACGGACAGCACCACCGTGCGCCCCTTGCGCGCCAGCGCCGACAGCGTGGCCACGAGCCGGGACGCCGCCGTGGAGTCCAGCCCGGAGGTGGGCTCGTCCAGGACCAGCAGGCTCGGGTTCACCAGAAGCTCGTGCCCGATGCTCACGCGCTTCCGCTCGCCCCGACACGCCGCGCACGAACGCGTTGCCCACGATGGTGTCCGCGCACGCGCCCAGGCCGAGCTCGGCGATCACGGCCTCGGCCGCGGCGAGCTTGGCGGAGGTTGGCGCCGAGGTGGGGAGCCGCAGCATGGCGCAGAAGGCCAGCGTCTCGCGGACGGTGAGGTGCGGGTGGAGGACGTCGTCCTGGGCGACGAACCCCGTGCGCCGCTGCACGGCGCGGCACGGCGCGCGGCCGCCGGTCAGCACGGTGCCCGTGTGGCGCCCGGCCAGGCGGCCGCCGAGGATGGACAGCAGCGTCGACTTGCCGCTCCCGACGGGCCCAGCACCGCCAGCACCTCGCCGGGCCGCGCCTCGCCGGTGATCCCCTTGAGTATCGTCCGCTCCTCCACGCCCACCGCCGACGCGCCGACGCCGATGCCTCCGCCCGAGTGCGATATCCTTCCAGGCGGCTCCTTGGCAGCCACCGCCACCGCTGTTCGCTCCACCTTGACGCGGTACGCGACGTCGATGAACTGCAAACACAGCATCAAAAGCACGCGCCCCGTCATAAACAACTCCAAGATTTAAACCGCGATTTCGCGCCCGCGCGTAGCAAGCTATAGCACACGTGCACGATATAGATCATGCATGATCGATGCGTGTGTATCGCTACCTGGAGATTTAGCGGCGTGCAGACAGACGTCAGAAGCAGTCCATCTTGGACGACGCCGGCGCCGGAGTGGCCGACGTCGGCAAGGCGACTAGGCCGCCCCCGCCCTGCCCGTTCGGAGGCATCCTGGTGGCAGCTTGAACGAGCTCAATTTCCTCAATATACTACTCGTACACGACCGATCAAGCAGAGACGACGACGATCGAAGAGCAAATTAATCTGAAATCAAACAGCGGAAGGGTTGGCGATGGAGTGGCGGTGGTTGGTGCTCGCGTTGGTGGTGGTGGTGATCGATCGAGTGTGAGAAGAAGATCGAAGGGGAAGTGGGAGGCGGCATGGGTATATAAAGGACGAGGCGGCCATGGCACATGGTCATGGATGGTGGTGATGGCCACGTCACCGGCGCAAGGGAAGCGGCACGTGGCGGGAGGCGCAAGGCGAGTGGAGCGGCGGGCCCACCGTACCGGCGGTGGTGTGCTAGCTTTTGGCGCGCGGCACCCATGCCACCGGCCCCCACCTTTTTGGTTGGACCAGCGACGCTGGGGTCGCCGTGGAAGAGAAGAAGAGTTTGCTGCTGGCCGTTTTGGTTCGGGAATCGAAGCGTGGGAGAAAAAGGCGCGCGAGAAGACGGGTTGGCCGTTTGGTGCTGTGCTGCGGTGGCATCACCAGAGCGCTCCTGCGTCTGCGTGCGCACCCCACCCGATCGACGAGAGCATCACAGCATGCCCGGCCGCCGGCCGAACCTCCTACTGTGCCGCGGTGGTTAATTTATAATATTAACCAGTAACCTCTTCTTTTGATCTGACGCTGTCGTCGACATTTTTTAACCGAAAAGTAGGTACTCGTGAAATACTCCCTCCGTTCCAGAGACATCAAAGGTTGACCAATGTTTTAGACACAATATTAACATTTATGATATAAAATTAACATCAGTACATCATAATAAAATATTTATTTACATAGAATCCGCTTTTGGGATCTAAGTTTCCAAGAACAAAATGTGTATTCCTTCTTAGGAAAAATTATAAACAGGTATTTTGACGTCTTTTGTATAAAAAACTTCACAAAACAAACTATCATGTACGAATATCCGTGACTTTCGAGCCAAATGACTAGGGTTAGGATCGTATCCATGGCGCAGTTAACGATAATGTGATAATATTGGCTAAAAAAGGTGCATCTTACCATGCTAAACAACAATGCCAAAAGGAGTTTCGATAATGACACCTTTCAAGTTTTCACAACAACTATCATGTACGAGCATTCATATCTTTTTAGCCAAATGACCAAAATCATGGCCATATACATGGCATAGTTCATGATGGTGCAGTGTTCAATGCCAAACAATAGTGCCAAAATGAGTTTCAAACTTTCTTCAACACAAATATTTGGTCATTTCCTAAGCGTCAATAATGGGTTTCCTAAGCGTCAAAAATGGGTTTCATATATTAGTTTTCTCAATTTTTAGTTATTTTCATGCATTTAAATGAACACGGTGGATTTCCTGAACGTAATTAAAATTTGATTTACAAGTGTGTGATGTGTTGCTTGTAAATATTTCCAAAAAAACATTTTAAGGTATGATTATATGCAGTAGCCTCATAGGGTGTTGATAGATTCATGGCCTAGCTATGAATAGTTTCACTGACAATTCTGATCCCGTTTTGAAATATATTTTTTTCCAAAAAATACAACCCATTGACATGGAGTCCTTTTATGCGTGCTAGTTGTTAGGAAAAAATGATAAACATAAATTTTAAAATATTCAAATGATTAAGGTCATGGCCATATCCATGGCATACTGCATGATAATGTGACAATTTTTTTTTACAAAACATCTTTCTATGCCAAACGATAGTTTCAAAAGTACATTTTCCAACTTTTTGTCACAAAAATATTTTTTCATTATCCAAGCGCAAAAAATGGGTTTTTTCTTTGAAGTATGTGCAAAAAATATGCTCCAAAATAGAAGCTCGCAAGTTTTCACATGACGTATACCGTGGAAAATTGTCATGTATCAGGGTGTTGATAGATTGTATGTAGTAGCCACATAGGGTGTTGATAGATTCATGTCCTAGTTACGAATAGTTTCACTAATGGTTCTGACCAGTTTTGAAATGATTTTTTTTTTTCAAAAAATAGAACCCATTGACATGGAGTCCTTTTATGTGTGCTAGTTGCTAGGAAAAATGATATATGTATTTGAAATATTTCAAAAAACAACCTTCACAAAGATGAATATCATGTATGGATATTAACAAATTTCGAGGCAAATGACTAAGGCCATGGCCATATCCATGGCATAGTTGAAAGATCAAAGATGCCTCCTAGAGGGAGGGGGGGTGAATAGACCGTGTAAAATAATTACGGTTTAGGCTTGAATAAATGCGAAATAAAACTAGAGTTCTATTTATCAAGCACAAAACCTAAACAATCTAGGTTCACCTATGTGCACCAAAAACTTATGCTAAACAAGTTAAGCAACTAGGTGATAGCAAGATAGATAGATTCAAGCTCGATGGCTGCTATGACAAAGGTAAATGCATAAGTAAAGGATTCGGGTATAGAAATAACGGAGTCACTTGGAGACGATAATTTATCCCGAAGTTCACTTCCCAATGGAAGCTAATCTCCGTTGGGGAGGTGTGGAAGAACAATTCTTCCAATAGCCACAATGGCTTCTCCTTATTCTCCTTGTGCCCTCGCACAATGCAAGGTTCCACGAATCAACTATGAGGAGGTTCTTGAGGGCGACCACCAAACCCGTACAACAAGGTTGGGTCTCTCCACAATTATATTGGAGACTCCCAACAACATCCCGAAGCTCAAACTCCGAAACGCATCAACCGTCTAGGGTACACGACACACCCCAGAGGAACAAGTTCCCGTGCACGCAATGCACCCAAGAGTAATACGCTTCTCAAACTTCACTCCCATGTATCACCGTGGAGAACTCAAACATATGCAACTGATGCAATGGCAAGAACCCAAGAAGTGCTCAAAGTCCTTCACTTTAAAATCCCACAAAAGCAACTAGTTCTATGGAGAAAGATGGGAGGAAGAAAAAGGAAAAAACAACAAATGAATCCCAAGATTTAGATCAAAGACTTCCCTCAATAAGAGGAGAGATTGATTGGTGGAATAGTAGATCTAGATCTCATCTCTCTCAAGAAGGAGCAAGAATCATTGGAGGGATTGAGAGATAGAAAGCTCACCGAGGGTCAACAGTGAAGGAGAAACACGGGCTCAAGATTTGGGCCTTTGGGGAAGAAGGCCTTTGGCGAGTATTCCGCGGCTAGCTGCGTTCCATTTGATTCTTGTGTTTGGCGCGACGTCCGTGGTCTATGGGCTATCGCCTGGGTAGCACGGGCTAGGAGATGGCTGCGTCGTGCGTGCAGCGTTGTGCCTCGTGTTCGGTTTTGGTGCCGAGTGGTGTAAGTCGGGACGGCGGCCCGGTGGCCGGAGGCGTGGGTGGACTAGTGTTGTCATGTGGATGACGGGTCTCCTCGCATGTAAGGTTTTTTTGCATGTATTTTCTTATAAACATGACAATCGTATAGTTTTTAGCTTGCATTTTGTTATAAACTGGGTCAACTCTTTGTATATTTATATAGCACTCCAGCGACAGAACCCAACACTGTTTTGGATGCTTGAAATAGTATATCCCACGTGCCAAACGGGCTTCAAGACGCGGGGTGCATCCGGAGGAGGTAGACAGGTACTAGCGCGGTACGTCACTCTAGCTGTAGAGTCCTGCATGCGCCGGCGAACTGAACCGAGATGGACGCCGAGCGCGCCGTGTTTACGTATGCGGAATTTCTGGTGATCGGCAGCGGCTAGCTTCCAGGTGCAAGAAGGTTGTTTCCCCTTTCCGTTGCAGTTGGATGGGCACGCGTGGTGTCAACGGCACCATGAATCCATGATGGATATGTACGCCTACACCGCTACACGTACGTTGCAAACTCGGATCGGATGGATCCAAGCTACGTATACTCTTCTAGTCTACTAGCTAGCTACTGGGTCGCAACGGCAGGCCAGCTAGCAGCAGACGATGAAACCTTGAATGCAGCACGTCGTCGTCGTTGGTTTCCTCGATCCCTTCCTCGGTCACCATTCCCTGCCAGGAAACCGGCGACCTTGCTTTGGACTCGTGTGCGACGTGGACGGCCTCTTGCGTGCGTGCATGCAAACAAAGTGTACGACATCACCAAACTAGCTAGCTGTCTAGTCTAGCTAGTGATGATCCTTCCTTGTAGTGAACTGACTCGATCTCTCCTTCGAATGAGGAAGAAGAAAATTGCTAAGAGTTGCTTAATTGCATGCACCGATGCACGGAAGAGGCTGTCCATTATTTATTAGGTTGTTCATTACAAGATCCTAATCCTGATTGACATTTTACACGTCACGAGATAAACAAGGGACATGTGATGCATCTAGTTCTATCATGAAAAAGATCAGTTTAGCTCCTTATGTAAAAAAATATTAGCGCGAATCAAACTACTTACATTATTTCTTTTTTAAATGAAGGAAGTAACTTTTTCCTCATCTTGTTATTTCAGAAGACTTTGGAAATTTTACACCAGCTGTTGCTTGTGGGTTATTATTACAATGGATTACTCTCGGAAATTACTTTATGAGCACTGGAAAATACTTCTTCACACAGGACACACAGAGATTGTTTAATCCATCAAAATTATCAAGCATATAGATGGTTCTAACATTTACTGTGCAATTGTTTACATATTTATTTTGATGATTCTAAGTATTTTGTTAAATTTTGTATTAATTCCAGAAGGAGAATGTGCACATTCTTCTAGAAGCCATTTTCCTTGTCTGTAGGAAGGCCTTCTCCAATGCATTGTGCCTTAACGCGCTATCCTAGGTACTGTCTTTTAAGAAATAACCATTTTAATGTATTATTTTTTAGAGTAATTATAGTAAGGTGATGTAAGAAAACTATATCGATTTGAACAACATATTTTTATTGAGTGGAGGAGAGAGAAGAGAAGCATGTTGTAAATTAATAGAGAGTTCCTAGACGTGCTCCAAAAAAAATTTGTGAGAGTGTGAGGTAGGTTAGAAAATATTAACAAAATAGTATATGTTTATAGCAACTACTATATACGTTGGCTATTATAGTCCGCAGTTGCTATATTATTATTCCTATTCTTAATGGTTGTATCTCAATATGCTTGCATTTAATGATGTTGTGCTCATGCCCCCATGAGATTAGGATAGCATCTTTGTATTCGTTTGAGCGCATACAAGAATTGTATGTTAGTTAAGATACAACAACAATATTTTTCATCATTAATTATGGTGACACATCAACATTCTAGATATGATACCATATTAAGAGACTAGCAGTGCGAAAGGCCTAACAAAGATTTTTTGTTATGGATGAACGTAGAAACATGTATTGGGTTGTCACCCTTTTTATGTATGTTTTCTTTAGTAATTTTGATATTATTTTTATTAAATTTCTCTCCAAGTTTGTATTTACATTTTGTCTATGCAGTTAAAAGCAAGGTAATTATTTTGATGCTTCTCTTAAAACTGCACTTTCGTGAATATACCATCCATTACAAATGACTCTGCATTTGTTAGCTCGACTAACTTTACTAAAAAACAAATGAAGTATTTTTACCTTGAGAGACCGGGGTAGTTCTTTGTGGGTTGTGAACACGATGATTTATCTTACAACATCTTTTGATGTGGCTCTGATATGTTTTGTGAGCATCTGCACACTGTGTTGCACGGAAGTCATGATCACCTGCATTATCTTTATGCAGGGAGTAAGTTAGAAGAATGGCACTGTATGCAAGTTTTGTAATGTGGCCTATCATTGGTATGATCTTCTTATCAATGATCGAAGGTGTGATGCTTAATGTTTTTTTACTCGTGTTGTTTCTTTTTTGCATGGTGTATTGTTTTTGTTAAGTTAAGAAACCAATAGAAGGGCGGGCCTGGTGCAGCGGTAGAGTCTTACCGCCTGTAGCCAGGAGGTCCCGGGTTCGAGTCGCGGTCTCCTCGCATTGCACAAGGCGAGGGTAAGGCTTGCCACTGACACCCTTCCCCAGACCCCGCACAGCGCGGGAGCTCTCGCACTGGGTACGCCCTTTTTTTTTTTTTTTAAGAAACCAATAACTATTATGTTAATATGTAAGACTATGTGATATAAATTTAACCAAATCTAATAAAATTCTTATATCTCACATAAATGCATAATTGCATATAAATAAAGAAATTGTTGATCAACATTTTTCTTAACTAATAATAAAGGCCTTGGAAAAATTGGGGGAGTACAGTTGGCCGACATAGCCAAGCAGTTATAGCCGAATAGTTCATTCACCGTACGTTATTGAAATTACAGTTGAATATCTAAAAAGAGTACACTAGAATTAATATGCTTCTCCTACGAACTAACTGGGAGTGCACTATTTGCTTCATTAGTGTGCATGTTCCACATGAGCAAAGAAGAAAAAAAGAAAAGGTTGATCGAGCGGAGCCCAATAAAATCCATTTTGATTTTATTTCCAGGAATCTCTGCTTTGTACTATAATTTTAAAAGAGAACATTTCAATGATAAACCAATTATGCATACATATGAACCATACATATAAGTTATTTAATGTACTATCTAAAGGATGCCACAATTACTCAAATTTTTATGCATTAGTTTTTGTCGGGAAACTCAAATGTGAATGTTAAAGCAGTAGTAGACATAATGATTATATGTAAAGCAGTGGACAACCAAAAGTAACATAAAAATAAAACTTGTATGCACTTTTTGGGTCATTACTACTTTATTCTCTTGTTTGTTCTTTCTGTCTTTAAGAGGGAACAACCATTTATAAATTAGTATTATTCTCTGATTCCTATCCCGCTAATTGCGGATATTGTGAGGACCCCTCAGACTACCAGTCCGAGGTGCCCACGTTATGTAAACAGATCACGATCCCAATGATCAGTGTATCGCGATCACATAACCAACACGGTATACAAAGTTACATCATTCAAACGTACATACAAGTCTTACACAAATAAATAGTGGTCACATGACCAAGTCTGCATTCATCGTCACACAAGACGAAATTAACTATGACACAGCGGAAGCTTGCGGCTAGCGTCGGCCCTCGTCACAACCAGACGCATTCCCACAGAGCAGTTGACCGGTGACACTCAGTTGGCGTAGTCGTCGGCGTACTCCTCCTCCTCGTCGTACATCTCCTCGTTGAAATCTGGACGTTTGAATATCCAGGGACATAGCCATATGAGTACAATTACGTACTCGTAAAACCACCTCAAGGTTTAAATTTTCATGGTAATGCAATAAAACGTTTTCGAAAACTGGGATAGCTGCTATATATTGCTATAGGGCTTAGTTTTCGCAAACGATGCTTTTAGACATAGAGATTACAACATCTCTATATCCTTGTTAAACGAAACATTTAGAGATAGAATTCTCTCTTGTAGAAATAGCATGAGCCATCTCCGCGTTTTTAAACCATTTTCGTAGAACCTTTCAAAGACACTAGGATGGGGATACCCCTTTTTCCTTTCCAGGAGATCAGGCTGATTGTCTCCCCGAGACCAACCATCTTCTCCCATTTCCGTACCTCCCAGGTACCTTCTTGATGCCTCCTTGTTTTCCACCGAGAAACCATTTTTCCTTTGAAAACATAAAATTGCCCATACGCCTAGATCGGTGGCCTTTCCAACCGTCCATGACCGCGGACACGACTATTCGAATAGTTTTACACTCTGCAGAGGTGGTGCACTTTCACCACACCAAAGGGTCATCCGCCGTGTTCAGCCACGGTCCGCCATACGACAGTATGCGGGGGTTCGGATAACCAGATCAAATCTTTCCACTATATCCGCCCTAGTACAGAGGACTCCCGATAGGTTTATTCCCCTCGGCACCGTGTGCTCCACTAGACCCCTGGTCTCTCTCTCGGGACGCCACACCGCCACGGCAGGGGACCCAACGTAATCATCCGGCGCGGATCCTCCACATGTGTATTGCCTCGTACAGACGGCAACCCGGCTTCGAGGGCCTTGCCCTTATAGAGTATGAGATCCTCCGTACTAAAGTGGACAAGCTTCCGGCTAAGCCCTACCCATCTCAGGTAATGTGGTTGCACGGGTTAATTGTTCGGGCGGCCGCTAGGGCTGTACTTTGTTTTTCAAAAACATCTTCACCGCCGACTGCTCCCAGCAGCTCGGGTTTTCGCAAACTCACCGAATGCTCCCAGCACTTCGGGTTTTCATAACATCACCATTTGCTCCCAGCAATATGGGTTTTATAAAGCACTTTCTCTCCGAACGCACCCAGCGACTCGGGTTTTTCCTTCGAAAACATTTTAGCAGAAACAGACTCCCATCCTAAAGTTTTGAGGTAAGAGTATAAGGATATGCTACTAGAAAATATAATTTTCTTGATAGCGCCTTCAGTGGAAGGCTTCTCAAGTAAAGTCTTATTTTCACAAAACCTATTATAAACTAGTAGATATATATTTGGCCAAACAATAATTTTTGGAAAATAGTTTTGGGGTGACAAAATGCCACAAAAGAAATTAAACATGCATTATTTTATTTTGAAAACAAAACATGCTTTGTAGAAATAATAGGATTTCAGTAGGGTGGTGAGGTGGCTTGCCTTGCTCAGCAAAGTGTCCCAGGTCTTGTTCTTCTTCGTAGACAGGTTCAGCTCCCACGTACTGCTCCTCCTCTTGCGGTTCTAACGTACCGGAGAAATAAACGGAACTACCGTCAACTCTAAGAAGCGGGTTGACAAAAATCTACAGTAATTAAACTAAACAACAAGCATTTCAACTCACAAACAACCTCTGGACATAAACCACCCTAAACATAAACAATTAAAAACAATCAATTAAAATACGACTTTTAATAGTGGCAAAGTTGCTGTTTTGGGGGAAAAATGCACAAGTCCTAAAATAATGTTCCTAAAATTAAATCCTTCTACCACAGTACTCCTAGTAGTCATACAAGGCTACAGAAATTGGATTTTCATCAAAACATAACACCAAACAAGAATTAAAATTCTACAAAAAGCTACTGGTCTCAAACCCAAAAGAATTAAAGCTCCCGTTCTAGGAACCTCCTGCATGCAAGGTTACTTCCTAAGCAAAGGTACTTATTTTATCTTTCTGTAGAACTTGGGTTCACTCTGTTTGGACAATCCTATCTCAAGATAACCCAATTTGAGTGTTAAACAGACTCTTTACTAGATTTAAAGATTAGCACAAACTACAAATTATTTTCTGACCAAACCAGCTCTGCATGTTTAAGAAAACAACAGGGCATCTATTAAAAATACTCCTAAATAATTTGCACAAATTAAGCACAAACTAATTAAACTAGACACCAACACTTAACAGAAACTAGAAAAGAATAAATCTACGAAATAAAAACGCCTACGGGCTGCTCCTGGGCCGGATCTGACCGAGGCCAGCGCGGATCCGGGCCGCAGATGGACCGGGCCGGCCCATCACGGCGCGACGCGCGTGCCAGCCACGGGATTTGAAGGGGGCCGTAGATCCAGAGATCTACGGCTCTGGTGCATCGTCTCCAGCCCGACGTCGCCGAGACGAGCCAGAGGCGGAGAGGAAATGGTGGTGGCGGAGCGCTCACCTAGGGGCTGTGTGCGGCTGAGGGAGGGGTCGGGAGCGACGGAGAAGGCGACGGCGAGCTCATGGGTGCCCTCAGCTGCCGCATGCAGCGCCAGAGATCATCGCGGCCACGGCGGCGAGCTTCACTGGTCGAGGACGGGCGTGGCGCCTACGGTGGCTCTGAGCAAAGGAGAAGAGGGGGAGGGGTTAGCTCTCTACGAGGGGAGTTCAGCGGGCCAAAAACGGCGGAGAATAGGGGAGGAAATCGTCGGCAAACGCTGCCCGACGCCGGCGGTGACCGAGACAAGACCTTGGTCTCCCGGGGCGCAGAGGGCGGGAACTCCGGCGTGGCTTCGTGGGTAGAGAGAGGGGATGTGTGTGCGTCTCTGGGGAGTGGAATGGAGCAGAGGGTGGGCGAGAGAGTGAGAGCTCAGCTCGGGCTCGATTTAGGGTCTCCCGGGTGTGGGGGAGAGAGGGAGAGCTCGAGGGCTTATATTGGCTCGAGTGGGCGGTGGAGAGGGGGACAGAGAGAGTTTGGTCGGGAGGGACGTGTCCTGGCCAGTGGTGGAGAGGGGAGTGAGCTCGGGTTGGCCGGTTTTGGAAAAGAAGAGAGGGGAGTGGGCAAGGGCAAGCTGGGGTGGATGGCAGGTGGGGCCAGGGTGAGGTGGAGCTGGTCTGATCGTGTGAGACAGAGAGAGAGAGAGACGTTGGGGGTGAGAGAGAGAGGTTTTTAGTTATTTTTAGGTGATTAGTGGAGAGTGCACAGAATTAATTTGATACTATGTTCAACACTAAATATTAAGCAAGCAGGGGCTTAGGGATGGACCAAGGGAATTTTCCTAGCAAGCACATATGACAGAGAAGAGAGGGGTGCAAGTGCATTGTCAAAAGGGGTCTTGGCTTGCTTAGGGTGAGGTGTGCAAAAGTGTATTCAACACAGGTAAAAAAGGTCACTGGTTTGACTAGACCTCTAACCCTAGATGTTTAAGTGACTAAGCAAGGTGTCAACAATCAACCAAAGTCCTGATTTGGAAACAAAGGTGACAAGGATCAACTTGGAGAAAATGCAAGTCAAAAATTGTTCAAGATTTGCTTAATGTGGGGTCCTAGATTTGCTATGTTTTAATAAACATGAAGATCATTAAATTTGATTTACACTTGCTGAATTTGTATTTGTGTTACTATCAAAGTATACCACCAAGCCAATAGGTTCAAGCAAAACAACAAGCTCACACAATCCAAGCATAAACATATTGTTAACTCATTAAATCACTTGCTCATTTTCAAGTCACATAATTTAATCATAAGCAAAGAGTTTTCAAACAAACAGGCAATTGAACAAATAACCTAACTTTATGATAAAAAATATATATATATACTTTGTGAGATGGACACCAACATGATCTTGACAAGTTTTTTGGGAGAGAGGGTTAAACCTCTCCTTGGTAATATTTTCCAAAGATTATTTAATTAAGAGTTTTGAAAATAAGAGTTGTTAAACTCAAACCATCATGGTAAAAGATAGGAGAAGATGTATGGACTATTTTACTCGTCATAACATTGATCACAAAGGTCATATTATAACTAAGTTGAACTCCAAGGTTGATAATTAGAGAGGTCATCAACACAAACACAAACCACAACAAGTCAAACAGTGCAAACATGGGTGAAACACATCCATAAAAAATACAACTCAGAAAGTTTTTGTTGGTTCCAAATTTTGGGTCTTAATTAATTAAGTTTTTCTTGCTTCCAAAATTTGGGGCGTTACAGACCTTCCCCCCCTTAAAAGAATCTCGTCCCGAGATTCCTAAGCGGGTACAAGGAGGGTGCAAGGTTAGGGGGTTTGATGCTCCTTTTTTTCCTGAGGTTGTTGCTTCTCAACTGAGATGTTCCTCAGGGTCTTGTTGTCTTCCCATGGAGAGGTCTTTACTTGTTGATAAAACAGTTGTTTCCTCCTAGAGGGTAAAAGCCTTTGTTTGGCGATGCTGACAAGCTGGTCGATGCTGATTAGCGTTCTTGTCGGTTGACTTCAGATACTCCAGGGTCGGGGTCGCAAAGGAACAATTTGTCAAAACACCCAAATAAAACTAGCATATGTCTTCCCCCTTAAAAAGGGGCCTTAAAGGCTTGATCTTGATGGTACAAGTTGTCGTCGGCTTCAAGGTGTCATTTGTCTTGGGTACCATGGCGATCTTCATCTTGGTCGTAGCTCCTCGGTGCTTGGGGTTGATGTAGACACTTGTACTTATATTGCCGCCTTGAGGGGTTAGTAGTTCAACATACGTCACAGTTTTAAGCCTCACAGGGGTGCCAGGTCCGTAGACTTGACTCTCTCCGGTTTTTCCTAAAAGTCAAAGGGTGCTACAAGCTACTAAAGGCGTCTAACTTGCTTAGTGTGTTGTCAGCAGCAACAGTCTTCGGGCCTTTCATCGTTCTTGGTGTCTTGCTGGGTATGACATCTTCTATCGAGTCGACCTTCTGTTTAGTTGACGAACAAAGTTGTTGATGACTTCCTTGGTCCTTGGACTTCATGACGCCTCGCACTATTCTTCAGAGGTCAGTCGGATCTATGGGCCAAAAAGCCAACCGGGCATTTTGCCGAAAGGCAAACAGGGGTTTAAACTAACAGGGAAGTATGTTCTAAGGGTGGGCTGACAACAGGGTGTGCTTGGAAAAACACGCTAGAGAAGTAACACACAAACGGAATGCTCACGAAACTTTTTCAGCCATAACATGGAATAAGGTCTCAACTACAATACGGGAGCAACAACCACAATTTAGTTCAACAGCAAGGCATAGTTTTAGCCATAAACATTACAACAAACTAGTTTGCGACTGGGGTGGGCACATGACTTCATCTAGTTGTCGCGGAACGCCTAGAGGCTGCGCTTCTTAGAAGGTTCATTCTTGTAGAAGGACTCTTTGTTTGCCTTCAAAACTTCCATCTCCTCGTAGGCTTCCTTGAGATCCTTCCTGGTGTTGAGGACTCGGTACCTGAGTCTTTCTCCCATCTCATCAATGGCGGCCCATGCAGCGCTCTTTGCTGACTCCATAAAGGAGGCGTACTGAGACTCTGAGTTGGTGAACATCATATGCCCCGTTTTGTTCTGATCATCATCTTCATTCTTGTAGAGGTGGAGTTGCACCCACCAAAGCTCTTGTTCATTCTCCATCCAAGGAAAACCCTTGTAGACTGCGGGTCCTTCAAGTTCGAAGCTCAGCATGAGGTTCTCCAGGGCCTTGGGAAACTCAGTGGTGCTTTCCAAAGTCATGGTCATCGTCGGGCCCTTCTTGAGTGATTCGATGAGGCTCGACATCTATAAATAAACAAAATGTCTTAGGAGGAGGCGTAAAAAGGGTAAAAGAATCAAGGCTGAGATATCTCGGTGAAAGGTAAGGTTTTAGTCCTAGGGCCTGTTACTAGTTTGACGCCATTCCTAAGGTCCTTATTTCTGTCTAGCAAGGTACACACGGACACGGGGCACACAGTCAACTAATGCTTACGCAAAAAGCACACAAGCAATATACACACTCAAGAAAAAAGCATACCAGCGAAACAGCACACCAAACATCTATAGTACCGAAAAGGCACTTAACATTCGTGATAGTCGAGTAATCCAACCAAGGGTCATATCCTAAATGTCCTGTTGGTCTTGGTCAATCTCACTTGTTGGAGTCTTCATTTCATCGGCTGGGGCTCCTGCTGGAAATCTTGAGACTGTCGAAATGGCAACTGGAGTACCATTGTTGGGGTTGAAGTCTTGACAGTGAGACTGCTTCAGCAAGCAAGGGTTGCTCTGTAGCTTGTTTCTTAAATTGACGACCACCTTGATGTCGTATGTTGAAGTCTTGAGACTGAACTTCGCCTTCTCGGTACTAGTTACTTAGGTCTCATTTGGGTTCATCGTCCAGGCGAAACAAGTTTGAATGGGGACAAGATAGTAGGAAAAATCTTTTGACATACTTTAAATTGGAGAGACAAGGTCAAGATATTTTTGAGAAAAAGAGAAGAGTGGAAACCATACTAGGCTACTTAGATAAAAATAGATTTTTGTGCAAATAGGGTTTTAGCAGAAATATTTCCTTCCTAAGCTAACGACCATGCTAACTAAGGTCTCCTAAGGTCAACGATGGCTCTGATACCAAGTCTGTGAGGACCCCTCAGACTACCAGTCCGAGGTGCCCACGTTATGTAAACAGATCACGATCCCAATGATCAGTGCATCACGATCACATAACCAACATGGTATACAAAGTTACATCATTCAAACGTACATACAAGTCTTACACAAATAAATAGTGGTCACATGACCAAGTCTGCATTCATCGTCACACAAGACGAAATTAACTATGACACAGCGGAAGCTTGCGGCTAGCGTCGGCCCTCGTCACAACCAGACGCATTCCCACAGAGCAGTTGACCGGTGACACTCAGTTGGCCTAGTCGTCGGCGTACTCCTCCTCCTCGTCGTACATCTCCTCGTTGAAATCTGGGCGTTTGAATATCCAGGGACATAGCCATATGAGTACAATTACGTACTCGTAAAACCACCTCAAGGTTTAAGTTTTCATGGTAATGCAATAAAACGTTTTCGAAAACTGGGATAGCTGCTATATATTGCTATAGGGCTTAGTTTTCACAAACGATGCTTTTAGACATAGAGATTACAACATCTCTATATCCTTGTTAAACTAAACATTTAGAGATAGAATTCTCTCTTGTAGAAATAGCATGAGCCATCTCCGCGTTTTTAAACCATTTTCGTAGAACCTTTCAAAGACACTAGGATAGGGATACCCCTTTTTCCTTTCCAGGAGATCAGACTGATTGTCTCCCCGAGATACCTGGCAAATAGCTCCTATGCGACGTCTTTCCTTGCAAATGGATGGACAACGACGTTGTTGGCAAGAATTGCTCTCGTGCGACGCTTCTATCTGCGAAAATAGCACATGCTCAACACGGCCCTTAAACGCCACTGATCGTTAGCTGTTAGGATTATGTGAGCCGAGCAACGTTGGGGCCACCTCATATCCACCTCAGCATGCGTGACCCACCACTTATCCACATCACCGCGTGGGACCCACATCACCGCAGCTAGAACAGACCCGCCCCCGTGCCTGCCCGCCCGCCGCCGCCGCTTGCTTCCCCTTTCCCCAATCTTTCTCTTCTCTGGTGACCGAGCGCAGATGTTTACCTCCTCCGCCCCGCAATCAAAATGGCCACGGTATGGTGCAGTGCCACTCACAAGGTGCCCTACTGCCCACGCCCAGAGCCTCTTAAGCGGTGGGTCAGTAGGACCGATGAGAATGGCAATCTTGGGCGCCAGTTTGTGAGATGCTTAAGCAAGAAACTGGTAGGAAGGGATGGCAAGGTTAGATTTCAGTTCTGTTTGCTCAGAGTTCTACAAATTTCATTTTTTGTCGTCGAATTTATGATCTAGGGTTCATGTTTCTGTTTTCAGATCCACTCGAAATGTAACCATTTCGAATGGATGGATGAGTATATTGAGAGGCTTCAGTTTGAGGTCTACATTGATTCGAGCGGAGCCGCAACCTGGGAGCTCAATTTGGGGTTGAGGCCCATTGTTGTGGAGACTATGGGGAGCTCGGACAGAGGGGCAGACAGAGTCGTGCCGACGAGGAAAGCGCGCAATGCTGAACTGATCGCGGAGTCCGAACTGAACGAGGAACTGAAGAAGATAAAGAAACATCTAAAGCAGATGATCGATTTGCAGAAGCAAGCAAATATCATGGAAGGTTTTTTTGGCTGTATCATTGCTCTGTTTTTCATTTACTTGTTGTTCATCCGTCGTTAGAATGGGCAGTTTGGCCTGTCAGCCAAACAAATTTCCTAGACATTCTATCTATATAGTTTCATTCCGAAGTCTCACTATTTTTTTTCTCGTTTGAATTCAACTTTGAACCAAAATTCAAACTTTACATGGTATTTATGCTACGCTTGGATGTTGCAATGATTTCAAACTATTATCCACTTGTTTGATCTAACTTGGTCATCAAACCGAGGCCTTTTGCTAAATCGTGAAAAAAATGTGTTTCAAATGAGCTCCAAAGGTAGGGTAAACGGCTCCATTTCTAAGCAAGTATTTTTTTCACCTTGTCTAAATCAGCCAAATAAATTTCATAGACTTGTATTCTATCTATATAGTGTCATTCTAAAGTCTCACTATTTATTGAATTAATCTTCATATTATTTATTTTCTTTTGAATAATAATGGTTTAATTGCAAATCATAAATAAATCAAGTTTAAAACATGAAAATGAAAAACTAAGCTTAGATCTATCTTAGTCACTCCAAAATGAAGCTTTGGTGAGGTTTTGACAATTTTCATTTTCAAAAAATTTAAACCCACCTCCTCTCTCTCTTGAAATCTATAATACTCTGTTCGAGATATCACATTTGAGTGAACACATTTTCGTGCAAATGTATGTAAACCATATCAATATTTTTTTCTCGTTACTATATGACATAAGAAAACTATGTGCGAAGGTTTCATATGTTTTTTTTTTTTTGAATTATTTATGCTCATTTGAAAGTGTTCGAGGTCTCTCACTTGATTTAAGCCTTTTTTCGTAAAAATGTATGTAAACCATATTTACATTTTTTTTCTAGTTACTATACGATATAACAAGACTATGTGCGCAAGTTCCATATTTTTATGATTTTTTTTGAATTAGTTATGCTAAACCCTAATTTGGTCAACCCACACAAAACCCCATTGACCCAGCCGAAACCCCTCGTAACCCTGGGCATTGGATAAACCCTAGAGCCCTACGTTGGTCGTCCGATCATGCCTTCTAGAAGGAAAACCCCAGATTACCGTGTTTTGGCCGTTGGCCGTTGGATCGATGGCTTCTAGAAGGAATCTAGTGCGGACGGTTGAGATCGGCTGAGACACGACGATCCGCGACACGCTCGTTCTGCGCTCTGATTGGCTGAAGTGTTTTTTTTTTGGCTGGAGCGTTTTATTTATTTCAAACACGCATAGGGCATGGGCCAACCAACTAAGGTGGGCCTCTTATCTTTGGGCCTTGCCTTATCTCATGCCACGGCCGAACCAGTGGTATTTTTTTTCCGACAGCCTCCCGTTATCCTTCTTATCCACGGAAAGACGTCGTACCCTAGCTATTCCCCACTCACTCAGATCCGCGCCGCTCCCACACACTCGCCGCCGGCGACCAAATCCACCCCCTACGCCTACAGATCTAGCCCCAACGAACGACGATGTTTAGGAGTGGGGGTTCAAGCGCTCGCAGTGGCCATTCTGGTGGTGGAAACGGTGGGTTGCCTCTGACCCCGGTCGGAAGCAGCGGGTTGCTTCCGACGGCGGTCGGAAACGCGGCGCGCGCAAGTGGACGAACTATGGCCTCTCATCGCCGCCTACGTTCTTCCGCCGCGAGGTCGAGGAGTATGACCGCCGCATGGCGGCCGGCAGCCGCTACGAGCATGGAAACTCCTCCGGCGCGGGGAGCTCCTCCATCGCACAGGCACCGCTGGTACCGCCGAAGAGGGAGGAGGAGGAGCAGCAGGACCGCCCACCGCGCGACGGCCTCCTGCCCGGGGACTTCGCCGACGAAGACGACCTGCCCTAGATCACCGATGAGGTGATCCAGCGTAGCAAGGAGCAGCAGCAGGAGCTCGACACGCGCCACCACCTGGAAGAGGAGCTCGATGAAATCCGCCTCCAGCAGGCTCTCGAAGCATCACGCAACGAGGTCATCTATGCCGGCTCCGACTCCGACTCCGACCCCGACTGGTCTGACTGAGCGGCACCGCCGCCTCGTCGCCGCCGCTCCCCTGGGGCTCCGGTGTGAGCCCAATTTTGGATCCTAGGTTCGAGGTAGAGCAGCAGTTCGATTACTCTATGTAATTAGTGTTTGACGAACTACTCCGTGTGGCTTTTGATCCGATGAGCCACTTACGAACTTATGTATGCCCGAATGTGTGTAATAGACTATAATTCAGTCTTATGTATGTGTAATTTCAGTTCAGTTTAGTATGGGCGTCGTTTAGTATTATCTGCTTTTATGTTTGCCTGAAGCGGAGCTCGACATCTCTCGCCGGCGTTGCCGCGCTTCGTCTCCGGAGAAGAAGAAAGGGCAAGGGAGGATGGGGCAGCCCGGGAGGATGCGGGCGCAGGGGAGGAGGATATAACGGTCATCGCTGCTGTGTGGGTCCCATGTCATATAAGCTGATTTGGATAAGTTGTGGGTCCCACCCGGCTCCCCATAATCCTAACAGATTGCGCTTAAGGTCCATGTCGGGCCTAGGCTATTTGTGGTCACAGAAATGTCGCAGCAGAGCTATTTCGTCGAACGATGTCGCTCTCTTTCCAATTCGGTGGAAAAACGTCGCACAGGAGCTATTTGCCCGACAACAACAGTAGGGTCCTTATTTCTTGAAATGGCCTACTGTTGATCCAGGGAGACCAAGGGCATAAACAAGGACGTACTGGTTATAAATGGATTAATTGATGATGATTACTTATAGAAAAAACCTCGTTGCGTTTGGTCCACTGTCAAGCAAGAACATGATTCCAGGACGATCAATTTGAAACGAAGAAGATCTCTCTGCTGACTCGCTAGCTTTCATGCACGTCCATCCATCCAGCCCCGTAGGCTAAATTGCTGCTAGCCTCTCTTTGATTCTGTATCATATTTTAGCTATGACACACGATGATAGTTTAGATATCCACTAGCTGCTGGTGCTGGAACACATTCACAAAGGCATGATATATTTATCATAGCCCGGACGGAACAAAGATATCTATGCTACGACATTACTAAATCTAACAAGATCTGTAGATTTTTGTTTTCAAAACGGAAGAACAGTAGATATTTCACCAAGTATATTACATTCTAGTGCATTATGCCAAGAGTGAGGTAGAAAAAGATCGAGTACATTAAAGAAGTGATAATGGAGCTACTGCGTTCTCATATAGTTTGGTTACTGAAGTGGTTGCACATTGTTCTCCCCTAGACTAGACACCGAGACCAGTCCGGCCGCCGGCCTCTCTCCTCCGCCGCCCGTCCCCTCCCCCGCCTCTCCCCTCCGCTCCCGTGCTGTCCCCCGAGGCGGCACCGGGGCGAGACCCTCGTCGCCCAAAGAACTTCACTCGGAGACCTCCCTTCCCGCCGCTGCCGCCGGCGAGGGCCGCGGTGGCGGCGGGCCCAGCGCCTATGGTGCTGGGGGCATCGCTGCGGCGGAGCACCGGTGGCGTTCGGGGACGGCGCCGTTGATCTTCTGCGAGCGGGATCCGGGGCGGCGACCCCGGTCTGCGGCGGCGGCGGCTTTCTCCCGGGCATGGCGTCTGCCATGGACGTCCTGTGCGTGTAGTGGAGCGGCGACTGTAGGTCCTAGGCTTCCGCCTAGACCCATCATCGGTGCGGCCGTCGGTCGCCCGGAGGTGCGTGGGGAGGCGGCGCGGTGCTCGTGTTCGGCCTTGCTGTTACCAGCGGGACGGCGCGCGCGCGTGGTTCTTCGTTGTCGGGCCTCCTCTTCCACCGGAGAAGGTCGGCCGGCGGACGGCGGCGTGGGGGCCTACTGCTCTGCACAATAAAGGCGGCGGTCCTATGGTTCCTCTTGCGCCAAGAAGAAGATCTGCCTGACACCTGTTTCTTCGATCTGGCCAGATTGTCGAGTTCCGGAAGGCTCTGTCGGCGAACACCATTGGGCAATCAAGCCTGGAGATTGTCGGATCGGGTGGGATTCGGTCGCGCGGAGCCATGTTTTTTCTGACCGTTTGGTTTCAGAGGAAGCGTCGCGAAGCTCTGCAGTCGGTTGCCATTGGGGACATGCCTTTCTGTTTCCCGGTGAAGTCAGACTGCGGAGAAGGACATGGAGGCCTAGATTTGAAGACTAGTAACGGTGGTTCGATTCCTGGTGGCGATGAGAAATTGGCTTGGTGTTTCATGACTTGGAGCTGCGGCATGTAAGTGGGGGCGACAACATACGTGAAGTCCGAAGTCCTACCTTTCAGGGTGAAAATCCAAGGTCTGGCCTTAATTGGTTGTGCCTGACAGTGGTCTTGCTGAAGACATTGTTTTGAGAGCGAGGATTATCTTCAGGGTGAAAGCCCAAGGTCTGGCCTTAATTGGTTGTGCCTGGCACTGTTCTTCTTGAAGGCGTTGCTTTTGAAGAATTGGACATCAGGTGTTGTTTTGGTGGTGGTTGTGCGGCTGCTGCAAGGACTGTAACTCTGTAGCGGGACTTTTCTTTTTATTTCTTCTTCTTATTGTCTTTCGGCTGTGTGCATCCGTAGTAGCTTTGGTTATTGCGTTGTTGCAGAGGCTGGGTGTAATTTGTATCTCCGCGATATTAATATACACTATTTATCTAAAAAAAAGACTAGACACCGAGTTTAGTCTCATTCCCAATTCCTGTACACAGCTTGATTTTGAGATTTCAGAATTTGTTAGGCTAATGCATGGGTCAAAGGCCCATAAAATCCTACCTAATACATATTTCATTTGTCAAATTAAGTACTCCGTACATAGAAATATGTGGTGCCTTGTATATTTGTACCGAGAGGTTGTATGTTTTTCTTCACTCGATACCGAACTCAAACTTTCTCGCAAATTGATTGTATCGCGGTAATTATGTTTATCAATCAACTAGTTGTCGAGCGTTTTACAAATGGTTGTGCTACCAATCATTTGAAAACGAGTCGATCTCAGGATCGAACCAAGATATCACATACCGACTAGATAGCACGATTGTACCAACATCACCCACATTCCACTCGCAATGTGTGACTGTTCCCTCAGCCAACACGTACACACACCTATGTACAAATGAATATGCAAACAGAATATTAGGGGCAATCATCGGGTATCTTATCCTTCGTGGATCGATCCTATTTCTTTTCGCGTATTGATCCCGGCGTGATAACCGTGTTCGCTTTTGATCAACTGGCCAGCGTTCTTGACTGTCGTTACAGTGAGATGTGCTATCGATCTATCACTCGATGCCAAGTCATTCAGGGTATCAAATCAAGATTTCACACATACATGAGTTACCGGTCCAGTGAGAAACACGTAGCAGCTTAGCTTGTCCTGTGGACGATGCGAATCATCCAAAAGGAGAAGCAATACATTGAACCGCTGATTCGACGAGTTAGGCTTTTGTTCAAAGCGTTAAAGCAGATGAGCAGCCGGTATCCATGGTAGCAAGCAGCACCAGCACAGATGTGTGGCCGCTAGGCCCATCTGAAAAAAGGAAGACGACGCATCGCGCGCCATGGCCAGTGCATGTGGAGCTTAGCCGGCTATGGATCCTTGCATATGCTTGGTCAGCAGCACGCTGCTTTTTGTCATGTGAGATCATATTGACCCATGTGTTTAAGCAGCTTATTATTGGAGCAAACCACTTTGGAAATATGGATCATGGAAGTCATTGACTCAGCTGGGTTCTACGGTCGGGACACTTGGGACGAGCCCGACCAACGTCTACGCCGTCAAAAAGGAAATGGTGGACCTGGGCCCCAGGGATGTCACGTGTCCGCGTGTGGCTCTTGCGTGGATCTTCCGGGGCTGCCGTAGTTGGGCCGGATAAATAGGCCGGCTCCACACACTACTGTGCTGCTAGTGCAGCGCTCCTTTTTGCTGGGAATAATCTTTTCTTTCCACAAACAAAAATGGTGAGTAGAACTGTTCAGTGGTATGGAAGGAAGCTTAGGAATCTTCCTTCCTCCCCTCCTTTTGCAAGTTTTCCAATTGTGGTTGAACATGATCGCCCAAAAGGAACTATACATGAGTTTCTAGTATTTTCGGGCAAGAGAGTATGCATATATATCTTTTGCTTAAATTTAGATCTAGACCACTAGGATATATGCTGCTTAATTAAATATATAGCAATCGACCCCTTATCTTGCGGTTGACACTATCCCAAGTCCCAAAGGTTTGGAGCATTATTGCTAGATCTGGCATCGCAAGCCTTGCAATGCACTACACTAGAATATCGATTAATCTATCGATCTACCACAGCGCGTGAAAACAAGTTCCAAAACACAGGTCAACGTTTAACAATGCATCCATACGCATCGTTACTGGTAGATAACATATCTTAGCTAGCTTAGCTTGTACATACGCAGGGACGGAGACAAGGGGGGACGAGCAGGGGCTACGCCCCCTATGCTCATGCTTTTCATTGCTATATTAGCCTCTATAGCTGCTTGATTAGTGTAAATTAGCTTGATTAGCCCCCCTCATCAAGATCACACACACAATTAAGCTAATCTTGCCCCCCTTAATCTCAGATTCTGGCTCCGTCCCTGTACATACGTCGATCGACACGACGTCACATCCGTTTCTTTACTTGCTTGCTCACACTCTTTAGCTAAAGCAAATAAAGGGCGCCAGGTTAAAGATGTGGCGCCAGCACAAAGGGTATCGTATCTCAGCCGAATCTTCCTTCATGTACATCTCAAAGGGTTTTATCCTGTGCTGTGTTGATAGATGAAGATATCTCTAGATGTGTCGTCGGATCAAGCCTGACCGGCCGTGTCGAGCACGCGAATCTTTTCAGATTCATGTGAAGTTTTTGCGTCCCAAACATGCTTACTAGCGTGTGCGATCGATGATTGAAAAGGTTATTCGTGACGACTGAAATTTCTTGTGCTCTACACATGGAAGTGACCTTATGGGCCTTCATGTTTAGGGTTTGAAAGGAACGGCGAGTTAACTCTCCATTCTTAGATTTACATTTTTTTAGTTTGAAAAGTGACCTTATGATCGGTGGTCATCGTCCCACTTTCTTCCCCTTAATTCATTTGGTCCTCTTTTCTTAAAGACATTTTTTTGTTACTCGTTAGATTTTGGTGCTTTCTTTTTGGGAAACTTCTTACGTAGAGGCCAAAAGTTACACTCTCTTGTGTGGCTGTATCATATTGTTTTTTAAACTATGGTCGTATCATATTGACGACGATATGATTAATAAAAACAAGTATTATGATTGAAAAAACAAATCATGTAATGTTGCATAGATAATTAAATATAACCAAATTACCTTACATACTCCCTCCATCCAAGAGTGTAAGGCATAACTGACTTTTCTGGTAAAAATATAATGTTTAGCTATGATTTTCACTTATAAATATATTTACCAAAATAGTATAATGACATATAAAATGAAAGATATTAGTAAGACAAACACAACTATATCACTTACACATTTTCAATCCATATATTATGGTACATATGTTATGGTCAAAATCGAGCATCAAAGAAACTTGCAATATCAGTGTGCACCTTACAATTTGGGACACAGATGGAGTATATAATAATATAAGCATGTGGGTCAAAAGTTCCTACATAGGATATTTGTGTGTCCATAATCGGATGGTACCACGTATATCTTCCATGTTAAACCTCCAAATATTCTGAAAAATTAGTAGGATTCACGCTTTGCGAACAGAATAGAAAGCAAAAATAATCTTTGCCACTAAACGGCGGCCAGCTAGCAAAGATATATAGAACTTTGGGAATATTAGGGGCATTTAGGTAGGCCCGGAGAATATATTGGGAACAAAGATCAAACTATGATGTATAGACAGTTGCTGTCCAGGTGACGAAAACTGAACAGGAATAGAAGGAAAAGGAAGGCACTTACGCGTCAGGAATTATGCTATCGTCTGGAATCTCGATCAGTCGTCCTAGCTTAGGTCACAGCACTAGCAAGATATGGCTTACTTGTCATGCTTACACGCTAAGTGCTCCTTGTGATTGTGCTCTTGTTGGTGTTGATGACCTAAATCATTGGTTGATATTTACATATATATGCGTGATACTGACTTGGATAGATGCTACCTCAACACGTTGCATGTAGGCGTACTATAGTTTGTTGCGTCTGTCTTTCTTTTCAAGCCGCTCATTATTGACGACATGTAGCCATCCTCCGAAAAGCTGCTTTCTTTTCACTACCTGGCTGGGGGCTGGCTATATACCTCTATCTAATCTTCTCTCTTCTTTGTGTTTTCCCTGCTGTCTATAGTACTAGGTAGCTAGGCTTAACATGCAAATGCGAGATATGATCGAACTGTAGCAAGATCTCAGATGGATCCTATCCATGCATATAATTGGTTTATGCAGAAGATCATATCTCTCATGCATAATGGGTGCACTGTTTGGAGATCTGTTAACCCGTCTGCTTTGGACATGCATTCCTGAGCGGCATGTTTCACCCATGAGAGACCTGGCTGTGCTGTGGGCATCCTGTTGATGTTGACGCCGAGCGAACAACACATATTTACACATTCTGAATTCTGAAATCGTGGCGTTCTTTTAGCATGTTTCTTGTTCCTCACAGTGTGTATTCCTCACAGTGTGTATTTATCATTTTAGCAGATGAGAGACAAGCATGCCCCACACACAGTACCAGCTGTGTGATTTTGCTGAAACTGATCAGGTGCATAATGCATGTGTGTGCTTGCCTTTTTGCCTTTGGTGTGTGACCCTTTTGCATATGCAACATCTGGCATGGCAACTTTTCCTTTCCCTTCGCTTCGCTCCTCTCCTTCTTCCTTGAGAGTCAACCGCCGCTCAGGCCCAGATCCGGCCGCTCTTGCCGCCGGCGCTCGCTCGCTGGCCGGTGTGGGGATGGTCTAGGATGCTGGGTTTCCTTGTACAACTGTAGATTAGGTAGTAGTTTAGTTCCTAGCGAGTTGCCCTCCGTGGCGTTTGGCTTCATGCCGTCTTTCTCTCCCCGAAGGTATGCTGCTTCGGCGTTTGGGCGCGGCGTCGAGCACGCTGACGAGGTGCGCTCCGTCAAGTCTACAAGGCGGAGGAGGGACGGAGTACGTACAGCGTTGGTTGCCTTCTTCAATAAGCGTCTCGGCTTCGGTTTACTATTGGCTACTCTGCTTCTTCTGGCCGGCCATGGTGGTGAGGGGGAGAAGAGGGAAGGCGTGCAGGAAACGAAGCTCAGCAGCTACCCTGGCGGCGTTGCGAGCGCGTCGCCGGAGTGGAAGAGCCTGATGTTGTTTGGAGCTCCATGGTGGAGTTCCACCGTGTCAAGATTCGACCGTTGCTGGTTCAATAAGCTCGGGTGGTGCCCTCCAGATCGTGATCTGGGGGATTCGTGCTGTGTGGAGCTGAGGGATGCGGTGAGTTGGCTTCTCTTCTTCGGCCTTCAAGGAGATGGAGAGGAAGGGGGCCGGAACGCTGCTCTGCATCGATCTACACGGCAAGGAGTTGCTGCTATCTGCGGAGGTTATCAACTGTGGCAAAGCTATGCCTCGGTTATCTATGGCCATTGGGGCCACTCCATGCTGTGGTGCCGTGAGCACTGTAGCTTCTTCAACATCCAGGCCGGCGTGCCAATAGGGAGGCCCCTCAGCGACTTCGTCATGGCGCTCAACGTTAGCTCGACGCCAAGTGGTTTTGTCCCCGGCGACGGTGCTGACGGCCGTGATGTCGAGCGCATCTTCTTCCTCGGTGGGCAGGGACCTGTTTGTGTTTTGACCATTATTTTTGAGGTCTTGCTTGTAATTTTCAAGGGCTTGGTTGTTTTTACGTTTTTTTGTAAGGTCCTTGTTGTAATATGTGAGTCCACCGAATAAAGCAGCTCTAGATCCTTCGGGATCCATCTTTGTTCCAAAAAAAAAAAGGCGTGGCAACTTTTCGCGTGTAGTGCAGTTGCCGCTGCACGTGGAAGGTCTATGTACTCTGGCTACACTAGCTACTGCGCGGCCGGCAGGCAAAATTATATATACCTCACACGTGGAAGAAATATAATCTATTGTTTGCGACCTTTCAGCCTTCAATAAACTAAATCCAACCTACGGTGCTCACTTTGCTGCTGTGAGTTTCCTGTTGGTAGGTTCTCTGTTGATTATTGCTATTCCGGGGTGTAGGATGTGCCAGAGTCTGCCGTCAACATCCAGTTGCAACGTTGACTTTGTTGCGAGGGGATATTTGAAACTAGATCATTCAAAGAAAATATAGACCCCACATTAATTTTGGCTAGTAATGAGAACAATAAGAGGAGAGTGGGTGCGATAATAAAATGAGCAAATTAAACAAACACGAGGATCTGTTTACGAGCATCTTTGACCTCCAAAAGGAATACAAGCAAAGAGACGGCCTTCCGTAGCTTTTTCATATTCTCTATTTTCAGTTGTGATCATATATATCATTTTGATTCATAGGTAAGTCGCACTATTAAGTGGGAACTTCGATGGAAGAAGCCTATTTTTATTTGTGATCATGTATATCACTGTAATTTCACACTATTAAGTGGGGACGTCGATGGAAGAAGCCTATTTTTCATTTGTGATCATGTATATCATTTTGAATCATAGGTGAGTCGCACTATTAAGTGAGGATGTCGGTCGTAGAAGAGAAATGCTCATTCTCACTTCTATCCCCTTGGTGCCAAGAACCTCAAGTCAAATCCAACACATAATGCATAATCACTTGTTGTGACCCGAAGTTTCCATATATGCAGATGTGGGCGACTATCTAGGTGACCCTTAGGCTGCTCTCGGCCTCTTTGTCAGACAGTCTGGACAACCATCCAAGCAACTAACCGGTGCATCACTCGATGCAGAGGCCGGGACATCCCATTTCTAAAAAAAAACCTGACTGACAACTATCCGGATCCTCTCACTACAAGAGTGTATGACATTGCAGCAGTGAGGTAGGGCGCATCATGAAAGTGGCTCAAAATTAGGGTTTGTCTCCATGGGTACAACAGCATAAAACTAATTGCACCACGAAAACTAGGCGATATTTACTATGGGTCTGGTGTTGGAGACTAGTCAAGTGTGTCCCGATGACCGGCGAGCTCCACCAAAGCCGAGTCGAGGGTATCACTGTTATTCATACCTAGGCCTCCACATCTCAACTCACATCTCCCCATTTTCTCTACAACCTCTTTTTCCATGAAAGATTCAGCTAGTAGTGGTGGGCATCGGATGGAACCTAGGCCACATGCGATGGATCGAGAACTCGGCTACGAGATGTCGCTGCACATACATTTGAGGTTATTAATTTCAATCATGTCATGAACATTAGATCGAGATGTAGGTTTTCACATTTGGGAATTTCTCGATATCACTCATTTGGGACTCCTCGATCTCACGCATGTGCATGGTTGATATACTGTTGAAGTACCATCCTATTGTACACGAGGATACCAATGACCTGGCTTGGAATGGTCCTGAATGGAATAGGAACCCGATTTTGAAATGCGGAGTACGGCCGCATTGCCACGTTGCGACTACGGACACCAGCTGTAAGTTCTTTGGGTGCGGTCATGAGAACACGATTTGTGATTTGCGGGCATGAAGCGATACTAATTTGGCTCTCGTTCGATCCATCGGTTCTGGAAAGTTGAAGCAACCAAATATTGGAACACACATGTGATGAGCAGCCAGCGAGAAGAAGCATGCGAGAAAATCTTTGCTGGGAAGAAGAAAGATGATTAATGAGCAGAGCCACAACACTACCAAAAAAAATTGTTGGTTATGAGGTCATTTTAAGATGTATATTAATTAGTATCAACTGTTTTAACTAATAGTCTAATATGTATGTGTGTTGTTTTGTGGCTTGGATAAATTAACAATAGAAGAAAAGTCAACTTCTACCATGACTTGTTTCCGTGGTAGAAGAGTCTTTTTCATATGTGGTTTCACACATTTAAAACCACATTCTCCTGTTAAGTGGGAAGCAAAAATACGCTTTTCATATGTGGTTTCACACATTTGTTTCTTTCCTCATTATGTGCCACATCATTACCACACTAACCAGGCTTGTTATGATTAACATCATTTTTTAAACCCACAAGCGGTTCTGCGAATGACGGTGCATTCAACCAGTGATCGTTGTAGGTCCCGGTCCTGACGTTTGGGCAACACCATACAAATCAAAAAATTAAAACTATACTCCATCATGCATGCATGGAAAGCATTACCAGTAAAAAAAGATAGATTTTGATCGTAGAGGCTAGGATGGATTAAGGTTAATGACATGCGCAGTGATGTCATTTTCTTGTACCTTCAACCCGGAGAAGATTCCATGGAGCGAAATGTATAGTTAATCAATAATTAATGGGAGATAAAGCACATTGTAGGACAAAGTGTGCTTTCCAATCTTTACATTTCCCAGCTTACGCGTCCCGGCTGGCCTACACCGGCAGCAAATGACACAACAACACTATCCAATGTAATTATTTAATTGACCAATTAAGAGGAAGATATACTGTTATTTATCCGTCACTACTGGAGAAACGCACTAGCGAGATAAGTGACAGTCTAGGTGGGTCTCTCATTTGCAGCCAGGTGAGCATGCAAACGACCCGGCCCAGTATGTGTATAATTATATGTGTACCAGAGTTTGACGTATCACTTTCACCTCCCCATTTCTAATTCTATGTTGGCCTGACCACACAGTATCGGTCTGAAGGATTACAACTTTGACACCTTTCCTGCGAGTACTGCCTGCTAACAAGATAAAGCTAATGATATCTTCACAAGAGTTTGACTAGTCCATTAGAAAGCCATGCACTGTAGGACGCCTATTCAGTGTCCAATCATGTATATATACATGGATAAATAGTACTTAGTATAGTACTCTACCCATCAGCAAATAAGTGTACTTTTAAATTTAGGGTTCAATTAAACTTTGTTAACTTTAACCAAATGTATGAAAAATAGCAATATTTACAACACCAAATATACTAATTAAAAGTCATAAATATTGATACAGTTTCTCATAAAGTTGCTCAAATTTAAAAAAAAAAACATGACTTTGGATGAACCTTAAAAATACACTTATCTGTGGACGGAGGGCAGAGCCGTCTCCAGGAAACATGACTTTGGATGAACCTTAAAAATACACTTATCTGTGCTGTCACATCCCAAATTTTGGAACTATGAAAAACTTAGTTTTACCAGACCCAAAATTCAGAGCCAACAAAAACTTTTTGAAATACTTCACTAATGATTGTATTTTTCTTCCTATTGCTCTGTTTGACCTCGTGTGATATGTTGTTTAAGTTGTTTGACTAGTAAATCCTAACCTAAGAACCTAACCTAAGTAAAGATATATTAAACTTTGGTGATCATGTCATGACAAGAAAATATTCCATATATCTGTTTCCATTCTTATTTCTGGCCAAAGTCCATTTCAATGATACTTGGTTTAGCAACCACCAAAATACCCACCCTTGAGAAAGAAAAGTATTTCCAAAAATTACATGTTTACAAACTATGAAGATCTATATGATACCTCCTACCTATTTTTAATCTTGATAGTTTTCAAGGTATTTACAACACTTATGTTAAAACCTCTAGTTTCACTTCTTTTAGAAATAATGCATGTGGTAAATATTAACCCATATGTTTTCTACTATCTGAGCCTTTTGAAAACTATAAGATTTTGAGTTGAGAATCTCTTAGCAACTTATTGTCATGATTATGTGTGGTCACCATATCACTTAAATATATGAAGAGTTTTGGGAGATTGTTGATTTCTTTTGGTTGGTGTTTGATCATCATCTCCCCAACTATTTGAGTGTTCTGATGTGCTTAGGATGTTGAACTGCTTGTTTGATTTTAGCTTGTTGAATGCTTTGACTTGAGTGGCTTGCTGGTGTGTATTATTATATGAACCTAAGCAATCTGAGAGCACACTTGCAAATTCATCCTAGTTAGCAATTACATGTGTGGGGAGAGCATAAAATTACTCTTATTATCTTTCTTAGGCTTGAAGCCTATGTTTCCTTATTTATGAACCAAAAGCCTAATTCCAAAGTTTTACAAGAAATGATAAATATTTTCAAAGTAGGATTTTATTAAGAATCACTTTTGTGATCTATATTATGTACTCTCTCACCTCACTCTAAACAATAATTATCTTTGGTATTTGTTTTTAACTATTTTCAAAAGAGGCTAGAAATGGTTATTAATTTATTTTATGAACAAAAGTGTTTCCCAAAAATTATGTGTTTCCAAAAATATGGGGATCGATATGCTATCTCCTATATACTGCTCAACCTTGATATTTTCAACTCCTACTTTATAAACTCCTATTTTCACTCTTTTGGAAACCATAGAAGTGGGAAATATACTACCCATGTATTTTAGCAACCCCTCTTGAAAAATATCAAACTTATTGAGTCAAGCTTGTTTCAACATTATTATTGTTATGATGATACCTGATTACCATCCCCCACCTATCTGAATATTTGAAATTTGGTTGAAAACTCATATTGTTTGCTTTTTGACTTATGTTGTGTGATTGTTATTTCCTTGTTATATGTTGCTTGGGGAATAATTACACAAATGTAATTGAACTTAAAGTTGAAAACACACAGATCACAATTTGGAATGTGACTTAAATTTAAAACAAACTCCTCAAATTATTCAACGAATGGAAATTAAGATCATGAGTTAAAGAAATGATCTTAATAAATTATTTTCCCTACCTAACTCTCTATTCCTTCAAACAAATATTTCTCTATGAAAATAAAAATTATTTGAAGTTAATATATTTGTCAAGGAAATTCCAAGAGTTCAAAACAATATCTCTCACTTGCTTTTGAAATACTAAGAGTATCAAATTGGTTTTACAAAAATAACATATTTAAACCCTATGAACAAATGTGGTTCAAAACATTTTATTTACAACACCAATTTTTGTGGAGCTTCTACATGTTATGGGGAGGCTACATGAATATTTTCAGAATTTTTGAAATGGTTTTAGTGCCTCAATTAAATCCCTAAAATGCTACTGGTTTTAAAAAGGAAATAAAAGAAACAGAAAAGGAGGAAGTGCAGGGGTTTTCTGCAAAAGCTTCATCGTCTTGCTATAGCGACCCGAGCGGCCGAGCCGCACCAGCTCGCTCGCCGCCCATGCTCTCCGACCGCCGCCGTACTGCGCTTGGAGGATAAGAACGCCACGCTGCCGTGTTGCTCCTCTCACTCCTGCATCTCACTGCTCCCTCCCTCTCTCTGCTCCTCCCTACGAAACCGAACCCTAGCCATGGCTGCCGAGCTCGCCGTCGCGCATCGCCGCCGTTCCAGGACTCCCTGAGCAATCGACGAGCACCATCATCTCGCCGCGTCCTCTTCTCCTTCTCCGCAAAAGGAATCGGCGCAGGAAGCCGCGAATCGAGCGGGGCATCCTCATCCTCTTCCTCACCAGCCGCCACCTTGCCGGAAGCTCGCGAGCAATTTCGTCCATCATCCTCCGCCATTTTCGATTCTCTGAGATCCCCTCATCGCGAGCTATCTCATGGACATCACCTTTTCTTTTTAGGAGCACCGGAGTCGCCGTCGCCGTCCCCGCCTCGCTCCCTACTCGTCTCCTCGTGCCTCTGTGCGTGTCGAAGAGGAAGAAGAAGACCGCGTACCTGTTCGCCTCGCCCGCGCGTGCGTCGCAGGCCGCGTCTGCGCGCACGGCCTCGCACGGCCGGATCTGGGCCAGATCTGGCCCATTCATCTTTTTTAGTAGATCTATTTTCCTGTTTTAATCTCCTTGTTAGATCTATCTTAGGATTTAAATCACCATTTAATCCCTGTGCTTGCAAATCGAGTGATTCAAATTTTTTAGTGTTCATGTGTGTTTTCTTAAAACATCAAAAATTTGTTGCTTGCAAAAATATATTTTAACTGATGTCTAGATTAAATCTTGTGAAAAGTATCTTTATCATTAATTAATAGCTAGAGTTTTATAACTCCAAAAATTACAAACTAAAGTTCTGTGGATAGCCTGAGTTGTTAGCTTCCTTGTTGTGTTGGTCTTGTATGCAAATGAAGTCTAAAACAAAGGTTCTATTCTTATTACTAAAACCACCAGAGAGCATCTTGGTGATTTTTGTAGATTTTTGTGAAATAATTTTAGGACCAAATCCAATTTTGCTAGGTTCCTAGTGTTTCACTTTATCATACCCTAACTGGGTGTAATGTTTTGACTTACAAAAACTATTTGGTGACTTAACTTTTGTCTGAAGTATTTCCTGCTTAGGAAAAAAATGTTTGTTACCTCTAATGGAGGATGTCTTGTGCCCTTTGTTTTGGCATGTGTATGGTGTTATACTCCTGCTAGTATAATACCCTTGTGAAGTTGTCTGGGTAAACTGGCATGCTAAGTAAATTGTTTCGTTAGCATAGAGTTGAACATGTGATTATGTGTTGTTTTGCTTGTTTGGATTAATTACTAGTTACCATCTAGCTAAGTGTGGTGATTGTTGTTAAGTGTTTGTTTTTGTTTAACTTGTATCTTTTATTTGTGATTGTTGTAGCTTATTAAATAAATTGTTCTAAGCTTGTTATTAAGGTAGTTTTCCTTGAGGTGTTCTTAGAGTAGATTTTAGTTGTTGCTTGATTAAATTAATGCTATGTTTTTAGTATGATTCCTTGTTTGTATACCACTTGTGGTTTGGTTTGCTTATTGAGTGTTATTTTTCCTGTTTGCGACGCTAGGTCTTAAAGAAATGGAGAACAAGCAAGCTACTTCTCTGAGCTTGCATCTATATACATCTATTTTGGTTCACATGTTTTACTTATAAAGAGCATAAGTGATTTATGTGGTGGTTGCCACTAAAGCTATGATTTTGAAAACCCTGTTTCCAAAATACAAGTATATTATTTTGACTCCCTATATGGAGATATTAGATGGAAATTCTTTTTCAAACTATAGGATGGGAAAAACATTGTTTACTCAAAACTCCTTTGAAAATACTTGTATGGATATGGAATGCCGAGATGTCGGTGTTGAAGTGGAGAAATGGAGAATGGTGGTGTTTATGAAAAATGCACATTGTGTCTTTGTACTTACGTCGACCAGCCGATACCCTGTGCGACCACATTTACCCCCATATGGGACGGGGCTTAGTCATGTAATTTGCTCATATTAGTATGGGATACCTCACCGACGGAGATGACACCGTTATGCATGAGGGGATGGTTCGGTGACCTACCCCTGACCTGGGTCCTCGCTCAAAATAAATGAGAAAAAATAAGGAGGAGGATAGAAGACGCCACCTTTGGGTCGCCGGGCAAAACTATGAGTCCTCACACTTAGGTTCCGAAGGGCTAGACTGAGTGTCGATGGAAAGTTTCATATGGGCAGGGTCCTGTACTAGCATGAGCAAATGAGAGGCTATGGTCGGTGACTCAACTTCGCATACACCTTGTATGGCGGGACGTGGCTGACACGATGAGTTGCCGAATGGATGTGGGAAAAGCGTGCTACCTCTGCAGAGTGTAAAACTATTTGAATAGCCGAGTCCTCGGTCATGGACAGTTGGAAGGCCCTACTTTGACCTATGTGCAAGTTTTGCAAAGTTTCGAGATTTGAAAATAAAGTGGAGATGTTTTATATATGCAACTATGGCAAAGGGTCGGCATGAGGTTGCTGGAAAAGAGGAAGACCATGAAGGGCTATGGTCGAGAAGGCATAGTTTTGTGTTTTAAAAATGGAGTGGAAAATGTTGTATGCAACTATACCGAAGGGCTGGTATGAGGTTGTGGGAAAATGATTGACCATGAAGGGCTATGGTCGAAAAAAGAGGAGTTTTGGAGAAATAAACATGATGGTGATTTTCTGGGAAAAAGTTCTAAAATTCTTCCTACCTTTTTCAACAAAGATGTATTTTGGGGAAAACGTTTTGAAAGAGAATTCTTACCTTTTTCAACAAACATATATTTTAGGAAAAATGTTTTAAAAGAGACTTCTTACAAAGACAGATTTATGGGAAAAAGATCTAAAAGCCTTCTTTTCTTTTTCAACAAAGGTATAGACATGTTTTTCTGAAAATACAAGGCTTATGAAAAGCTATAAAATTCTTCTTTCCTTTTCAATTAAAGTTATAAAGATTTCAAACAAAGTTTTAGTAAACAAAAGTCTATCCTTCTCTTTTTCGATAAGGATATAGAGTTTTCAAAACAAACATAGTTTTATTTAAACAATAAAAAGGGTAGTGCATGCTCATTTCGGGGGTAGTTTGCGAGTACAATCAAATGTACTCATATTGGTTTCGTCCCTGGCTGTTGTCTTAGCCAGATTTTGAAGATGAGTAGTTCGGAGAAGAAGATGTCAATGGCGTCGATGCGAACTAGGTCGCTTCCCAGTCAGTTGCCTGTAGGGTTATGGCAAATGACTTGGGCTCCACGTTGTTTGATGATTTCCGCTGCAAGTAACTGTTGAAGTTATGACTTCAATCAAGTAAGTAAATTCATTCGGTATTTATGGATGTTCTTTTGATACCAGTTTGATTATGTGCAACGACAGACTGATCATGGGATCGTTGTGATAAGCATAATCGGGCATTTCGGACAGCTAGTCCGGGGTCCCCACATGTGCGACATGGAATATGGGCCCCTAAAATTAGAAAAAATGTGGATAATCAATGGAATATGTAGGCAATGGAGACACTATTTTCCATTTTTATTAGGAGTTGTGGTGCGTGAGATTTTTTTTGGAGCATCTGGTGCGTGAGATAAATGAGAGCCGGAGGGACTAGTTTTTTTTTTTTAGGCTTGACGAAACGACTAGTTGGTTGAGCCAGATCACATCGACTTGACTTGGGCTGCAATCCATTACTGCTTCGCTTAACAAATGGTCGACGGCCCATGGCCCGAGACTTCTTTCTTCCTCAATGCACGCACGCAAATAGCTTGAGACTAGTTCATGGCGGCTCCACCAAATCGACGATCATGCCCTATTTATATGGGATATGGGGGCCCTACGGCACTGGTGAAACATAATTTCCGGAAGCCTTCCTTCAAAGGTAATATCGATGTTGTGTCCACACACAATTATGTTTGGATTCTACGGAGTTATGGATATATGGGGATCAATAAAAAGGTGATGGTGACTCAGAAACAACAAAGAGAGTTACCCCCCAATGTCTAAATCCAATCTGGGGAAGGCTCTCACCTTCCACCCTATATAGTAACATAGCCACGCACCATTACTTCAAGATTCCCGGCTTATTTTGGTGGCACTATACAAAAATATCTTGTTACTAATCGGATTTCTCGTGCAAGAGCTTTTTCTATGTTTATAGCATTGACGTAACATATCATTGTTACTTCATTATTCGTGGTCGCTTCAGGTTATTATTTTTGTTAGTAAAATACCAAAGATGGTAATAATATTATGCTATTGTCACAAAACTGACCATGTTCTTTATTTTTGTGTAAACTGGGAGATCAGGGTGACCTATTTTAACATGTCATGGTGACTTTTTTGGGCATTGTACAAGATACTTTGTCACCGAAATGGTGTTTTGCACGACACGACCGAACTGTCGTAGATCGAGGTGACTGTGCACCGTTTCGGTGACATTACAAAAAAATTCATTCTGAAGTTAGTACAAACAACTTCCATCTCTTAACACATAATATTGAGCGTGCAAAGAGTGTATGGTCTTAGGAAGACATTGGTCCCTTCATCGTTCGGCACCCCTTGTGAGGCAACGGCTGAACTAAGAAAACAACATATTTCATTCTTTATATATCTACTCCAGAATAAAACTTATCCGGTAAATGCAATCTATTATCTATTGGCATCTCTCACAGTTAATGTGCTTCTAGAGAGATTCATTACAACTTACACCTAGCATTAAGTATGGAAAATTGATTCCAAGCATAAAACTTATTGTCAGTCCACACACATGATTCTTCCCGCTAGGTACACTTAATTCGAAGGTTCACAAAAGGCATATGTCTCAAGGACATTAGCATCATGTTAAATCAGCCAATGGTAGCACGCATTCCACACATCAGCAGCTGACAAATCCAAGCATAAAGCCCCTGCTTTACCCAAAGTTGTGACGCCATATGGCTAGCTGCCGTGACGCAGGTCTGAACACTCTAAGCGTTCCTGAACGATACATGACACACCACTGAAATCTGATCCGGTAGTGTAATAGCTCGTGACCATTAGCAACAAAACTGAAGTTCATCTGCAGAAACCCCCAGTTGTCCACATGTTTATTATCCAAAGGTAAACACATATACTCCTATATAATATAAGATTTTTTTACCAGAGCGACAACGAGGGCCAGGAGGGTCCTGGCCATAATACATGCATTGGGAGTTGACACTACTATTTGACAGTTATCTGATCGATCGGATCATCAGATAAACGCTTGTCTGTCGTCGCAAAAAAAGAAAAGATAAACCCCTGTCTCTGTCCGTACCCATGTACACATACCTTGTTCTACGAGAGATACGCATGATCTTGTGCCAGAGATAAAGCTATGTTTTAGTTTAGCTGAATAAAGATGCGGTGTAAATTAAGCAACGGAGCAGGCAATCCGAGGCGGTCAGGGTGTGATGCCGACTGGGCAAAGCACCAGTTAATAAGAGTATATCAGTTGTGTCCACGCACACGTACTGTGCGTCGTACGGCTAGCTGGATGCATGGCCTGAAATATCTCGATTGCTTTTCTCAATCGTATCGTCACTCCCCGTACCAAAGTTGATACCAGTATTTTTAGAGAATTAGTGCCGCGACAGTGGGAGAGTATTAAATTTCGTGGCTCTTCACGTGGCTTCATTACAAGGACACTTCGTGGCACCAATAATGGACGGTTGGTGTCACAATATCGGCCATATAATTGGTGTACTGTAGGACAGGTGTCCTGCATTGATGACAGTCTTTCAGGGCACGCTTCCAGAGTTGGACATCTTAGTGCCTATACTCCTAGATTTCATATTATTGCCCTCTACATTCATCATTCATGCTTAAAATCTTTTGGTTGTCCATGAAACAACATCTTCTTGCATGCATACATGATACGTAAATTGAGGACTTATAAACCGAGACGGAGGAAGTATAAATTGTGCAGTTAACCCTTCGTCCTACATATCTGTGCGCACTCAACTATCTCATGCATGCCATGCATTATCCTGCATTTTGAATCCTTGCTATCGTGGTGTTCTTCGTAAAGCTAGCCATGGTTAGACATCGACTCGTACGTGGTGCAACAAATATCTCGTACCTAACATCAGCAGCGCTAGCCGTGCAACTTGTGCGAACGACGTGTAAATAACGCTTACTACTTGTCAAAATCTTAGAAAAAGTGTGATCTCTCACTCAAAAATTAGAACTGATAATATTTGTAGGGGCTTTTAGTGAATTATTGCCTACGGACAAGTCAGACCTAGCTAGGAGTTGTGTGGCCTCCAGCGAACCACTTATCCACTTTTAAGGCAGAAATGCATTTTCATATTTTGTCAGCGGTGTGCCTCCAGCTCACTCTAGTGCTTGTAGTCGTCGCTATGTGGTCTACGGATTTAGATGTGATTTTTGTTACTTCTAGTGTTCTGTACCGTCTTAACAGTTGCTGAATAGATCGGAAGTTTCTCGCAAGTAAAATAGGTGTGCGTGGCCTCCAGTACGTGAACCACTTATCCACTTTTATGGCGGAAATATATATGCATTTTCATATTTTGTCCGGCTGTGGTGATGGAGGGGTGATGATAGCGGCGCGCCTCCGGCTTGTTCTAGTGCTTGTAGTCGTCGCTAGGTGGTCTACGGACGTAGATGTAACTTTTGTTACTTCTGGTGTTCTTTTGTACCGTCTTAACAGTTGACAAATACATCGGAATTTTCTCGCAAAAAAAAAGTTGTACACACGTCGAATTCTGTTTACCAATGTTTGATGCATTTTACTCCCTACATAACATCAGTGTGTGCGAGTGACGTGTACATTAGTAACACTAACTACTTTTAAAAATCTAGAAATAAATTTTCTCCCACTCAAATTCTCTTCCGGATACGCCGGCCTATGTATACAAAGTGTACCCCTGTGTACGTACGAAGTCTGACGACACTGTGAACTGCCGAAAGTTAAACTCAAACTCTGAACTAACCGAGAAACCTGTATACATGCCTGTGTAGGCATACCGAAGAAGGGAAAGAAAACAAGATATTTGCTTAGATCTACACACGTCCCAAAACCGGGACGTACGCGCACTGACGACTCACATAGGTAGATATATATACATCCTGCAAGTTCCTGTCAGGTCCGACTCTACAAAGGTACCAAATGACACGACCAAGAGTAAGACAGATATGCGACTTAAAATAAAACGTGTTATTCCTGCTGGTGATCGAGACTCGAGAGAAGCAAACAGGTTGTTTCCTGGGCATGCAGCCATAACCAGGTACTCCCTCCGTTCTAAATTAGATACCTTCCATTTATCCAAATGTGGATGTATCTATACATAGATACATCCACATTTGGATAAATGGAAGTCATCTAATTTGGAACGGAGGGAGTAGAAGATATGGACCGCCACGCACACTTGCTTGGAATCGGCGTACGCGGGGACGGGCACGTAGAAAAAGCGAAGACACCGCCCGACGTGCATGAGCATGAACAAACGACGAGCCCGGAGAACAAACCAGTTCAGCAGACACTCGACGCACCACATGTGCACGTTAATAACCCGCTGCCGTCATCTTCCATAAACCCATCGATTTTCAGGAGTGATCAAGGCAATGACCTTGCTAGGTCTGCCGTTGACGTAGCCACGACACCGGACAGCTCCACCGCCCTGGGGTGCGTTCAACATCATGTGTCTGTTGCCGAGAACCCGTTGCGCCATGCTGCCGAGACCTGCCATCGTGAATGAGGTAGATGTGTCGTCGCTCCACCTCCGGACCCCTCCAGCGGCTGTTCCAAAACGAGGCCCCCAGGAGGGAGAACGGCGTCAAGTGTCGCCATCATCCGATCTGGTGTACTCTGATCTAGAATTCCCCCGGAGTAGCCCGTGTGAGGAGACGAGGTCTACAATGACGATGCCTTCATCAGGGTAACGGCGCGTACACGCCGCCATCGTCCGCCATGACCGAAGTCGGCTCAGTTTTCACTGGCAGCCAAGCCTCCCCTTCCACGCTGCCGGCAACATCTGACGTGCCAGATCACCACCATTACGCCACGCCACTGGCTATGCAGCCGCCGAGATATCTCAATGGAAGGCACGACGAACGGGGCATGCCAAACCCAGATCGGAGATCTAACCCAAACATCCCAAGCCCAGTGAACGGAGGCCACAACCGCCGCCATGCAAGGCGCAAACCGCCACAATGTCGTCTACCGCGTGATGTATGTAAAATACATACATGAACTTTGCACTTTAATTGCTTATATTCCAATCATATTTGCATCATATAAGGGTTATATCAATGTTTTATAATGATTTTTGGGAATATTCATTTATTTCCTATTTTTATGGAATTAACCCTGCACAGGCAGAAAACCCCGTTTTCTTATTTTAATGTTTCAGGGACCCAAACGTCAACGAAATCACCTGGAAATTTACGGGCGTCAATATTTGGAAGGAAGAAGACATGTGGGCGAAGGAAGCTAGCAAGCGGAGGCCCGAGGCCCAAACGGGGGTGGCCCACGCGGCCAGGTACTGTGGCCGCGTGGGGCCCACTCGTTTGGCCCTCGTGGCTCCGTTGCCATCGATCTTTACTCCACCGACATAGTCTTGACCTAAAAACGGCTATAAAAAAGGTCCCCCGATGTTCTCTGGAAGGAGACGGCGGAGAAACACAGAACACCGAAACAGAGAGTCAGAAGGCTGCCGCCGGAGAAGATCGGAGGGGGAAACGCCGCCGGAATCACCTCCGGAGGGCTCCACCCCCCTCCGGCGTGTTCATCATCAACATCTACAGCAAGAACTTCTTCACCATCATCACCATGATGAAGGGGGAGTAGTCCACCCCTGGACTAGGGTTTGTGGTGGTAACTTTTGTATCTCTCCTCTCTCTTGAGATTCACTAATTAGTACCGTATGAGCTGCTGAACATGATTACGGTCATCTATATAATAACTTTGTGGTGAATATTGTGGTGTGAGATGATTTGTTATGTATTTACCGTTGTGTTGGAGCTTTTGTGATTTGTCATACTTTGAAGTATGATGTATGTGGATACGGGATGGCCGATGTGACACGGCATAGGTATTGAGTGACACAGTACCGCCCAACGTCCTTTATCTGGGGGTAAAAAAAAAGAGTATGATGTGGGAGTGAGAGAAACCACGCTAGCCTTACGAGGGGTGACCTAGCAACACAAATGAGTATTTCTTTCAACTATGTGTTTTAGGACATATAGCCGTCATAAAAAGCTACCATTAAAACATGACAATTGTGTGTACTTTATCTATAACATGATGATCACCGTAGATGAGAGAGAGAGAGGATTAAGTGAACCCATGAACCATGTCCATTGTTCCTATAAGAAACACACACTTGAGCTTGTCCTCTTGATACATAGAGGATTGGGCTTTCTCTCTTTGAGAGCTTTTGCTTGCTACCATTTGTCTTGTCCTCTTGCATTGAAGAGGATTGGGACACTTTTACACTCTTGCTTGGTTACTTCCATCCATCAACCACCTTGTTCTCCAAACTTGTTTAGTGCATAATCAACTAAAATTTGTGACACTTTAGTTGTAGGGAATAGATAACTTTTCCTTCTTGCTCCTGCGGATCGATACCTTACTTTCACATTGAGAGGTGTTACAGTGATCCCTTGCTCTTGGGGGTTATCACCGCGCCACAGCGAGGAGACACCGCCATGCTGTGAAGCCCGACGGCCGCGTCACACCCATGATCGGGTCGCTGGCCCGCGCCGACTCCACGCGCGAGGGGAAGAAGAGATCCCACCGGTGACGACGTCAACCGGGCTTTGCCCAGCACTAACCTTTGGCGGCGGCGAGGGAACGGGACGAGGAGGTTTGCGACGGCCTAGGTTTCCTCTTGGCTGCCTTGCATGGGCGGCGCGAGAGGTCTTTCGCGAGAAAACATACTTACTCTAGTTTTGGGTGGGTTTGGCTTTTGTAGTTTGCCGACATGGGTTTGGCCAATCACTTCAATCGATCTGCACCGGTGTTGTGCATCACATGTTTCCTAAATGACTCTACAAACATGATCTGAGATTGTAAATATGTCATATCAAATGGCTTATTTCAATCACTTACCTGTTTTTGCGTTTTCAAGGATTTGGGATAAGTCAAAGTTAATGACATTTTCTGAAATTTTCTAAACGCCAAAACGAATGGCGTTTCTGGGAAGGGCCAGATCCGCTCGAAGGAAAAAAAATGCAGCTAAGATTTTTTTTTTTGCGAGTGGAAGATGGGAAAATATCCGGTGGAAACCAACTTTCTGTGGAAACCGGTGAAAAACACGAAAAATCATGTTAGGGCACCTCCAGCGCCATCCGGACTAGTCGTTGGCTTTGGGCGCGGTGCTCCCCACTCGCGGCGCCCAAATATTATTCAAATATGAAATTTTGATACGAAAGTGCATACATTTCATTGAAAATTCATTGAAACTAACATAATTCATTCAAATTAAAATCTAGATCTAGATCTAGTAAGTAGGGTGGCACGACGGACACCGGCAGTTGGGGCAGGAGCCGGCCCTTGCGGCGGCGAGCACAGAACCCCGACGGCAGGCGGAGCAGAGGCAGTAGAGGTAGCCGGTGTTAACGGACGGCGGCGCAGGAGGCTGGGCGGCAGTGGAGGCTATGTCTGCCTCAATGGCGAGCTGCATGTGACCGGGATCCCACTCCGGCATCGGCGGCCAGTCCTCGAAGCCGTCATCATCACCATCAACCTTCTCCGCCTCTTGTTGAGGCTGCGGCGGAGGAGGTTGCACGCGGCCTTGTTCTGATTTTGCGTGACAAGCCTGCTCCGCCACCTCGTAGCGAACCCTCTCCCTTTCCATGCCGGCCGCGAAGTACTCGTCGGATGTGTTGGTTAGGACGTCGTCGTCGGAGTCGAACCAGCTCGCAGGCGGCTCGCGGGCGATGAAGGAGTTGCGGCGGTAGGCGTGCTCTACCTCGATTTGTTTGTCCCAGTACGCCGAGTTCGGCTCGTACCTCATGTTGTCGTACAGCTCCCGCGGCATGGTCTGCTGGCTCATGGCGATGTAATCGAGGCGAGCCTGGCCGGTCAGCCTTGGTGAAACCGGGACGTGCACTGGGTTCGTCTCCCATCCCTCGGGAGGCGGCAATTCGCCGGCACCGGCGTGTTGGTGCGGACGAGTTCCCGCGCCTCGGCTTCCGTGAGCAGGTCCGCCGGTAGCAGAGGAGGTGACGGAACGCTGACAGACGAGCCCGCCTCGTGATCGTTCCGCAGTGGCCGGGTTAAATCAGCCAATGCTAGCACGCATTCCACACATCAGCAGCTGACAAATCCAAGCATAAAGCCCCTGCTTTACCTAAAGTTGTGACGCCATATGGCTAGCTGCCGTGACGCAGGTCTGAACACTCTAAGCGTTCCTGAACGATACATGACACGCCACTGAAATCTGATCCGGTAGTGTAATAACTCGTGACCATTAGCAACAAAACTGAAGTTCATCTGCAGAAACCCCCAGTTGTCCACATGTTTATTATCCAAAGGTAAACATATACTCCTATATTATACCGGTAGAGCGACAACGAGGGCCAGGAGGGTCCTGGCCATAATACATGCGTTAGGAGTTGACACTACTAAGAAATCGATCGGATCATCAGATAAACGCTTGTCGCAAAAAATGAAAAGATAAACCCCTGTCTCTGTCCGTACTCATGTACACATTCCTATATGAGAGATACGCATGATATAGTGGCAGAGATAAAGCTATGCTTCAATTTTCTGGTTAAAATCATCTAATTAGCCGAATAAAGATGCGGTGTAAATTAAAAAACGGAGCACGCAATCCGAGGCGGTCAAGGTGTGATGCCGACTGGGCAAAGCACCAGTTAAGTTGATATCCACGAACACGTACGTCGTCCGGCTAGCTGGATGCATGGCCTAAAATATCTCGAGTGCTTTTCTCAATTGTATCGTCACTCCCCGTACCAAAGTTGATGCCCGTATATTTTAGAGAATTAGTACCGCGATCGTGGATCAGTGTATTCAGGGCCCAACGTGATCATCCATTACCTTAAAGAAACAACATATCGACCATCTACTCCCTCCGTTTCAAAATATAAGTCGCACCACCTACTTTCCACACATATGTATCTAGACATGTTTTAGTGCAAGGTTCACATGAATCTCGCACTAAAATTTGTCTAGATACATGTGTGTGGAAAGTATGTGGAAAGACTTGTATTTTGAAACGGAGGGAGTATAAGCTAGCTAGCCGTCCTCTGGATCGTGTGTGGACGACAGATAAACTATATCGATATTCGCTGTTCAAAAAGCTAGCTACTCCCCGTCCCGGTTTATAGGTCCTACGCGTATCGCTAGGTCGTGAATTAATTTGACTAATATATTATAAATTTTAAAACACAAAAATTATCCGATTAAATAAATATAAAGTCTAAATTTTCTAACAATATATTTTTTATAATATATATATCATATTATGTTATTCAAATTTACGATAGAATTCGTAGATCGAGGACCTATTAACCGGACCGAGGGAGTATAAATTATGTAGTTAACCCTTCGTCCCTGCATATCTGTGCGCACTCAACTATGCCATGCATTATCCTGCATTTTCAATCTTGCTATCGTGGTGTTATTCGTAAAGCTAGCCATGGTTAGACATCGACTCGTACGTGGTGCCACAAATATCTCGTACGTAGCACGCTCCCCTCGCGCAGTCCCACCAGGCAGCGCCAAGGGCATAAATCCGGTGCCGCCAGTCCCTCTCCGCCGGAGCCATCCTGCCGCTGCCATCGGCGGCCTCGTCCGCGGCGGTGGCGGCACCCCTCCGCTGCCAAAAACGGTGGTCGGGGGGCGGTCTCTCGGCTGGAGGTTGACCGGCCCGTGGGGGCGGCGGCGGTCGGGGCGGAGGACGGCGAGCCGGTGGGCTCGCGCAGAGGAGGAGGACGGGGCACTGGCCGTGGGCGACGGTGTAGGGCGGCTGCGGCGCCGTTGCTGGAGGTGCTGCGCGCTCGATGGGCTTGGCGGGCCCGATATGGCTCGTCGGGCCCGGGCGCGCTGGTGCGGCCACTCGAGCGAAGCAGAGCGATGAGGTGGAGGCGATGGCTCCGAAACGGAGCTCCGGCGCCCGGGCGGCGCGTGGAGGCCGAGTTCAGCTCGGCAGGGGATGGGGAGCTTGGGGGCGGAGGTGGCGGAGACTCCGGCGCGGAGGTGGCATCTCGTGCCGCCGTGCTCCGGCGTCCGGGCGGCGTGGAAGCCGGGGCGGCGGCCCCGGACCGAAGGTTGCTGCAGCGGTGCGGCATGGATGTCGCGACCATGGGTGTCGCGGCCGCCATGGCCGGCGGTCGAGCTTGGAGGCCGGCGCTGCTTCTCGTCGACAGTATGTTTGCTCCTCTCGCCGTGTGGTCGGATGGACCTCCTGGGCGAAAGCCCTGCACGGACTTCGGTCAGTGCCGACGACGGCAGCGCCCTTGGCGTCGTTCCCTCTCTAGTTTGCGTCGTTGTGGTGGTTTCATCCTGACCGACGTGAGCGGTCCTGCTATCCGGGTGAAAACCAAAGCTCCTCGGGAGCGGGCGGCGGCAACGGACGCGTTGCGACCTTCTTGGAGGTGTTGCCTTGGAAACCCAAGCCATCACGGTGCGGTTGGTTCGCGGCAGCTGGCGGGTGAGTTTTGATGGCCGGGGAGGTGGATGCCGGGGTGGCGACCCCGGACGGTGGTGGTACGTCGAGGCGGCGGCCTCGGTCTCCCACGCTACGACAGTTCTATGAGGCAGAGTCGATGTTTGGCGTGTGTCTGGGTGGCGACCTGGATGAAAACTGCGTGGGCAGAGGGTTCGCCGACCATGACTGGATCACTTTCGGGCAATGCGAAGGTCGATCTGGTTGCTTCGCCGGGGCGGCGGCCCCGGAACGGGTGGTGTGTGTTGTGGCGTTTAGTCGACTTGTGTCGTCTGGGCGACAGATCACATCGTCTATGCGGTTTTTTGGCTCTGTCTTCCTCATAAACAGGGCATTGTACAGTTTGTATGGTTTTTCGACCCGGTTTTTCTTATAAACTGGATCAATTCAATTCTATCTATTCGAGCGGTGGATATCGACCAGCTTAAACTCAAAAATATCTCGTACGTAAAATCAGCGGCGCTAGCAGTGCAGCTTGTGCGAACGACGCGTAAATAACGCTTACTATTTGTCAAAATCATTAGAAAAAGTGTGATCTCTCATTCAAAATAGAACTGATATTTTTAGGGGCTCTCATTGCCTACGGACAAGTCAGACCTAGCTACGTGTGTGTGTGGCCTCCAGCGAACCACTTATCCACTTTTAGGGTAGAAATATGCATTTTGCCCGGCTCACTCACTCTAGTGTTTGTAGTTGTCGTTATGTGGTTTACGGATTGACGAATAGATCAGAAGTTTCTCGCAAATAAAAAAGTTATACACGACGAACTCTAACGACGCTATGAACTGCCGAAAGTTAAACTCAAACTCTGAACTAACCGAGAAACCTGTATATATGCCGGCCTGTGTAGGCATACAGAAGAACGAAAAGAAGACAAGATTTTTGCTTAGATCTACACGTCCCAAAAACCGGGACGTACGCGCACTGACTCACATAGGTAGATATATATACATCCTGCAAGTTCCTGTCAGGTCCGACTCTACAAAGGTACCAAAATGACACGACCAAGAGTAAGACAGATATGCGACTTTAATTAAAACGTGTTATTCCTGGTGGTGATCGTGATCGTGATCGAGAGAAGCAAACAGGTTGTTTCCTGGGCCACGCACACTTCTCTGAAACGGCGTACGCGGGGACGGACACACGTAGAAAAAGCGATCGAGGACACCGCCCGACGTGCATGAGCATGAACAGGATGGTCGATGGCGCCAGGATACACGTCTACGTGCAGTGCATCAGAACACCTTGACCCGGTAGTTTTTACTTTTGAGAACCTGCCTTGGTTTTGAGAACCTGCCTTGGGAGGATGGTTAGGGTAGTTATACCCCCAGTCCATCAATGTTTAAATCCCATGGTGTTTTTCATTAGTCGGTATATTCTCATTTAGGCGATATATTCTTCAGTGCGAGGCGACATTCCCGTCGACAGCGAGATGCATGTGGTGACTTCGTCGATCTAAATACTCGACCCGCTGGCTCAGTCTGTCGGAGGTTGCTCATGCATGCAGGATGTGCGTATATGCATTCATAGGGCTGAATGTTTGCACGTGTATGTGAGCGTATGCATTGTACCGTGTTTCGCAAAAAAAATCAGTTTTTTTTTTCTTTTCTTCCAAATGGAGGTTGAACCCGCTCTCCTTCAAAATAATGCACAAAGCTTTACAAAGAAATACACTGATCAACCGAAAGCCACCTTCCTGGCCTTGATGAATGAGTGGACCTGATCGGAGCCATGTACTCTGACATCACTCACATATGCAAATCATCTAAATCCGGAGGACTCACGAGCCGCCCAACGACGAGCCGGAGAACAAACCGGTTCAGCAGACACTCGGCGCGCACCACATGCGCATGCTAATAAAGTTGATGCTGCCGTCTTTCATAAACCCATCGATCTCCAGGAGTGATCAGCGGGATCACGCAATGACCTTGACGCCGCCACGACGCCGGACATCTCCACCGCCCTGCTTGCGTCCAACATCATGTGTCTGTCACAGAGACCCCGCTGCGCCACGCCGCCGAGACCCGCCATCGTGAATGAGGTAGATGTGACGACGCTCCACCTCCTGACCCCTCCAGCGGCTATTCCAAAACCAAGCCCCCAGGAGAGAGAACGGCGTCAACCGTCGCCATCGTCCAATCTGGTATACCCTGATCTAGGGTTCCCTTGGAGTAGCCCATGCGGAGAGACGAGGTCTGCAATGACGATGTCTTCATCAGGGTAACAGCGCGTACACGCCACCATCGTCCGCCATGACCGAAGTCGGCTCAGTTTTCACTAGCAGACAAGCCTCCCTTCCTCGCTGCCGGCAAAATCCGACGTGCCAGACCACCACCATTATGCCACGCCACTGGCTATGCAGCCGTCGAGAGATCTCGATGAAAGGCACGACAAACGGGGCATGCCAAGCCCATATCGGAAATCTAACCCAAACATCCCCGCCGTCGTGCAAATCAAGGTTACCGATCGCTTTCCACAGTCTGCGCTACCTACGGCCCTTGCTGCCCGAAGAACAAAGGCCGCTGTCGCCGCCATCCAAGGCGCAAACTGCCGCCGCTCACGAGGAGACACCGCCATGTTGTGAAGCCCGGCGACCGTGTCACGCCCATGCTCGGGTCGCTGGCCCGCACCGACTCCACGCGTGAGGGGTAGAAGAGATCCCGCCGCCGACAACGACAGCCGGGCTTTGCCCAGCAGTGCCCTTTGGTGGCGGCGAGGCAACGGAACGAGGATAAGGTTTGCGGCCGCCTCGCGTGGGCGGCACGAGAGATCTTTTGCGAGAAAACATACTTACTCTAGTTTTGGGTTGGTTTGGACTTTGTAGTTTCTCGACATGGGTTTGACCAATCACTTCAATGAATCTGCCCCGGTGTCGTGCATCACATGTTTTTACTCTACAAACGTGATCTAAGATTGTAAAAACGTAATATCAAATGGCTTATTTCAAATGACTTACCTGTTTTTTGCGTTTTCAAGGATTTGGATTAGTTAAAGTTAATGACGTTTTCTGAGATTTTTAGAACGCCAAAACGAATGGCGTTTTTTGGAAGGGGCCAGATCCGCATCCGGTCGAAAGAAATACGTTTTTCTTTTTGCGAGTGTAAGATACAGCTACGTTGCGTGCTCTAGTTCTTGGTGTGTTTGTCTTTTGAAGTTTCTCGTGGTGGGTTTGGCCAGGGCAGTCAATGGCCAATCACTTGAGTAGATCTGCACCAGTGGTGTCCCCTAGCAACTCCGGCCGTCAGCCGCCGTCTCGTCAGTCAACGCAGATCATGTTTCAGGAGATGTAACGTGCCAGATCACTTATTGCCGCCACTCACTATGGATATACAGTGACTGGCTGAGCCGGGCTCCATGTCAACTCAAGAGTCAAACTGAACTGAACGGCATACGCACGCACGCACCATATGTTCATTTCCGGGAGCACGGTGTCGGGCAAGCTTTTCCTCTCGGTTGCTTAGGGCTGTTTGGATTCAGCCCACGCCTGCCCTGCCAATTATTGGCGTGCCAAAATATTGGCGAGGGAATCCGCCGCCAGCGTTTCGCCCGCTCGTGGGCGTAAAAACCGAACTGCTAGCCAATATTTTGGTAGGGCTTCAAGATGTTGGCGTCCAACCAAGCGACCGCCCACCCTAGCAGTCAACGCCAATTTTTTGGTGCGGCGGCTCAGGGCTATGATCAAACGGCCCCTTAATTTTGCCAGCCAGATTTGACCCCAAAGTTCTTACCTGTCGGCTGAGCCAGACATCGATCTGCATGTCTGTGTTCATCGAGTGAGACATTGTCTGTATGTACCATGAGGCGTGTGCAACCCAGCAATCAGTATCGTAGTCCGTTTCGCGATTGTTACTTCTCTAAATCTCTGATGAAATGTCGGATCTGAGTACGAATTATCAGACAAAGGATACTGCCAATATCTAGCCCAGTACACAACAACTCGATCACACTCTTGAGTCGGGTCAGGGAAGAAGTCGATCTGAGCACTATCAACACTCAAAATACAATCCCTATGACCCTAACTACACCTTGAGAGAGATATTATCAGGTTAATTCTAATCTCCTCCTGTTGCTATAACACTAAGACGCAAGTGGGACCAGCGGCAACGCCCAAGTTGTTTCTTGATGGTACTCTCTCCATCCCAGGGACGAAGCTATAACAAAGATTCACTGGTGTCAATCTTTGTTGTGATGGGGTCATCTTATATAGATTAACAGAATTACTAGTGTTTTGATGAAGGTTTTGCTCGCTACCACTGGTGTCACACCAGTGCGTAAGCAGCTCCGTCCCTGCTCCATTCGAAGTTATAAGATGTTTAATATATTTTAGTATAGATTAGATATCGACTGAAAGAAATGAATCTACGCACTAAGACATTTCTAACTACATCCAAAACAAAAAATGCTAAAACATGTTATATTTTGAACAAAGGTAGTACTAACAACCAGGTAGCTCGGTTCCTCGGAAGTGCGATGCACTACTCATACTGATACTAATTTTAAGGTCTGCTGATATAGCATTGCCGTTTTTTCTAACTGGAAGTTATATTATTATCGTCGTGTTATAGAATAAATTCTGAGGTAGAGATCCTCAGGAACCATATAATTGTAAAACCATGACTACCAAAAAGTTTGTTTATTTTCATGACCCATAGAGGCAGATTGAAGTACCAAAAGTTTATTTCAATTGGGCACTACTTTATCGCCAGCCCACTCTTACAACAGCTGAATCATTCGTGAGGTTGGAATTGGGCCTACCCACTTGCACATGGATACTCTAGAACTGGCCCATGCAAAATTTGTTTGCTGACTGTAACCAAATATATATACAACTCACTTAGAAAAAAGAACGACTTAAATGAAAATATTAGGTAAAATATGCTACTCCCTCCGTCCTAAAATAAGTGTCACAGATTTACACAAGAATGAATGTATCTAGACATGTTTCATGTATAGATACATCCACTTTTGAGCAAACTTGAGACACTTATTTTTGGACGGAGGGAGTATATTTTTATCATGCTTAGTGAATATAGATTAGACAATAATAAGTAGAACAAATTCGAGTCCCTCAAAAAGTAGAACAAACTCGAGTACTATTTAAGAGAGTAGTAAAAATATTTTTATTCAAGAAAATCGGGTCTTACAGTATGCATGGCCCGTGATTTTATCTATTTCTTATGTAATGAAGAGATGCATATTCTTTACTCCATGTCTTCATGGTTTAGTCATTTCTTTGTTTTGCTATGCATTTTCTAACTTGGAGACGATGACTTTGAAGCGACTAGTTTCACTCAGAAAATCGGACGATACTCATATGATTTTTTTTCGAAATGGGGAGCAACCGCCTCTGCATCAAAACGATGCACACGACTTTTATATTAAAGCAAGTTTGAACGAGTATTTAGTTTCTTCTTAGTTTGGGCACGGTGACCGTTCCAACAGGTAGCCGTGAGCCGTGAAGAACTTTCTTAGTTTTTTTAGATCATCAATCGCGGTAACAAACGTGCCAAATCTCCGTTAATCCACTTACTCCAAGCAAAACTACCATTGTCTTCAGCATCAAGCATGGTCAGACTAGACACTGTTTAGACGTTTCAAAAACACAATCCATCTCGTACATGGGTATATCCGTATATGTGATGAAATATGACTTGAAAAATGAGTGTTTTGTTAGTGTTAGCTTATGTATAAGTCCAGGACCAGGAGTGTAGAAGATATCTCCTTCGTCTAAGTGCAACTATTAATGAGGACATAGCTAGTGCCAACAAAAGAGGTTGGGCTCAACCGATCTCGGCAAGCAGAATCCCAACAGAATGCGGGATCTGGACGAACTGACTCCGCTTCTGGAGACCGGTGCATCCACAAACAATTGAAGAGAGAGAAAATCAAGGCTCAGACGTCCATTTTCCGGTTGAAGATCCTATATAAAGTGGACAATCAGGGCTCGCGCGCTACCGGAGAGACCAACGCGTCAGTAGAAGGAACAGACGTGGGTGCGAGCACGAGACACACACACATGCCTATGGCTGTTTCTGGTGAACTGCTTGGCCGGTGGCCACCGCTGTGGCGAGGCTTGCCGCCCAGCGATAGCGCTCCGGGCTCCAGCTCCTCCGGCCTTCAAGACACTGCACACGGCGTACGGGGTGGCCGTCTACAACGTCACCAGGGGGTAGCGTGACAATGCCTATGCTCGCGCAGTGCGCGGCAGTGGGGGGCCGTCTCGGGGTGATGGGACCTCATGACTTGGCAGCAAGGGACGCCGATGCGGTCGGCGCGGTCGTTCTTAGCGTGTGCCAAGGCGTGGGGGCAAGAGCATTCAACATCGCCGCGGGGCACGGCAAGATGAAGAATGCGCTGAAGACGGCGGAGTCGTACGACGCCGAGGCCGACGGCTGGCATCCGCTCCCGGACATGTCGGAGGAGCGCGACGAGTGCGGCCGCATGCTCACGGTCTGTGTGGTAACAGGTTCCCGGCCGTGAATGCGCTTTCATTTTCGGCCAAACATGCTGATGTGCGGCCGGTAGCTGCATCAAGGGCACGGCCGTGATGGAGTGGCGCGAGGAGCGACGAGGCTGGCTCGAGGTGGGGCCTTGCCTTACCCGCCGGGGCTAAAGGCCGGCACTGCGCGCGCGGTCGCCGTCGGCGGCGAGCGGGTGGTGGTCACTGGTCACAGGCGCCATCCGGTCCGGCCGGCACGCGGTTTGGGTTACATACGTCGTGTTTTTTCCCCACGCTAAACGGCACGATCTTGAGGCCATGTTTGTTTTTAGAGTTTTTGTGGGGATTGGTGGGGATAATCCTCTAGTGGATTGGGTGAAACCCCAAACTTCACCCAATCCACTAGGGGATTGGGGATCAATCCACTAGGTAGGGGTAGTGTATTGAATCTCTTAGGGGATTGAGAAAAAAATAAACTAGAGTTTAGCTATTTGTGGGGAAATGTGGGGATAAAACCTGTCCAATACACTAGAAACAAACGATGTTTTAAAGTTTGGGATTTCACCCAATCCACTAGAATATTATCCCCACCAATCACCACAAAAACTGTAGAAACAAACAGGGCCTGAAGGGGAGAAGAAAAAGCAATCGGCCGGTGCTAATCTTTTCACCTCCCATGATTTTAGAATCGTAATTCCTCCGCCTTCTCACCACGTCGTTCCATGACTTGATGCAGGGTGTGTTTGCTTTCTCAATTTTTTGTAACTATATCGGAAATTCCATGGTTTCTAAGAGTACCGCAGTCCTAAATACTTTCGGGTGTCTGGCATGTTCAAATGGTCCAGTTTCATGAACCGTTTAACTGTTTTTTAGAAAAGGGAATTTTATTAATCCCAGCCTCTGCATCGAGTGATGCACACAGCCGCTTATTACAAGATTCGAGTGCAATATTTAAGTTTACATCTCCAAAATCACTAAGAAATGAGACATGCCTCAAAGGAACACAGCATAAGATAAAGTACAACTACGAAAGTCGCCTAATATGCTGCCACGTATGCCGGGAGAAAAACTCCTGTGTCACCCGTAATAGCCACGTGCATCCATCCTCCATAAGATCCCGTTGATCCGAAGGCAGCAGGAAAGCCCATAACTGGATCCAGTGCACCGCCATATGGATAACCTGTAAGACATGAAAAGTATCTTTCCTGTTAAAAACAAGATTGTTTCTACAATTCCAAATCGACCAACAAATTGCTGAGACACCAATACGTATCCTAGCCTTGGTCTTGTTATCCACCCCATTTAACCAATTTCCGAACATATTCAAAACATTAGTGGGTGGCGGAATATTGTAGGTACAAAAAACAACACGCCAAACCAGTTTTGCAAAAGGGCAAGTGATAAACAAATGTTCAATGGTTTCATTACACCCACAAAAAGGCACATTGAGGACTTCCTTGCCAATTCCTTTTAGCAAGATTATCTTTCGTAAGCAAGACTTTTCTATCAAGGAACCACATAAAGATTTTTATTTTTAGCGGTATTTTTAACTTCCAGAGGTAAGTTTTCAAGAACCTAGTATGACCATTCATTAAATCTTCATACATGGATTTGACGGTGAACAAACCTGTCTGAGTAAGTTTCCAATGAAAAGAATCTGGAACATCATTTAATGTAATATCCATCAATCTATTAACTAAATGAGACCACATGTCCCATCTATTCCCAATTAGTGGCCTCCTAAAGCTCATATTCATTGGGGGCGCATTATGCAACACATGATGGACCGAAACATCTTTATATTGCACAATATTATATAGAAATGGATATTGATCTTTTAGCGGCGAGGTACCCAACCAAGTGTCCTCCCAGAACCTTGTGGTTTCCCCATTGCCTACTTTAAAATAGCCTCTAGCGAAGAAGCTCTCCTTGACCCTCATATGACCCTTCCAAAAGGGCGAATCTGTGGGTTGTGCTTCAACCTGAGCTAAAGTTTTGGTTGTGAGATATTTATTCCGCAGAAGTTCCTGTCAAACTCCCTCCTCATTTAATAGTTTAAACAGCCACTTGCTGAGTAAACATTTATTCTTAAGATCTAGCACCTCCACCCCCAAACCACCCTGGTCTTTAGGTCGACATATGATGTTCCATTTGGTTAATCTGCATTTCCTTTTATTTTCATCACTCTGCCAGAAGAAACGGGATCTATAGAAGTCCAGTCTTTTCCTCACCCCTTTGGGAATTTCCAGAAAAGATAGCATAAACATCGGTAGACTAGTTAAGACCGCATTGAACCGTTTAACTGTGTTTTATAGTTCTAGACAAATTAGCGCGCTTCGCCGCGCCGCCTGCTGGTCGTTCTTGCATGGCGTGGCTAGTGCGATAATATGCTGGCGTTTCGTTTTGGCTATAACGTGTTGCTAGCAGCTTGTTCTGATGGTGAAATCAATGTACCGTGGTGGAAGACGTGAAGTTGTCAACCTAGCAAATACAAATGTTAGGTGAGATCACATAGCACGTCTGGATACATATAACACGCATGTTTATCCACGTTACATAAACCACTCAGGACATTAAGTAGCCAAATTTGCTATACTGGCGACCTCAACCTGGTCAGACTGAGAATGCCGTCCCATGATAAGTTCAACCTGCTGAGCAGATCCCACCAACCTACACAATAGTGTAACACAACAGGTAAATGTGGCTCCAAGAACTGAACAAATATCCATACTCATAATTAATAATTATGCCATTATTAACACATCATCGATAAGTGGCTTCGTGAACTGAACAAACATCCATACAAGTATAAAACTGTTTCACCATAAATCACTTAGGCTATTTGTTGCAAAGGCCATATATACTTATGATAATTTCAAGATAGAACCATAAAGAAAAGCCTAAAGCCCACAAGGGACAACTCATTCTGGATCAGTGCATACACTTTGAAATATGAATTCAGTACATATACTCACACTAAAACACTGAACCAGGGAGTGATACATTGCAGTAAAACTTCAAGCACAACCTATCAGTAGAAAGTTTGCCAACACTAAATCCAAACACCAAGAATCTAAAAGAACAACGATATAGCACAAACAAAGAAGATTAAAAAAAGATATGACACCCAGAGCGACAATTTCAGGAATGCCGACATTGATTTAAAGGTAGCAGAGAGCTCAAACATTGCTGCAAGAACAAAAGATAAAACAAATGTCAGCACGTAATCCGGAGAAAAACACAAGAAAACTACTTTCGGTGTTGGAACTAACATGGATGCTTTGTTGTTCCTGCTGGTCTGGTGTGACAACAGGAGCTAGCAAGTTTTGCCCATGTTGGCTGGAGAGAGATTCTTTGCTCCTGCATGAGAGGTTGTTATGCAGTCACGTTGTACTGTATTCTGGATTTACATGGAACTTTTCCAACTCCAGAACGTCTTAGGATCATGCAGGATCAATGAACAGACAGACTATGACAAGCAGAGTTTGCGTGCCTGGCTGGTGGTGAGTGGTAATAGTTTTGACGTCTCTCTTTCCTTCAAACGGACACGAGATATGCAGGTCCTCCAACTCACAGACAGACTATGACAAGATCTGTCTATAGTTAGACTACCTTGTTCAGTTTCTTGGTCAGCACATGTCAGTTCCTCCAACTCACAGTCACTCTGCATTAAGAAAGCAAGATCATCCACAGTTCTACCAAAACTCTTAGCTTAGATGGCGTGGAGCACTTTGATATAAGGATAAGCCTCCGGAGTGGTTTCGAACTTCAGGTGACACCTCCGAGTGCAACATTTTGAAACCACTTTGGGTATGTTCATCACGAACCGCAGCCGCAAGTTCTCCATTCTCCGTTATACCCTCAGTTTCTTGCCAGTTTGTCACCAATCTTCTCTCTGTATCACTGTCGACACCTCCTCGAGGTTCAATCATCATCAAAGCAGAACAAGCTGACAAAGGCTCGAGAAAAAACCATGTCAATGACCAACTATGGATACTACACAATGGGGTGCGTGATGCCCATGGTGTATTCTGGTGTTCTATTTGAGGCTGCTTTAGCTTAGTTAAATAATTAAGTTGCCACCTGAATCACAGACTCGAAAACCTGAAAGAGATGCAATCAATCAAGCTAGATATACATAAGAGTCATAAGTATCAACAAAAAGATATTTCACAAATTTTTCCTATTTCATTAACACATGCAGCATGTCTCAGAAAGTCGATCCCGAACCTCACCTTCCCTCTCCAATCCCCTTCCTAGCCACCAATCCACCGGGTCCGTGACATAATTCACCAAAGTTTTTCTTACTTCGCTCCATCAGCGTAACAGATACTCCTTGAGTAGTTGTATTTCCACAGTACAACAATTATTGAAGCGGATAGCTAGCGCCAACGCAAGTGGCCGGGCTCCTTCCCGATCTCGACGAGCAGAATCACAACAGAATGGGATCTGGGCAAACAGACTCCTCTTGTGGAGACGGGTGACTGTGTCCACGAACAATTGAACAGAGAGATTACTTAAAAGTTCTATATAACGAGGGCCGGCAGGCAGGCACCTGACCAAAGCCATCAGTTCATCAGAGCCAGGCTAGTAGATAGACAGGAACACTCACCGGTCTCTGAATTTCTGATGAACTTGGCATGGCCGCGCGCGCTCGTGTGCATCCGGCCAGCGATAGCGCTCCGGGCTCCGCCTCGTCCGGCCTTCGAGTCACTGCACACGCACGCATGCCATGTGTCGCGGATGTTGCTACCGCTGAACTCTCCGTGGCGGCTCCCGGCGGTGTCAGTGCCTTGGAACCGGATGTGAGCTGCCCGCAGGAGGTGGGAGGTGTCCATGGCGGAGGCCGGCGTCGTGGTCGTCGTGCCCGTGTCCGCCGTGTCGGGTGACATCCTTGACCTCTGTCAACGACGTTAATACACACGCGCCCGCAGTTGCACGCCGCGAATGGCAATGGCAGTTCGTCAATTCGCAACAGTACGACGTGGAGGGAATATGGCGCACTACGCTATGTACACGAGGAAGGCATGTATGAATACAACTTTTTTTTTTGAAACCCATGGCGGGAGCTCCTGCATTGCATATTAGGCCATGTACAACGGGAGGCGCTAAGACCAGGCGCTAGGATTTAATTCCTCTCAGTTCGGCAGTTGCATCGCGAAATCCCGGTCTCGTACCTAGCGTCGACGCAAAAATTAGCGCTAGCGCTTGTTGATTGTTTTGGCTTGTGGCGTGAAAAGCGGAGGCCGCTATTAGCGAAAGCAAGCGCCTCTTGTTAGCGCCGCGCGTTGCACAGGTAGACAACTAAATTGGCTTTCCTATTTTACAATATTTAATTTTGTTTTCTAAGCGTCCGCATAAGCGCTTTGCGTTGTACCTGCCCTTAGAAGAAAAGAATTGGTCCACTTAATAAAAGAAACCGGACCCAAAAACCATATACGCGTGGTTAATTACGGGAACCGGCAAAACTTCATCTCTGTGCATACCCTGCCCTGTTCTTCCTTATTGTATCGGAACAAAATGAACACATAAAGTGGCGGGACGAACTTTTCTTCTCCAAAATCTTTGGTTCGTCGATTTTGATTTCATCCAACTAGCAAAACCACGAATCACATCCACAGACAGCACTCAAACCCGCAAGTGCAATAAGCGATAACAAACGCAACAAATCTACAAAATCCATTTATTCCAAGCCAAACTAATACACTGTCGTTTCAGCTTCAGGCATGGACCGGATTCATCACTGGACGGCTGGGTTCCGCTATGAGGATATAACGGAATCAAACGAATTCAGGTTTAGCGTCCATACGCAAGAGCAAAAATACTGAGCATAAAACGACGACTAATGCAGTAATGCTATCATAAACAAGCTTTAAGTTTTCCCGGACACGTGTGTACGCACGCATCAATGTGTGCATTTTCTTTCTCCATTGTCATCTGTGTATTGAGCTAGACGATTGAGCTAGACGATTCCTCCGATGATATCAGCCGACGCTTTGTGCGGCGTATCCAGGAGGCTGAGGTTAGGAAGACTTTGAAGAGGATGAAAGGAGGCAAGGCAATGGGCCCTGATGGTATCCCCATCGAGGTGTGGAGAGGCCTTGGAGACATAGCGATAGTATGGCTAACTAAACTTTTCAACCTCATTTTTCGGTCAAACAAGATGCCCGAAGAATGGAGGCGGAGTACATTAGTGCCAATCTTCAAGAACAAGGGGGATGTTCAAAGTTGCACTAATTACCATGGAATCAAGTTGATGAGCCATACAATGAAGCTATGGGAGAGAGTCATTGAGCACCGTTTAAGAAGATTGACAAGCGTGACCAAAAATCAATTTGGTTTCATGCCTGGGAGGTCTACCATGGAAGCCATCTTCTTGGTACGACAACTTATGGAGAGATACAGGGAGAAGAAGAAGGATCTTCATATGGTGTTCATTGACTTGGAGAAGGCGTATGATAAGATACCACGGAATGTCATGTGGTGGGCCTTGGAGAAACACAAAGTCCCAACAAAGTACATTACCCTCATTAAGGATATGTATGATAATGTTGTGACAAGTGTTCGAACAAGTGATGGCGACACCGATGACTTTCCAATTAAAATAGGACTGCACCAGGGGTCAGCTTTGAGCCCTTATCTCTTTACTTTGGTGATGGATGAGGTCACAGGGGATATACAAGGAGATATCACATGGTGTATGCTCTTTGCGGATGATGTGGTGCTAATTGACGATAGTCGGGCGGGGGTTAATAGAAAGTTAGAGCTGTGGAGGCGGACTCTAGAATCGAAAGGTTTTAGGCTTAGTAGAACCAAAACTGAGTACATGAGGTGCAGTTTCAGTACTACTAGGCACGAGGAGGAAGAGGTTAGGCTTGATGGACAGGTGGTACTTGAGAAAGACACCTTCCGATATTTGGGGTCTATGCTCCAGAAGGATGGTGATATCGATGAAGATGTGAGTCATCGAATCAAAACTGGTTGGATGAAGTGGCGCCAAGCTTCTGGCGTCCTCTGTGATAGGAAAGTGCCACAAAAGCTAAAAGGCAAGTTCTATAGGACGGCGATTCGACCTGCGATGTTGTATGGCACAGAATGTTGGCCGACCAAGAGACGACATATCCAACAGTTAGGTGAAGCGGAGATGCGCATGTTGAGATGGATATGTGGCCACACAAGAAAGGACCGGGTTAGGAATGATGATATACGTGAGAGAGTTGGGGTAGCACCAATTGAAGAGAAGGTTGTCCAACACCGTCTAAAATGGTTTGGTCATATAGAACGTAGGCCTTCGGAAGCGCCATTGCATACCGGACGGATAAAGCGGGATGAGAATGTTAAGAGGGGTCGTGGTAGGCCAAACTTGACATGGGAGGAGTCTGTTAAGAGAGATCTGAAGGATTGGAATATCACCAAAGAACTAGCCATGGATAGGGCTGCGTGGAAGTTAGCTATCCATGTGCCAGAACCATGACCTAGTTTCGAGATCTTATGGGTTTCAACTATAGCCTACCCCAACTTGTTTGGGAAAAAAAGGCTTTGTTGTTGTTGTTGTTGTTGTTGATTGTCATCTGTGTATAAATATCCTTAAGGCCGCGCTTGGATCGCAGTATTTCAGCCGGAAACGGAGGGGAAAAGTTTCCGCTACTTCCGTTGGAGGGTGAAATTAAACAGTGAACCACTCTGGCCCTAAGCCATCGGGCGAACGCTACGCGTCAGCCGGCTGTAGGGACGCGTTGCTACAGCCTCCTGCGGTTTTTCCGCACCGTCCGATACGCGTTGGTGGGTCTCCAGGATTCGTCGCGCGCGAGACGTGGCTTTCAGACGCTAGCGAGACGTCGCTTTCACAGGAGACGTGCTTTGACTGGGTGGGCCCTCGTTATATATATAATTTCTGCACGCATGCACTGTGACCGCGCGCAGCCTCACCAGGAAGAGATGAAGGAAAGAATCTTTGGCCTTTTTGGATACGCCGTATTAGCAGAACTAGTTTTCCGTAACCCCATATAACTGTAGCCTTTTAATTTCGCTGGTCAACGCCGTATAACTTTGACCATGATTTGTACTTATAATATGTACCCAAAATTATTCTAAAGATATATGAAATTAAAGAATTTTGCAAGACGAATCCAACGGTATCATATATACATTCTCATTCAATATATTTTGATATATATTGTTGGTCAAAGTTGAGTGTCAAAGACCACCTTAAAAATAACGCGCCTTGTATTTTGACACGGAGAGAGTAACAAACTAAATCCTTGTTTGGCACCTGCAACAAAAACAGGGATTACTAAAAATTAGTTTCCACAAAGCTAGGAAACTGAGTTTTGGCCAAAACGACTATTTCCAGAAAACTCAATCTCAACAAATTATTTTGCCCACACCTTGCTCAACAAACTTTTTTACGCGAAGTCTGCGTTCACGCCCCTCCCTGTGCATCCTTTTTTGAGCCAAGTTTTTGGCTCAAGATCACGTCGCCGGAAAATGGCGGAGACCTGTGCCACAGCCCTCATGGCGGACGGCGTCAAGCAAGCGCGTGAATCCGAGCTATGTTGTGTGGGGGCGACTGCCATAGTCCTCGCGGCGACGATGTCGAGCATGGCCGCGAATCTGAGCTCTGTTGTGTGGGGGCGACTGCCAAGGCCCTCATGGCAGACGGCGTCGAGCATGGTCGTGAATCTGAGGTCTGTTGTGTGGGGGCGACTGCCATGGCCCTCGCGGCGGACGGTGTCGAGCATGGTCGCGCATCCGAACTCTGTTATGTGTGCAACGACTGCGACGGGCGTCGCGGCCATTGGCGTCGACCACACTCCTGAGATTTCCCTTGCCTCCGCCATGGTAGATTGTCGTGGGATGTGGTGTGAAGTGGACATAGTCAACGAAGGGGATCGAACGCTCCATAACAATGTAGTAAAGCCAAACAGGGCATGTCTAAAACCGGTTTAAAAATTTCCTGACCCAAACGTGGTTTTTGAAGTGCTTGTTTCTAACCGAATTATTAGTAGATCTGGTTTTCCAAAAAATCTACGTAAAACGTGTTTTCCTAAAACTTAGCGGTAATCCTCTCCATCCAAACAACCACTTTATCTGCATGCATGCATGCTATATTTGCTAGAGCGACTCGATGAAGCTTGGAAGTTTGTTCTTCTAAATTTTCTCTAGCTATATCAACATGCACATTAAGTACTCTGCACCCCCGATCAAATCTCAACATGCAACATTTTTTCTTCTAAATCTATAAAACTTGTAATATTTTTGCAGCATTACAAAAGATGCCCATGTAGCAAAAAAAATGCTGAATGTAAGAGATCCTCATTTGTTTGCATGCATTTCATGATAATGTTGCGTGCTTCACACATTAGTGGGCTCACTAAAAACCTACTATTACATGTATAACAAAAGTTTACCGATGCAACAAAAATGGCAAGCACTAGGCGTCAGCCATCTATGTATGTAGCATTTTGAGAAAATACGATGTAATTTTTTGCCGTGTTTTTTTTAATATGGCTAAACTGACGACATGTAGCAAAAAATGGTTGTAACATTTTGGATATATCAATGTAGCAAAAGTCAACAATCTATGAAACAAATCCCCATTGATCACATCGAAATTGCTGGAAAGTTGGTCGTCGTTTGCAACAAAAAAAATCAACTCATCAAACATTTGTGTCCAACTCATCCAACACTATAGAAACATGTATGCAACATTAAAACAATCGCTCTCTAGCATACAAAATCATTGTAACACTTTACCTATGCTTACACAACAAAAACAATGCACACATGTAACAAATCACAACACTGTACGCAACATCAACAACATATGCAACATTGAAACAACCGCTCAACATACGCAAATATATCATTGTAACACTTTACCAATGCTTACACAACAAAACCAAATCACACATGTAGCAAATAACAACACTGTATGCAACATCGACAAATCAGGACCCTCCACCATCACCTAACTCTCCGTCCTCGAGCTTGCCGACTAAAAATCCAACTAGTTGAAGACTCGCCATAACTAGATCCTACGAGCCCGAAAAATCATCCACGGATCTTCCCTGAGCTCGAAGCTCCCTCGACGAACGTCCATGGTGGGCATGACTTGCTAGGGCGCTTGCTAGCTAGGCAGCGTCATAAAGCATATTCCTTCGTGTGCAATTTTCTACCATGCAAGTTAAACAGCTACACATCTCCGTTATCCGTAGCTTGTACGACATGGTAAATTTGCTACGAAATTGCTAGCTAAGATGGCGGCAAGCTAGCATGTGGAGCCGAGGACAAGTGAAAAGCAAAAGTAATAGGCTATGGCCTTGGCCCATGGACCACGCACGTGGAACGGTGGAAAGCAAAAGGAGTAGGTGTGAACGCCTCGGAAACTTTTCTCCGCACGGATGAACAACTGATCCGCTGATGGACGCGCGCGACTAAGGATGACAATGGGGCGGGTAGAGCAATACCATACTCATAACCGTGTAGTCAATGGGTAAAAAAATATATCCATATCCGTACCCGTGGGTATAATATTTTACCCGTACCCATACCCGACGGGTACCCATACCCATTGGGTACCCAACGGGTAGATTAAATCTATACTACTATTAAAAGAGCAAACTTAACTTGTTGGGATACTTTAAATCTGGACCGTTCAATATCCGATCAAAGGGCCCAGATCGCCCCAATGTTTGACAACTCAACATTGTCCGTTTTGGACCGTTTTGCCCTCCCACTAAACCACATAATACAACCAAATTGCCACCGTACCGTTTCGTTTCTTTCCTGCCTCAACTTCGTGGTAACTACATGGGTTGCCACCGCTAAAATAGAAACGGTTCGTTACAAACCCCCGCCAGGACCACGCCTTGATGCCATGGCACCATCGGCCGGACTCTCGCCGTTCACTCGCTGGACCAACTCCATGGCGCCGCCCTAGCTACCGATTTGATCTGCCATGCTCTCTTCAGCCGCTAATCCGGGCGTGGCGCCAATCAAGCGCCGGCTCGCGACGTACATCGGCCGGAACGTTCTCTGCGCCGGGCGGCCGTGTGGCGAGTTTGGCCGTCGGCGAGCGTGGCGGCCACCGACTGCAGCAGCTCACGGAAAAGCACCTACCGGGAGTGGTGACGGAGCGGGCTGGCGGCATGGTGCTGTGCTGGTAGTTCGACCCCGTCGGTCGGCCGAGCTGGAACGTTCCTGCGCCGGTCGGCCGCGCGGCGAGCTCGGCCACTGCAGCAGCTCCCGGCTGAGCGCGTACCGGGCGTGGTGAGGAAGCGAGCTGGCGGAGCGGTGCTGCCTGAGAGTACACGTTCACGTTCTCACCCGCTGGTCCGCAGCCAGGGCCTTGATGCCGGCCGTGAATGGAAACTTGCATCTACGTTTCCTACAGCACCGACACACGCTCAAATCAGGGGCACATCTCCGACCTAGGCGACGCACCGGCGAAAGTTGAGGCGTTCATGTGTTCATCATACTTGTGCTAATTCGTGGAAGCAGGATGTCACGCAGGTGCCTAGCAGGTGTTTGTAATAATTTCTCAAAGTAGCTTAATGCTCTTGCTGCGTTGATATCTTTCCCCCTGTCCAGATATGAGATCATGGGCAACGAGCTGGTGTTGAGCAAATCCCCTACTTTGTCTAAGCCAGGGAATATGTGGGAGGAAAAATACAGTTCCCTTGATTTCAGAGAACACACTAAGACATAAGTCGCTGTGATGATATCAATGTTGCCTGACAGTAAGAAAGAGAAAACATCTAATTGAGGCATTAATCAATTCAGCCACAGCTTGTGGTTTCATGATCAATACACATCACAAATTGGTATTGCAATAGATCATATACATTGTCTCAGTAGCAATGTACATTTGTATAAGATGACATTGGTAGTCGTGTTTGCTAAGAAATGTACTACGGCAAGTTATGTCCTATAAATTTGGGCTAATATCGCAAACTTGTGATACATCACCACAATTTTGGTAATTCTTTCTTAAGAGTAAATTTCGGCAGATTATATTTTCCTGGTAGGGAAGTAATTTTTGATCCTTCGTTGTTTCTGTGATTTTGCACATGTGAGACAGTGACATAATACTAATGTAAGGCTAATAAATTGCAGCGATGGAAGAAAGTGCAGAAAATCAATGGTTTCTTCTTTCCATTCTAAAATGAGCAATTGACATAAACATATTCCTATCAGATTATTTTCCTTGTAGATTAATACATATAAAAATATAAATACCTTAAAATGATTTAAACTAAAAACTCAAAGATTATTGTTGTTGAAAATAAAGACGTGCGTTGCACGTACACGTGTACTAGTAGTACACAAGTATAAGGCTACACCCACGGTATAAGGCTATACCTGTGCCCTACCCGCGACTTACCGGGTAGGGTACGGGTACTACCCAGGGGTATAAAATTGTACCCATACCCTACCCAAGCGGGTACGGTACCCGCGGGTACCCGTACGCATGGGCAAAATTGTCATCCTTACGCGCGACGAGCGCAACCGGCTGTAGCTACAGCCGGTTGATAAACAGCGTTTCCCTAAGCCATCTATGTACATCTTCTTTCTCTCTCATCAAGAGGATTAGCAACAAAGTGAAAAGAGAAAGAGGTAGCCGCTCGATTTGCTTTCAAGAAAGATCACGAGGGAGGTGGCCGATCGATTCATCTTCACACAACAGTCATACAACCAAAACCCAACATTGGTTGTAGTTCTGGGACGGACATCGTTCTCACGAATCTATTTCGTTGGTTGATTTTGATTTCATCAGCCGCAAAGTGATAGTAGTAGTAGTAAAATCGACGCAATTACCCCACAAAATTAGTTCACGCTCTCAGCAAAATCACAAATCTCAACACCCAAATCCGCAAACAGATCCCTCCTATCTTACCCAATAAAATCTCCATTGCTCGTAAGAGAAAACAAAGAGGAGCAAAAAGAGAAAACTGACGGAAAAGCGAAAAAAAATGGAGCGCAAAGAGAAAAGTGCGTGAAAAGAGAAAAAACAATACGACCAACTTCTATACTCAGACCATGTGCACGCGCGAGGTCGCGAAAAGAAAAAAAATGCTAAAAGAGAATACCGCTTTGCCGGGAAAGAGAAAACCGCTTCGCGCGGAAAGTAAAACCGCTTGTCGCGGGGCTGCTACTCCGGCCGCGCGTTCGGTTAATATGGTTAATTCGGTTCGGTTTATACGGTTTTTTATTTATACGGTTTCAATACTTCGGTAAATACGGTTTTGTATGAGAATACGGTTCGGTTTTGGTAATAACCATTTAATTTCGGTTCGGTTTCGGTAATAACCAAATTAATCTAAGTTGACGTGAATTTTAAAATGACAATTTCTTTTTGTGGCCATATATTACAAAATAACGGAATAGACTATAAAATTAATAGGCATATGATCCAAAGTAACCAAATAACCCATAAAGTTAATAAAAGTCTATACAAGTAGCAAATCACATGCTACAAGTAACTCGTAAAGTTAATAAAAGTCAATAAAAGTAGCAAATTAATAAAAGTTAATAGGCATTTCGGTTTTTTTGGTTAACCATTCGGTTTTCGGTTATTAATCGTATTAACCGCAAGGCATATGGTTAACTATTTTACTAACCGTAACCTTAACCGGAAACCAAAATAACCACAATTTCGGTTCGGTTTCGGTTTTTTCAGTTCGGTTTCTCGGTTTTCGGTTAACCGTACGCAGCCTTAGCTGCTACCGTCGCACCACGTGTTGCGCAGTCGTGCGTTGCTCGTTTGCGTGCTGGCGCGAAGCGCAGCGCACGCGCTCACCCTTGACGCCCTCAAATAAAAATAGAAATGTTAAATATCCGGATTCGTTTTTACGAATAGAAAACAAATGTGGTATTATATTTTGAAACAAATATGCATATGGAAATGGATATATTTGTATCCAAATAATATTATGTTAGTCAATGTTGGTAAATCAAACCTGATATGTCAACTAACCTCTAAAAGATAACCCTGTCAAACGCAATTGGCACGGAAGTAAAAAGTGTGTGTTCTGTCAGCATGACGAGACTATTAAACACTTATTCTTTTAGTGTGAGTTTGCTAGGTCTATACGGTCAGCCATTCAGATAGGTTCTACCTTATATCCCCCGCGTAGCATTGCAAATATTTTTGGCAATTGGCTAAATGGTGTGGATACTAGGTTTAAACTCTTCATTAGGGTGGAAGCGATTGTCGTTATTTGATAATTGTGGCTATGTAGAAATGACAAGGTTTTTAACGATAAAAATGTTTCTGTTATGCTGGTTATTTATCGGTGCACAACAACGCTACGAGCATGGTCAGCCCTACAGCGTGTGGAGCACCGAGACTTGTTTTTGGAGGTGGCGTTGCGTTTGGAGGCTGCGGCGGGGGAGTTATTCTCCCAGCATGGATCGCCACATAACCTCCGGATTAACCTTCCACCATCATAGGCGGCTTTACAATTTCTCATTATGATATGTAATTCGCCTTTTCTTTATTTCCGACTTGTGTACTGGTAAACTTGTGGCTATGTGCATCTTAACTATGCAGAGGCCGGGTGTAATGCTTAAAACTTTTGAGTAATAAAATATCTTTATCGAAAAAAAACCAATCTAAAAAAGTAAGAAAGTGGTCAAGTAAATGTTCGAAATTCCACATTGTTTCGACATATTTGGAAACGTGTTTTTAAATAACAAAGTGGATTTCGCGCTGAGACTCACTACCTCACGTCCCAGAATTGCCGGCACTTTGTTTGAGGCACTATCCAAAACTGCCACTAATTAATTTTTTTAAAGGCACTTTTTTAAATAGTGCCTCAATTGGTTTTGAAATCACCGGCACTTTTCTAAAACTGCCTTTAAATCACGTAATTTGAGTCACAAATCGAAAGTTCCTCAAATGGTTAACTTTCGGAGGGCAGTATTGGATGCCTTAATTAGTTTTCATTGGAGGCACTTTTGATTAGTGCCTCAAAATCGTGTCATTTGAGGCACAAATCGAAAGTGCCTCCAATGGTCAACCTTTATAGGCAGTTTGATATGCCTCGATTAGTTTCCATTGGAGGCACTTTTGATGAGTGCCTCAAAATCCAGTAATTTGAGGCACAAATAAAAAGTGGCTCAAATGGTCAACTTTTATACGCAATTTGATATGCCTCAATTAGTTTCCATTGGAGGCACTTTTGATAAGTGCCTCAAAATCACATAATTTGAGGCACAAATCAAAAGTGCCTCAATTGATCAACTTTTGAAGACAGTATTAGATGCCTCCGAAAGTATTTTGATAGGACCTCCAAAAGTTCGATTTAAGTCACTTTCTATTAGTGCCGGCAAAAATATATGTAAGTTATGTTTTCTTTTTATGAAAACCCCCTTAATATTAGTTCACTTATCTTGCGTAGTCCTTCCATCTCGCCTCCACACCTCCGCACACACGGAACACAAACTGCTGAGGCAGAGGAGCGAAGCGGCGGCGATCTCGGCGGCAGGGAAGGCGAAAGCGAGCGGCGGCAAGCGCGGCGTGGCCTACAAGCGGCGCCGCGACAGGCGACTCCCAGCCCGAGCTCGACAGATGCCTCCCTCTCCTCCCTCCCCCTTCCGCCGCACTGCTCCGCGTCGTGCCCCGCCCCGCACCACCGCCGCCTGCCATGTACCCGCCGCGGATCCCGGCCGTCCCTCGCAACTCCTCCCGCTTATTATCGAGTAACTTCGTTCCGCTTTTCCTCGCCGGCGCTTTAACAGGGCTCTCGACGTACGCTGCTCATCGGGCGGCAGAAGGACGCGCACGCGCGGCCACTTTGTCGACGAGCCACGCTGACGGAGGCGCACGGCCTCCTTCTTATGGTCCAGAGATGATCCCTCCTATACCACCCCGAGTACGGTCCCCTACCCTCCCCTTCCATCCACGGCGAGCCGCACGCATCTGGTGAGATCCCCACCCCATCCATCATCTGCTTATGTTTTTCTATTTGGTTTTGTTGTTTAATCCAACGTTTGATTGTGCCGGTCACTTCCTCTGTCTGGATATGAGCTCCGCCGATCTCTTCTTCAGTTTGAGTGTGTTGTCATTTGCATAGTATTGGTTGCTCACTATCTGTTTGTGATATTGTCTAGCCGAGCATGCAGTAGCCAGATCACTATAAATTCAGTGGTGAGGTTATTGGAGCCTGTGAATGCATCTTCTGCGGTCCAAAGTTTGTACCTGTCAAGCAATTCGTATTAAGGACATATCCCAATGGAAATCTCGCAATTGCTGACCTTGTAGTCGTTGAACATGTCTTACAACTCACTCTCTGGGAGTGTTGCAGCCAATCACAGTGGAGATGGAAGTCACTCGCGTTGCTTGATTTGTGCTAATAGGCTTAATGTGAGCATTCCATCCACCATGGAGGGAAGTTGTTGAAAGTGCTCAGGCTTGGGACGAGCTCCCAACCCAGATTGGTGATTCCTCTGCCCTCGCATCACTGTAATTTTAACCACTTCTTTCTGATTTGTTTTGATTCGGTTCAGTTGTCAAGGCCAATATTTGGAGTGGTTCATGCAATTATGTGTTTTGTTTCTAACTCTATGGTCCCTTTTCTCTTGAAATGATCTATCACGTAATAGTCTAACAAGAGCTATTCCAGTAACAATAGCCAATCTCACCAACCTTCAGGCCGCTGATCTATCTAGGAACTAACTCACTGGTGTCTGCCTAGCAACTCTCCAACCCTGCCCATCTTACTTATTTCAATGTTTCACATAACCAGCTCTCTGAGACTTCAGTTTTTCAATTTTAGAAATGAGCTATTGTGTGTTTCTGTGATCGGATAGCTTTATGAACTTGTAGGCCAGTGCCTGCTTTACTCGAATTATGTAGAACACATGATGTATGTACATTTAGTTATGTTATTGTTTGCTTATCTTAACATAATTAAAAGCAAGGAATGGAAAGCCAGTTAAATAACCGTGCATCTGGTTTTTTTTTGAAGGAAGTAATGGGTTACTGGTAGTTATTGGTGTTCTTACAATTGAAAGCCACTCTTAGATTTATCTTTCTCGTGCGTTTAAGCGTTGACTCTTTTGTCCTGTGATTTACTATCTTGTTGGTTCTATCTTACATGTGTCAAGTACATTGTTCCGAACACATGAAACAATCTCACTACGTTAACTGTTAAGTGTTAAGAAGATCAGTTATTGCATTAGTTTGATGTGCCTTGCGTATTTTTAGGACACTAGTCAGCCTTGGTTATTATTATGAGGATAACAACAAGTATTTCTTTCTAAAATCTAGTTATTCAGGCTATATATTGGCCACTAGTTTGTCTAGTCAAACAATCTGAAATCTTTTTTTGTCTAATGTGGCCTGAACATCCTGCAGTATTGTACATGCGCATCTTCAAGTGCCACACTGTAAGCCCTTCCTTACTTAACGAAAATCTTCTGTACTCTAGCTTATTTGTACTCTGGAAATATACTGTTCTATCCACATTTAGACTTATGCTCAATGTTTCATTGTAGGCTAAACAAAATGTTTTGATTGTTGTTTCGTAGCTCACTCTAAGTTAATAAACTGATTGGGAGAATTTCAAGAGTGGTTGGCCTCATGCAAGCTCTTCCTGTTCTATGAGTAAACCACAACACTTCACTCCCTATAGTTGTTAGCTTGTGTAATATTCGTACTTTTGCTGTTCTGGGAAACCCAAGTATTATGTTAGATGCATAGCCTTCACACTTTGAAGAAAATTTGTCGTGTGAAGTTAAATTATTTCCTGCTAAAATCTATTCTCCTAATAGACCATGGCTGAAGATTGCCTTGATTTATCTATCCAGATGGGAGAGATTAAGGGAAACATTGCTTTTCAAGTGGGTCTGGAAGCTGCTGTGCAATGAGAGTTTGGGGAAGATAATGAACAAGAGTAAAGTCAGAGAAATAGAGTAAGGTGAAGACCTGTTGAACGAGATGCCAGAGTGGGGAGAGATAATTCGGTCACTTTAGCTTAGCCTCTAATCAAAGTAGTTGCAGTTCTTGCATAGTAGCTGAATCTGTAATCAAGTAAACCGTGCATTGTTACTGCTGTGATTTTGAAAAATGAATTTGAATGTGCCGCAATTGTCAGCATTTCGAATCATTTTGAAAACTGTCTCAAAGTTGTATTTAAGGCATTTCTCAAAAGTTCCTTAAAAACTTACATTTGAAGGCACTTTTCAAGTATGCTGGAAAAAGCAATCAAAGGCATTTCATGAAAATTGCCTCAAAAGGAATATCGAGGCATTCCTGAAAGTGCCATAAACTGAAATCGAAGGCATTTTAAAGTAGTGTCAGTACAAGTATTTGAAGGCAGTATTTGAAGTGCCAGTATATCTATTTGGAGGCAGTATTTGAAGTGCCAGTATATCTATTTGGAGGCAGTATTTGAAGTGCCAGTATATCTATTTGGAGGCAGTATGTGAAAAGTGCCTCTAATTACATTTGCCAACATGAATATATCTATCACTTTTTTTTCTGCCTCAAAATACTTTTGGTGGCACTTTTCCAATAATTGGAGGCAGTTTTGAGTGCCTCTTATCTCGGGACCTGACGTAGTGACGGTCGTGAACGGTAACAAAGATCAGAACATTCTGAATCCTGCATGTATTCTCTGTTTCCCCCAGGTCCTCTGTTTGTGCTACTGTCTCGATCCCCAACCTCACCTTCCCTCTCCAATCCCCTTCCTAGCCACCAATCCTCCGGGTCCGTGACATAATTCACCAAAGTTTTTCTTACCTTGGTGTATAATTCTGAATCCTGTATTCCCACAGTACAACAATTATTGAAGCGGAGAGGTAGCGCCAACGCAACAGGCTGGGCTCCTTCCCGATCTCGACGAGCAGAATCACAACAGACGGCGATCTGGGCAAACAGACTCCTCTTCTGGAGACGGGAGCATGTGCATCCACGAACAATTTAACAGAGATTACTTCAAGATCCTATATAATGAGGGCCAGCAGGCACCTGTCCAAAGCACCAGTTCATCAGAGCAAGGCTACTCAGTAGATAGACAGGAACACGCATCTGTTTCTGAATTCTCATGAGCTTGGCATGGCCGCGCGCTGCGTGCATCCGGCCGGCGATATCGCTCCGGGCTCCGCCTCGTCCGGCCTTCGAGTCACTGCACACGCACGCTTACCATGTGTCGCGGATGTTGCTACCGCCGAGCTCCATGGCGGCTCCCGGCGGTGTGTGCAGTGACTTGGAAGCCGGATGTGGCAGCTGCCTGCTGTAGGTGTTCAGGTGTCCATAGCGGCGACCGGCGTCGCCGTCGCTGGGCCCGTCCGCGCGCACGGAGGCTGGGCACCGTCTACACGCTCACTCCACCGACGGCGAGCTGCGGGTCGATCTCTCGTGTCGTGACCACCTGTGTGGTTCCAGAGGATACAGGAGGTCCTCACAGCCCGGCGAGAGTTGTACACTTGTGCTCTTCAGGTTAGAAGGCACCGGGTCACCAGCATAAAAAAAATGCATCGCGTCAGGTATTCGTCCCATAGTGTGCTCTCGAGGGCGATAGTTCTACACCAGCTCGCTTCCCCCCATCTTCTCAGCTTAATCCTGGTTGGAAAGAAGAAGACGCCGGGTCAGGTTCCCGGCAAGGATCTTGTCGGCGACGTATGCACATCGTTGCCGGAAGGAATGCCTCCGGCAACAGCAAAAATACTGAGTCTAAAGCGACGCCTAATGCTATCGCAAACAAACTTTATGCGTGTTTCTCTATTGTCATCTGTTATTAATATGCTTAAGCCATCTGTGTGCATTTTCTTTCTCTATTATCGATCGGAACAAAGTGAAAGGAGAAAGAGGTGGTCACTCGATTTGCTTTTAAGAAAGATCACGAGGGAGGTGGCCGATCGATTCTTCTTCACGCAACAGTCACACCCACCCACACTGGTTGTGGTTATGGGACGAGGCCGACTTCTTTCTCGCGAATCTATTTCGTTGGTTGATTTGGATTTCATCAGCTGCAAAGTGATACTAGCAGTAAAATCGACGCAATCACCCCACAAAATCAAGTTCACGCTCTCAGCAAAATCACAAATCTCAACACCCAGATCCACAGATACAGGCATCGATGATAATGAAACGCAACAAATCTGCAAATCCGTTTATTACAAGCAAAACTACCATGGTTTTCAGTACTCATCAGTGATGGACAGGAGTACAGGACTCATCAGTGGACACACACAACTACCTAATTCAGTTCTGGATGTGGCAGCGGACCGCTACTACGCCGAAGCGGCGGGCTTGACATAGACGGTGTACTCGACGACGGTCTCACCAGAGTTGTTCCCAGAGTCGACGGTGCGGGCCTCGACGTACCCGCGCGCCATGCGGAACTTGCCGGTGCCTCCCACAATGCTCATCTCCCTGACGGCGGACAGCACCTCGTTGCGGCCGTAGATGGTGATGCCGCTGCCCTTGTAGTCTCCGGCGGTGAAGAGGAAGTTCATGTTCATGAGGAGGCCGAAGGTGGACTGGTCGGCGAAGGTGTAGGTGCCCTGCGCGCGGCCCACCTCGTCCTTGGACTTGGCGGAGCCGGTGACGGCGGAGGTGGAGGTGAGCGGGTCGTCGATGGCCACCACGGCCCCGAAGAAGGTGGAGGAGCTGTTGGTGGTGGCCGCCTGCGCGATGCGGATCGCCGTCGGGGCTTTACCCGCCAGCACGTCGTGCCAGTACACCTTGAACTTGGTCAGGCCGTCGTCGGCAGCGGAGGCCGGGGCCAGCAGCAGGGCGGCCGCCAAGCACAGGAGGAGGATGGCTGCCTTGGTGGCCATGGTGGAAGGAGATGGGTGGTGGATCTAGCTGCGAGCTCTGGTTAAGCTAATGGGGAAAGATGGCGTATTTGAGCAGGGCAGGTGGAGTGGTGAGTGGCCGCTGACCGGCGATGGGTGTAGTAGGTGGTACAGTGGTCGGTCGGTGTCCACTGGATTGGGTGCGCATGTGGAGTGGTGACCAACTTTTGAGACGCTCTCTTGCTTTTCCGGACTAGTTCGAGTTGAGTGCGATGCGTGCACAAATGATGGCGGAGCAAGTGCGATTGTTTAGGAGTACTGTACTAAATTGTGTAGTTTCCAAGTCAAGATAAAAACTAAATTGTGTGGTTTATAGTTAGAGGGGTCGTGATAGATCAAACTTGACATGATACGAGTCCGTTAAAATAGATCTGAATGATTGAAATATCACCAAGAAACTAGCTGTCGAGATCGTGGGTTTCAACTCTACTCTATCTTAACATGCTTGTAACAAAAAGACTTTATTATTTTTTACAGGAAAAAGACTTTATTGTTGTTATTGTTATTATAACAAGACCCAGGAGAGAACTGAAAGAGATTGGTATAACTGGCTAACTAACTAAACTAGACATGAGTGTGACTCGACGTTGCCAAGAATGAGGAGGTTGAGAAGGTTTGGTAGGAATGTGGATGCGATGCCGTGCTTCTTGTTGATGACCAATTTTTGTTTACAAGGAGGTGTCACCAAGATGATCTCAGATTAAAATATAATGTGAACAAAAGTTGTGCGTATCGTCGAGACAACCAACTTTGGTTTTTGGACCATCTCAATCTGAGGTCATATGCAACTTGTGGAGCCAAAATACTGTGGGCGCCTTACCTTAGACATGGTCTGTCCTTGGGCGCGCACACAGGGTGCTGGGCGCAGGCAGGTCGCCTGACCACAGACACCGTCCGCCCTCGGGCGTGTATCATCCGGAAAGACTAAAAAACGCATCGAATTGCTTTCGACTCAATTTGAAGGGTCCAGATGAAGTCAAATGGAAAAACGCATAAAATGAAAGTTCTTCGTTTTTTTCGAGACGAACAACTTTGTCTTCTACGAGATTTTGATCCGAGGTCGGTAACTGCGTCAAAAACGACCCGCAAGATGCAGACCGACAGTTTTGGAAGGTTCAATCAGACCATCGAATTGGACCCAAATTAGGGTTTGGACGTGAATGCAAACCTTTTCCTTGCACGGGAAGTCCAACCGCCATTATATACGAGGGTGTCGGCTGATTAAACAACACACAATCGTCAAACACAAAACCAATCTACAAACTTTCATCTCCTACCCTAGTTTTCGCTTCTCGTTCGTCGGAGTTCTTCGTTTCGGAGAGCTTTCGTCTACGAAGTCCTGGGGCGGGCGAACCGACCTAGGGCAGCCCATCACCACCGTGCATCCAGACGGGGTCTCTCCCGGCCGCGTGGGGTTTCGGGTTCTCAAAAGAGCTCGCCGGATTGTCTTGCATATCGCGCTTCCGGTGAGCCTCCTTCGGCGATGTGTCCTGCGTATCGCGCTCGACGCCGAGGGTACACGGTGACGTGTTCGTGTGCGAACACACTTTTTGGCGACTCCGCTGGGGACGATTCGATCTATAAATTGGACAACAATGACCAATTCCAAGACCGACGCCACCGGTATCAATACCGACAACATCATCAAGCCTACCATTGAAAACCTGTCGGAAGAACAACGCCAAGGCCTAGAGGCGTGGAAGAAACAAGAGGAGCGAGGAGTTTGAGGCGTTGCGACTCAAGCGGGAACAAGAAGACCAAGAACTGTACTTGGACAGCTTCAAGATAGATCGGCAAGGGCTGACCTCGCCGATCAAAGAGCCGGAGTTCGTACCTCTCGACCTCAACATCGAAAAACCCGCTGTAAGCAGTTCTCTTTTTTCTCCTGCGCAAATAGCTGGTCATGTTAATGATGGAACTAGTAAAATTTATGATGTAATCTTCGAGCGAGATAATGCTAAAAATAATATACCTCCGCCTAAACCATCGGTGCCGTATGTGCCGATGAATCCGTATCATGTCCAAAGTGATCAAATTATTCCTGCGCCGGAGTTCCATACACCACTCAGGAATATCCCTTATTCGGCGACGCCACCGAATTCGGGTTCATGTTCACTAGCATGACGCCGAATGTTAATTCGGCTCTCGTAGCAAATCTACTGTCGGCAGGTTCATCCACGATAGAAGAGAGATTAGCCAAATTCAGGGAAGATTTAGATCAAGTTTTCTTTGAAAAATATGGAGTCAAAACAGCCAGCCGAGTTTATCATAAACCCTACCCTGAATATTTTGATGCTTTGACATATCCTCAAGGTTACAAGGTGCCTGATTTTGCTAAATTTAACGGGGTAGATAGCAAAACGACTTGGGAACATCTTAGCCAATATTTCGCACAGCTCAGAGAAGCTGGCAATAGCGATGAATTAAAAGTGCGCTTGTTTCCTTTGTCTTTAACTGGTACCGCTTTCTCATTGTTTTCTGCTTTACCTTATGGTTCTATTAATATTTGGTTTCATTTAGAAAAGAAATTCCATGAGCATTTTTACAGCGGTGATAATGAATTTAAGTTATCACATCTTACATCGGTTAGGCAGAAACATGATGAGTCGGTCACCGATTATGTCAAAAGATTTAGAGATACTAAAAACCGATGTTATAGTTTAGTGATAACTTAGAGGGACATGGCAGACTTGGTGCTTAATGGTTTGAGAACTCACATAAAAGAGAGAATTGAAGGTTACGAGTTTTTAAATGTTAGCCAAGTTTTACAAAGAGCTTTGGCTCAAGAGGCCGAAGCAAAGAAACAAGAGATATGCATAGGTCCAAATCTGACCGTCCCCATCGCCACATGGTAGATTACAACAGCGAAAATTCGGACGATGAGGCCGATATATATGATGTTGAGTTTGTTTGGCCATCAAAGACCAAACCGAATACATGTGAAGCTTTAAAGCCGACTCGCAAGGGTCGTTATGATGATATGGTGTTCAAATTTGACGTTGGTAAATGTGATAGAATTTTTTATGTTCTCATGCTTTACCGCCGTTTGATGAGTTAAAATGGCGTGCATATTGCAAGTATCATAATTCATTTTCTCATGCTACTAACAACTGCAATGTTTTTCGACGACAGATACAATCGGCCATCAATGACGGACGATTGAGTTTTTCTGATATGCAAGTCAATAAGCAGCCTTTCCCCATAAACACCGTCGAGCTGCAGGGGAAAAAGGTGCTAATTCGGCCAGAGGCGGCCGAATCTGTTAACAAAGCTAATGTCGTTATTGGTGAGCCCATGAACAGCAAGGACAACGACAAGGCTGCAAAGAGAGAAGTGGTGCTGGACAAGCAAGCCGGGGCAAGGAGGTGCTGAAGATCACTATCAAGAACACCGCACCCAGGGGGCAAGCACCAGCACAAGAGGGTATTCGTGCTAGATTCATAAAGCCGAAGAGCCTAGAAGTTGGCAAGTGGATGAAGAATGAGGCGAATGCGCGATACAAGAAGATCAAACCAACCTTCGACATGTTGCTAAACAAGTACACGCGCCAAGCTGCCGGTTCGTACAACCGGCAATCTCATATGAAGCGTCCAAGATCACCTCCAAGGGAGAGGTCTCCGAGGCGTGAGAGGCCATATGGGCAGTGGATGCCTGGGCCCCATGGGGCGACACTTCCCTATGCGCCACGATATTACAACGGAGGACATATGCAACCTCCAATGGCGCCACATGCATTTCATCCGGGGTGGACAGCTCCTCGAAGACCCGTTCACGACAGGATCAGACGCCCTGTTCACGACCGGTTGGGCAGCAACGCCAATCGGTCATATCATCACAACGAAGTGCAGAGGGTTTGGCGTCCTACGTGACCAACAGCGAGCGAGTCAACAAGTGCTGGGCAACACGGACGTGTCACAGACGTGGGCACTGTGATCATTGGCACGCATGAGTTGTCGCTCGAGGAACCTGTCATTGACGGATCGGTTGAAAACAAGACAGCGCAGCGCGGCGGCAACGAATCTGCCAAAACAGTTGTCGTGGCAGAGAAATCTGCCGAAACTGCCGCCGCGACAGGAGCAAGCAGCGGAACAGACATCGCCGGGATAGCGGCTCGCCACGTTAGCAAAAGCGAAGGGAGTCCTGCCGTGGCAGGGAGCGGCAGCAAATCGGCCATTCAGCCGGTTTCATCTATGCAGCAGCGGACCTCGGCTAACGATCACGAAGCCAGCAGCAGCCAGACCAAGCCGAGGGATCCAAAGTACACGCAGCCTAAGTGGTGCCCTCGCGGGATAACCAAAACTCAGAAGAGGAAGTTGCAGTGCATGAGGAACCAGCAGAAGGCGGAACACGATGCAGAGATGTGGAGGGACGAATTCTTCGAAGGGATTCACCCGGCTCCGTCTCAAATGTGGCTGCGCAAGGCGGTAAAAAAGCTGCAGATATGGAGGTCACACCAATTCCTACACCACCTGTGGAAAACACCGATGTTGATACATCGCCTGCGTCCACCGACATGATCACGACAGCTGATGAGTTGGAGTTGACGGATAAGCAGGAGAGCGATTTGGAGGTGGAAACCACGCCAGAGGGCGATGAGGAGATGGTGGACTTTGAGAACACACCGCCCAGGGGAAGTATGGATATTAACATGGTGTATTACTTGCCCTCTGAGTTCCGTGCTACAGATGAAGAAGGAGAGGTGGCGCAGCTGGATTTCGGTCCGAAGAATGCTATCTTTGAGAAGCCACGAGAACCGGTGAATCATTTAAAACCATTGTTTATCAAGGGACACATTGATGGATCACCGGTTGCTAGGATGCTTGTTGATGGAGGTGCTGTGGTGAATTTGATGCCGTATTCTGTCTTCAAGAAGTTAGGGCTAGATGAGGATAAGTTGATGAAGGCCAATGATACGTCTCAAACGTATCTATAATTTTTGATGTTCCATGCTTGTTTTATACTAATTGCTACATGTTTTGCATCTACTTTATATCACTTTTATACATTTTTTGGGACTAACCTATTAACAAGATGCCGAAGTGTCAGTTCCTGTTTTCTGCTGTTTTTGTATTCCAGAAAAGCTAGTCTGGAAATATTCTCGGAATTGGACGAAACTACACGGGGGTGCCTATTTTTCCAGAACACGCCTGACGGAGCGAAGGAGCAGCAGAGGAGGGTCACCAGGAGGCCACACGCACCCAGGGCGCGGGCCCCCCCTTCTGCCGCGCCCTGGGGTGGTGTGGGCCCCTCGGGGGTCCGCAGCCGCCGCCATTTCGCCTAATTATTCCCCCCGACGCGAAAACCCTAAGTACCTGAGCAAATATCCACGAAAAGATCCAGAGACGCCGCCGTCGTCAACCCTAGCTCGGGAGGGTTCAGAACCTCTTCCCGGCACCCTGCCGGAGAGGGGAATCGTCACCGGAGGCTTCTACATCGCCATGCCTGCCTCCGGAGTGATGCGTGAGTAGTTCATCCTTGGACTACGGGTCCATAGCAGTAGCTAGATGGTTGTCTCTCCACTTTGTGCCATCATGTTTAGATCTTGTGAGCTGCCCTACATGATCAAGATCATATTATTGTAATGCTACATGTTGTGTTTGCTGGGATCCGATGAATATTGAATATTATGTCAAGTTGATTATCAATCTATCTTATATGTTATTTAAGATCTTGCATGCTTTCCGTTACTCGTAGATGCTTTGGCCAAGTAGATGCTTGTAACTCCAAGAGAGAGTATTTATGCTAGATAGTGGGTTCATGTCTCCGTTTAACCTGGGACAGTGACAGAAAGTTCTAAGGTTGTGGATGTGCTGTTGCCACTAGGGATAACCTAACGATGCTATGTCCACGGGCATATGTGTTTGTTTACATTACGCACTTTACTTAATGCAATTATCCGTTGCTTGCAACTTAATACCAACGGGGGACTCGGATGACAACCCGGCGGTGGATTATTAGTCATAGATGTTGTTGGATAACGATCTATGTATTATGTCGTAATGCCCAATTAAATATCATAGTAGTCAACATGTCATGTATATGCATTGTCATGCGCTCACTATTCGTCAATTGTCCAGCTGTAATTTGTTCACCCAACATGCTAGTTATCTTTTATGGAGAGACACCACTAGTGAACTGTGGACCCCGGTCCATTCTTTTACACTGATTAAACAACCACAAACTGCAAACTGTTCCTTTTTCATTCTCTGCAATTTAATACTCATTTTCCACACCATACGTTTAATCCTTTGTTTTCAGCAAGCCAGTGAGATTGACAACCTCACTGTTTCGTTGGGGCAAAGTAGTTTGATTGTGTTGTGTGCAGATTCCACGTCAACAGTCCAGACTCCCTGCGACAGCTATTTTTCTGGCGCCGTTGACAACCTTCTGAAGAGTTGCTGCTCCTACTGGTTCGATAACCTTGGTTTCTTTCTGAGGGAAAACTTGCTGCTGACTACATCATACCTTCCTCTTGGGGTCTCCCAACGAACGTGTGTTTCACGTCATCAAGCTATTTTTCTGGCGTCGTTGCCGGGGAGACAGCAGTCTTCTGCAAGGGGAGTTTCACGCTTCAAATCTCTTTACTTTGTTTTTGTCTTGCTTAGTTTATTTTATTTTATCTTGTTTGCTTTGAATTATCGAAAACACAAAAAAATTAGTTACTTGCATTTAGTTTGTTTTCAGTTTTGTTTTCTGTTAGTTATCATGTCTGGTTCGGCTCATCATGTTTTGGTTCCTGAAGTTGAGGTTCGATCTTTTAAGCTACAAAGTGGAGAAAGTTTGAAAGATGCTTGGTATAGAATCAGCGATACTCATCGTAGGTGTGCTAAAAAATATTCCACTATGATCCTGCTTAGAAATTTTTATGTTGGCATAACTAGCTGGTATAGATATGTTTTGGACACTTTGACGGGAGGTATGCACCAGTTCTTAATTCAGTGGGTTGAGGATGAAGTGGAGGTCGTCCATGCGGATAATTCGGCTTGCGTTGCTTTGGCTGATTCTTTGGTGGACTGGCAGCATCCCAACGCCACATGTCTGACGGGGCGTGATCTTTCAGATTTTGACTTCCTTAGTGCTACAAGGAATGGTTTTATACCCGTCTCTCTAAAGCCGATTGGTGATAATCGGCTGTCCCGTTCATAGTCTAATGGATCACAACAAAGAGTGGCTGCAGAAGAGGCTCATCGAATATCGGGCCGTTGGGAACGATATGGGAGAATCTATAGAAGAGATAGAAGACATGGACAAGTTGGGACAAGGATTCGTCGGCGACCCGTTGGAAGAGGTAGACATAGGGGATGGCTCTGTTCCTAGGCCGACGTTTGTAAACAAAAATTTGAGCGCCGATTATAAATTAGTGTTGATCGGCTTGCTAAAAAATTTGTTGATTGCTTTGCATGGGAATATCATGAGATGCCTGGATTAAGCCGAGAGCTAGTTGAGCATCGGTTGCCAATTAAGGCCGGTTTTAGACCTCATAAGCAACCGGCTAGGAAATTTGATCCTAATATGTATGACCGAATCAAGGAAGAGATCGGTCGTTTGCTTAAAGCTAATTTCATCAGGACTTGCAGGTATGCGGATTGGATTTCCAACATTGTGCCCGTGGAGAAGAAAGGATCTCCAAGCTGCGGATCTGCATCGACTTCCGGGACTTGAACAGGGCTACGCCCAAAGATGAGTACCCTATGCCTATAGCTGATATGCTTATTAACAATGCTTCTGGTCACAGGATCATCAGTTTTCTTGATGGCAATGCGGGGTACAACCAGATTTTTATGGCCGAAGAAGAGCGTATAAGACGGCTTTTCGTTGCCCTGGTTTTGTTGGTCTATTCGAGTGGACAGTGATGACCTTCGGCCTGAAGAATGCTGGTGCCACGTATCAGCGAGCGATGAATTTAATATTTCATGATTTACTTGGAGTCATACTTGAAGTTTACATCGATGACGTTGTAGTTAAATCGAGTGCTGCTGATCCCCACTTAGCCGATTTGCGCCTAGCGTTTGAGAGGATGCGGAAGTATGGACTGAAGATGAACCCGTTGAAGTGCGCATTTGGAGTATCGGCTGGGAAGTTCTTGGGCTTTGTTATTCATGAGCATGGTATAGAAATTGATCCCAAGAAGATAGAAGCAATACAGAAAGTGGAAGCACCAAAATGCAAGAAGGACGTACAGAAATTCCTGGGCAAAATAAATTATCTGCGGCAGTTTATAGTGAATCTGTCCGGGAAAGTTAGTGCCTTCACTCCTATTCTTCGGTTGAAGTCTGATTGTGAATTTGCCTGGGGGGTAAAGCAGCAAGAAGCGTTCGAGAATATCAAGCGGTGTTTATCTACCCCTCCGGTGATGAGGGCGCCCAGGCATGGAGAGCCATCTCGGTTGTACATTGCTGCAGAAGACAACGTTATTGGTGCTGTCTTAACACAAGAAACCGAAGGGAAGGAGCACATTATCACTTATTTGAGCCGGCGTTTATTGGATGCCGAAACAAGGTACACATTCGTTGAAAAATTATGCTTATGCTTATATTATGCTTGCACCAAAGTACGGCATTATTTGTTGTCTAGCATGTGCACTATAGCTTGTCAAACCGATGTCATAAAGTACATGTTGCACATGCCGATTTTGAGTGGTAGAATCGGCAAGTGGGCGTATGGTTTAATTGAATATGATTTGGCTTATGAATCCTTAAAATCTATGAAAGGCCAAATTGTTGCTGATTTTATTGTTGAGCATCGGATTGACAATGAGCATGAGATAGATGTTAACCTTGTTTCGCTAGTACCATGGAGACTATACTTTGATGGTTCAGTTTGTGACGATGGCCAGGGGGTCGGCATTGTCTATATTTCTCCTCATGGTGCTGTTTTTGAGGCCTCGTGTCGTTTAGAATATTTCTGCACAAATAATCAAGCCGAATATGAAGCATTGCTATTCGGGCTAGAGATGTTGGTCGCCGTGGGCGCGACACATGTGGAGGCTTTTGGTGATTCGTTGTTGATAGTGCAACAAGTAAACAAAGTTTTTCAGTGCATCGACGGATCACTTAATATGTATCTTGATAAATGCTTAGACATAATTGCTACTTTGGATTATTTCAATATCTCTCATGTATCTAGGCAGGATAATAGTGTTGCAAATGATTTAGCACAACAAGCATCTGGCTATCACGTCAGCCGTGGCGTTTGATCGTTCTTATAAGCCGATGCTTGCTTTTGCTGAAATATGTGAAGCCGAATTGACCCCCATTGATTCGGCTGCTAATGAAGGGTCTAGTGCAGGTACACAAGGAGATTGGAGGAGACCTATTATTGAATACTTGCAGGATCCTAGCAAGAGGACGGACAAGGCTGTTCGGCGGTTGGCATTCAAATATACGTTGCTGGACAATGATTTATATCGCGAACGGTGGATGGCATTCTCCTGAAGTGTCTAGATGAAGATCAAGCGAGAGTTGCCATGGGAGAGGTACATGAAGGTATATGCGGTACACATCATTCAGCTCACAAGATGAAGTGGTTGCTACGGCGTGCTAGATTTTATTGGCCGACGATGATTAATGATTGCTTCAGGTATTATAAGGGGTGTGAGTCTTGTCAGAAGTTCAGGGACATCCAATTGGCACCTGCTGCTATGCTACATCCTATTGTAAAGCCGGGGCCGTTCAGGGGATGGGGATTGTATTTTAATGGCATGATTCATCCTGCGTCCTCGAAAGGGCATCGGTTCGTGTTGGTGGCCACCGATTATTTTACCAAGTGGTCTGAAGCAGTACCTCTCCGGAATATGACGCATAAGGAGGTAATCAAATTTATAACCGAGCACATTATTCATAGATTCGGTGTGCCACAGACATTGACTACAGATCAAGATACATCATTTATGGCGAAGGAAGTGAAACAATTCGCCGAATCATATGGTATAAAGATGCTCAATTCATCTCCTTATTATGCCCAACCCAATGGACAGGCCGAATCTAGCAATAAGACATTAATTCGGCTCATCAAGAAGAAGGTCGACGAATATCCGAGGAGGTGGCACGAGGTGTTGTCCGAAGCATTGTAGGCACACGGGATTTCACGGTACGGCGCGACCAAGGTAACGCCGTATGAGTTGGTATATGGGCAAGAAGCCGTTTTGCCCGTTGAGGTAAATCTGGCTGCATTGAGGATCGCCAAGCAAGATGGTTTATCGGCAGTTGATTTTCACAATTTGATGATGGACAACATCGAAGAGGTTGCCGATAAACGTTTGACGGCAATGAAGGACATTGAGAGAGACAAATTATGGGTAGCCAGGGCATATAACAAGAAGGTGAAGCTGAAAAGTTTTCAGGCTGGTGATCTCGTCTGGAAGGTAATCTTGCCGGTCGGTTCGAAGGACAAGAAATTCGGCAAGTGGTCTCCGAGCTGGGAGGGTCCTTTTAAGATCGTGAAAGTTGTGCCTGGAAACTCATATTTGGTGGAGTCTACAGATGGAGGCTTGATATTGCCTCGGGCCCTTAATGGACGTTAATTGAAGAAATTCTACCCGAGTGTGTGGCAAGAGGCCTAAAACACACATATGGCCGATAAACATACATATCGCCCTTAGCATATATTGCCGATAAATTATTATCGCCCTAAGAACAGATGGCCGATGGAGTGTTGACATCGTCCTTAGAACAATAATGGTGCAAGTTATTTTTTGGCACGCTAGCTTTGCCAAAAAACAGGGGGGCATGTGTTGATGACCAATTTTGGCTTACAAGGAGGTGTCACCAAGATGATCTCAGATGAAAATATAATGTGAACAAAAATTGTGTGTATCGTCGAGACAACCAACTTTGGTTTTTGGACCATCTCAATCTAAGGTCATATGCAACTTGTGGAGCCAAAATACGGTGGGCGTATTACCTTAGACATGGTCTGTCCTTGGGCGCGCACACAGGGTGCTGGGCGCAGGCAAGGGCGCAGGCAGGTCGCCTGACCACAGACACCGTCTGCCCTCGGGCGCGTGTCATCCGGAAAGACTAAAAAACACATCGAATTGCTTTCAGCTGAATTTGAAGGGTCCAGATGAAGTCAAATGAAAAACGCATAAAATGAAAGTTCTTCGTTTTTACGAGACGAACAACTTTGTCTTCTACGAGATTTTGATCCGAGGTCGGTAACTGCGTCAAAAATGACCCACAAGGTGCAGACCGAACAGTTTTGGAAGGTTCGGGTCAGACCATCCGAATTGGACCCAAATTAGGGTTTTGGACGTGAATGCAAACCTTTTCCTTGCACGGGAAGTCCAACCGCCATTATATACGAGGGTGTCGGCTGATTAAACAACACACAATCGTCAAACACAAAACCAATCTACAAACTTTCATCTCCTACCCTAGTTTTCCGCTTCTCGTTCGTCGGAGTTCTTCGTTTCGGAGAGCTTTGGTCTACGAAGTCCTGGGGGGCGGGCGAACCGACCTAGGGCAGCCCATCACCGCCGTGCGTCCAGACGGGGTCTCTCCCGGGCGCGTGGGGTTTCGGGTTCTCAAAAGAGCTCGCCGGATTGTCGTGTATATCGCGCTTCCGGTGAGCCTCCTTCGGCGACGTGTCCTGCGTATCGCGCTCGAGCGCCGAGGGTACACGGTGACGTGTTCGTGTGCGAACACTCCTGCTCCAGTCATATCCCTGTCCTGCTATGCAATTAGTACGTGAAGTAAACAACCAAAATGCTCTTGTGGCCCTTGCCTTAATTTATTCTTCAGCCCCAACCTAATCCAGCTCAAGCCCTCAGTCCTCTCACGCAAATGCACAATTGTACTCGATAATTGGAGTACATGCATCTGGATGAATCTATGTACTAATCGTTATTGAAGAACATACGGGGTAGCAGTCGCTTATACGCTACTCTCTCCGTTCTGAAATTTAAACATAAAATAGTGAAATCATGTGGGGTAGCAGTTCAGTTGACATGGAGAGCATAAAAGTGAGGTCACATTTTCTTTGGCGCGCAATCATGTGGTCCCGAGATCACCAAAAATATAGGCATGAGCAAGGGTGCGTGGATGTTAAAGTTATCACGTATAAGAATCATGAATTGGTTTCGAGATTTTATGGGTTTCAACTCTACCCTACCCTCAACTTGCTTGGAACTGAAAAGTTTTGTTGTTATTGTTGTTGTTGGCATTGTTGTTCTTGGACAATTGTGTAGCCATGAGATCAACGTGCCAAGCTAAGGTCATCGGCCTAATGTATTTTTTTTAGAAGCCAAAGGCCATATATAAAATAGAATACATCCTTCAAAAATATCTTTAATTACCAAAATTGAAAAATAACACCCACTATTCAGGGCTACCAATGCCCTCGTCCTACTTCGTTAATCGGTGTTGTGTTGTGAGCCGATTTCGGTGCCGCCTCTGGACCCTGGATCTCCACACGAGTTACGATAACATTAATATAGCGGTTAGGAAGTTGCCGGTGTAAACCAGAAGACACTACCAACCGTGATCTACAAAGCAGATCGTTGCCCCAGAAAAGAAAACATTAGAAAGGGTTTGAAGAGACGCCCCATGTCTGGCCAAACAGAAAACATGGAACATAAACCTCACACGCTCCCCGACAAGGGCGAGGCAGACCAATCATTGTCGGTCAAAACTGGAGTCGAAGAACCAAAACGAACAAACATGCCAGTCGCTCCTCATATAGCGCCACCGAGACAAACCTACAACATGAGTAATCAAAAAAAGATTGACTACTCCAAAGGAGTTGCGACCAAACACCGCCATTGCCAAGACCGCCACAACCAAGGTGGATAAGAAGTTGAGAACATCTTTTTTTTCTCTAAACAACGCAATCATAGCACTGTTGTCGGTTCTAAACTCTAATTTTAGGGACCTAACTACAGCACCGAGAGCGGTAAGAAGAGGAGACGGTCGGTTGCAAAAGGCGGAGGCGGGACCTATTCATCAAGAGAAAAGGGGGCTGTCTTTTGTAGCCCAAAAGATTCAAACTTGATTATTGTGTTTTGAAGCACTAAAAATGTTGTGCCCTTCTAATAAGACGTTAGAATGATGAAGATCAATGGATGTTCAAATTTCGATACTTTAATAATACCAGTCTGATTCTTTTGAAAAAAAAATGTTCATTCAGTATTGTGACACTAATCGCGAAGGAATTCATTCAAACTGATTTCTAAAATAACTGGAAGTCTTCACAGTATACAATTTTGCTTGAACTGGGATCATAGTACGTACCTAACTTCACGGACAAGCAGAGGAGATGCAGAGCAGGGGTGGAAGCGCCCGATGATTCCGTCAGCGACGGAGCCACGGAGGCGCACGCAGAGGTGCAGGCGTGGATGCGAGTCGATAGGGGTGCCAGGGCGGCGCCGGCGATTCACCGTCGTCGACGGCGGCGCCGACGCAGCACGGCTGCAATGGAAGCGCCGGATGATTCCGTCAGCGACGGAGGCGCGCGCAGCGGTGCAGGCGATTAGCGGGGGGCGACGAAGGCGTGGGCGAATCGAGGAAAGTGCGGGCGCGATCGAGCCGTCGGCGACGAGTCGACTCTGACACACGAGCGGTGGCGCTGGCCGCTGAGGGAGCTAGACACGCGGCGGAGCTTGCTAATTTTGTTTTTGTTTTGGAGACGAGGAGTCCACCAAAACAAAAGCTCACAGAGCTCAGACACCAACCAAATAGCATAATGGTGGCCATCGCTCCACTGAAGTTATTCCAAAAGTGATGTTTATAGGTGCAAAGCTAAGAACCTTTTTCATTGTAGTATCATTTTTTTCACAATATTATAGAGGTTTGGGTATTTGCACACAACTTTTCATTACCCACCTATTTGTCTTTCGAGAATATGAATTGTTCCTAACTCAAAGAATTGATATTTTTAGGCTCACCCTGTCACCCGCCTATATGTGTTTGAGTAATATGATTTCTTCTTAACTCAAAGAATGATTATTATGCTCATTAGCATGTCCAAACGGTCACCGCGAGAGAGAATGCCCACCTGAATTAGTTCATTCCGAATGTCAGAAATTATTCATTACAGAAGGATAGGTAGTCACGCAAACGCAGGGCGACTTCCTTTTGGTCTCGCTTCCTAAAACGATGGATCCATGTGGTAAAGTCGGTTACAATGTTTGCAATTGTGACATGAGTGGGTTATGATTCATCCCCGAAGATTTTGGCGTTGTGAGTGACCCATATCTTCCATAGTATAGTGAGGGGGGCAGAGGGCAAGTATTCTACGGAAGATTGGCCAGCATTGAGCCTGAGTCGCTGCCAAATGGCCTTTGCAACATGACAGTGAAGGAATAGGTGCTATCTGTTTTCGATAGCATTAGGCACTCAGAGCAATGGGGGTTTTCAATGATTGTCCTATGGCGTAGATTGGCCCTTGAGTTGATCCTATTGATGTGTAGTCATCGGACAAAGATTTTGACCTATATATGTTCCATAAAGCACGCTTTTTCAAGTCAGTTGCAATCAGTTAGCAAAAGTGATAACTTTATGTTCTTAGGATGGATGTTCACGTGCCAATCCTTGTTGCAAATTTCTTAATCATATTTTTCTCACTCACGAAACAGGCTACGTGGGTGCTAAAATCAGTCTTAATATATGTAGGTCCGTGTAATTCTTTTGTACCCCGTATTGGTTATGTTCTTTAGTCATCGTCCATCAGAAACTACTAGGCATCTCGGCGCGGCATACGCCGCGGTCGTGTGGTTAGAAGAAAAAATACCGCGGAATAAAATATTCAAATTTGGAAATGTCCGCATTCGTAAGTTGTTTAATTATAAAATTGTTGAAATTCAAAAAATGTATTTGTTGAGAAGTTGTTGAAATTTTTAAAATGGTCAAATTGGGGAGCTATTCATTTTTGAATTATTTTCACGTTTATTAAATGCTCAGATTTTGTGGTCATGATCTATTTGTCATATTTGTGAAAACCGCGGTGTAAAGAATTAAAATTTGGAAATGTCCACATTAAAATTTGTTTAGATTTGAGTGTACTGAAATTCGGGGAAAGTTTACATTTAAAATATATTCAAATTTCAAAATTGTTAAAATTGGGAAGACATTCATATTTGAATTTGGTTTATGTTTATTGAATGTTCAGATTTGAAAGGCATTCAAAATCTTGAAACATTCAAATTTGAATTTTGATCGTATGCCGTGAATAGTCAGCGTTTATTTTTGTGTTCATGTTGATATTTTTGTCACATTTGTAAATATCGTGGTGTAAAAAATTCAAATTTGAAAATGTCCACGTTCAAAATGTGTTCAGATTTGAATATATCGAAATACAAAAAAGGTTTGTATTTACGAATTGTTTGATTTTCAAAAATTGGTAAAATGATTAGTTTTGAAAGGCATATAAATTTTTGAAATATTCAAATTTGTATGGTGCGTTTTTGTGGTAAAATTCAAATTTGAAGGTGTCTACATTTTAAATTGTGCAGATTTTGAAATTATTGAAGTGCAAAGAAAGCTTAGGGTTAAAAATTGTTCAGATTTCGAAATTCGTTCAATTTGGGAAGTTTTCCAGATTCGATATTTTTTACGTTTGTAAAATGATCAGATTCGGGGAGGCATTTGAAAGTTTGGAATATTCAAATTTGAAATTTGGTCATATGCCATAAATAGTCAGCATTTATTTTTGTGACCGTTTTGATTTTTTTTTTTCATATTTTTCCGATGGATATAGTTAAGGTTGCTGATATTGCAGCATTTAGTAGTTTTTGAAAATTGTTTAAATACCCTAAAACTATATCTATAAAGTGTTTTAAATTACGTGAAGCGTGTTCTATTTTAGAATTGGGTTTTGATTCAGTTATATTTGTTTGGAAAATAAGTTTAGAACAACTATTTTTCAATATTTACATTTGTGGTTTTTTTATTTTGATATTTTTAAGCCCATGTTATAAATGGGTAATTGTATTTAAATGATTTACCAAACTTTATTTAAGTAAGATGATTTGTACCAAATTATTTCTTTGGGTTTATCATATTGCATGATATTACTGATATTATCTTTCTGGATTTTCTTTGAGGTCAAAAGAAAATTACGGAGTCCATATTTTTTGAAATGACGTAAAGGTGTCAATTGAGCCTTTATGTATTATTTGAAATTTCCAAGATTTGAAATAATTTGGAAAAGGTTCCAAAGTATTTGGAAGGACTAATTTGATTTTTACAAATTGTTAGAAATTGGTCTGAATTTATTTGGAGCTGTATTTGAAAAGTTACAAAAGTTAAAAAAAAAAAAAACTGAACAAAAAGAACAGAAAAAAAAAAGAAAGGGCCGAGCCAGCCGCATAGCAGCCAGCCCAGCCCAGCAAGCAGTCCGTCTGCCCAGCCCAGGCCCACCGTGACGTGACGATGACGTCACAAGAGGGTGGAGCTGCCGCGGCGGCGACGACGACGCCGGCGTGGAATCACGGCGAGCTAGGACGCGCCTCGACGCGGGCTACCCGGGAGCGGTGGCGCCGCCGCTTCTAGGTCGCCGGAGCGTCGCCGGCGGCGTGTGGACGCGGCCGCGGACGCCGAGCGCGGCGTGGACGATTCCGGCGCCTACGCGGCGTCCCGGCAGGCGGCGCTCGGTGAGGATGGAGGGGAGGCGACGGCGGAGCACGGCGTGTGCCTCGATTTGAAGGAGGAGAAGCGCAGCGACGGCACGGCGCGTCGGCGCCGGCGGCGATTTCCGGCGTCGCGCGAGAGAGAAGGAGAGGGAGGGGATTTCGTGACGTTTTTGCAGCGGGGACCCTGAGTTTTCGTGGATTCGCAGACAGGTCCCTCGTAGTGGAAAAAGTGGGATTGCGGGGCGCTGTGTCGATTTGCGAGGTTTTTTTTTTGGCAAAAAACCATGGTGACCGGCTGGAACAGGATGCACCGGCTGGTGACCGGTCCACGCGTCCCCACGCGATTGGAAGAAATTCGGAGGGTACTGTAGCGTCTACAGTACCGCGCGCTGGGGGTGACGTGGACTTTTCCTGGCCGTCGAATCGCGCTGATCGAAGGGCCGTGGTTTTGGGGCGACGTGGACAGGGTGGAGGGGGGGGGGGGGGGGGGGGGGGGGTGAAGTTTTCCACTCTTTATATATTTATCTATCTATAGGAAACTGGAAGTGTGTAGTCTGAGGCTCTGAGCACACACAAAACATTCATAATCTCAAAGTGTGACAACTCCTCTAGGATTTATGAATCTAAATTTAGTCCCAACCTAAAGGAACAGAAAACTGGTGTGCTGTCAGTTCGCCGCTCGTTGGACGACTTGATGCAATTGCAAAAACAGGGGATTCTAAATTATCACATGGTTAGGTCCGCGCCACGTTTTTGTTTTCTTTCTAGCTGTAAGCGAGAGCTATGTCCAAAACCGAACTGTAGTCGTTAAACGAGTGGATTATCAATAGATTAGTATATAGATGAATTTTACAGTATTTGCTGTTTTAGTTATAAGAGTTCAGAATTTTACAGAATTTGTTGATTGATTTTATAAGATTTCAAAAAATATCATTTGGAAAAAACTAATGGCTTCGCCCGGGTTTTAACCGGAGACCTTCAGTATGTTAGACTGACGTGATAACCAACTACACCACGAAACAGTTTTGCTAACTAATTGTAACGAAACCTATAATTACAGCAAATATTGGACGCCAAGTCAAAAGGATCGAGTTCCTGTTAACTCTAGAGGTTCGTTCGTGCTCGCACGATGCCATGGTTGCAGAAGAACACCTCTTCGTGAAATCTTTAGCAGATGTTGTGCTCTTATCTCTTTAATTTGTCACATAGAACTGATTTCGCATTTTAGTTGCAGAAGAAAGAGTGGTACATAGTTGTTTCAACCTCTCATGGGATCATGGCTTATTGTAACTTAAATATGCTAGCTGGGCGTGGCCTGAAGATTGGTCCAAAACAATAGACTGGTCCAATCTTTATTAAATAGAAAACTGAGGTTCAAAGCTCATAACAAGGTTATGACAAAATAGGCTGAGATTCAATATGGGCTTTACTTTTGTTGTGCCAATTTTGGGCGCTCATTCTAACCCAATTCCTGAGGCTAGATGGACCGGAGGAAGAAACGAAACGAGGAAGAAGATTGGCATCAATTGTTGCGAAAGAGGAAGGGATATGAAACTCCATCGGGAGCCTAAGTTGGAGCGATTTGCAGCCATGTCCGTCTAACGCAGGTGGGGAACTAGCTTACAGAAAAGCGGTCCGGCCTACCGTCATACTTAAAATCCCACACCTAACTTAAATATAAAACTTTTCCTTAAAAAAACTCCGATTTAAATTAAAATTTTAATTTCTACGATCTATAATAAATTTGTTTTGTGGAGAGATAATAATATTCTATAATCCTACAATCCTAATGGACGGGCGCGGCAACACGTACTATCTCGAAGTGTGACAACTCCACTGGGATTTATTTATTAATCTAAATTTAGTATCAACCTAACGAAACAAAAAAACTGGTGTGCTGTCAGTTCCCTTGGACGAGTTGATGCAATTGCAAAAACAGAGGATTCTAAATTATGACATGGTTAGGTCTGTGCCACTTTTTTTTTCTAGTTGTAAGTTGCAAAAGCTATGTCCAAAACCGAACTGTAGGCGTCAAACGAGTGAAGTATCAATATATTAGCGATATAGATGAATTTACAATATTTGCTGATTTATTTTATAAGAGTTCAGAATTTTTACAGAATTTGCTGATTTATTTTTATAAGATTTCAAAAAATATCATTTGAAAAAAATTAATGGCTTCGCCCGGGTTTGAACCGGAGACCTTCAGTGTGTTAGACTGACGTGATAACCAACTACACCACGAAACCGTTTTGCTAAATATTTGTAACCAAACATATAATTACAGAAATAATTGGACGACAAGTAAAGGATCGAGTTCCTGTTAACTCTAGAGGTTCGTTCGTGCTCGCACGATGGCAGGATCCTAAATATCAATCTTGCTGACATACGAGAGTCCGCAGGCTCCCAAAAGTGAAAAACGAAGAACACACGTATCAAGCCATTCCCGCTCTGAAAGACGCAAGCAACTCCGCTGCCAGTAGACAGCAAACGAGAGACTAAGCCCTGTGCAGTTCAGTAGATGGTACAGTACTTTCAAACAAATTATGAGAACTGAACATCTCTCTACAGCTTAACACGCTTTTCACCATGTTCCACCAATGCGCATTCCTCGATCCGAACTTCCGAAGCACCATAGCCATAGGGCACAACAGCTGCTCTGGCCCGATGACCTACTGTTTTCGAAGCTTGCTTAAGGCTTGGGTGCCAGGTCGCAGCCATGGCTAGCTGCATGCTGTCTATGGTTCCTGCTGGCTGGCCAGTATCGGAGAGGTGTTTTTTTTTTTGCATGGTATCGGAGAGGTGTTTGACGACACATTTCAATGTCCCGTTCTTGAAACGCCAATGGGTGCTGTCAAAACTCAAAACTCGTTGGCTATTATCAGCTGCACACCCCCATGGCATGCTCTCAGTGGCCCTTGATGGACCGGTTCCTCGCTACTATGGATGTCCTCCCTGAGTCCCTGTCATGCCCTGCTTCAAGACCTGCCCAATATTGTTTCGTAATCTCCAGTCCACTTCAATTGTTTCGTGTTGTCTTTTCTAGCAATGGGGATTTAATTGTCAGATGAGCCACAACCAAATCTTTATTTGTGAGGTATTTGCTTTACAGAGCTATTTAAAGGACATGTCAATCCCACCAGATTATACCTAACATTTGACGATTTTGCCCACTTCCACTTAAGCATAACAGGATCCTAGCCAAATAATCTTTTGGAGAAATTGTATTGATTTTATCTAATTTTTTTTGCTTAGATTAATCTTGCCACCTCCTGAAGGTAAGTGACCAGTGTCTCTGCATATCATTGACTGAGACAGTTCGAATGGTGCAAATATCATTAATTCAGAAAATCTCGCTCTGCTTTTTCTTCTGGTATATAAGTGGCCAGTGTCTCAGGTGCATATCACTGACTGCACTAGTTCAAATGGTGCAAATGTCATACAAATTCAGAAAATTTCCTCGCTACTACCTACGGATATCATCCAGTATCTACCCAATATTGCAGGAAAGGCCATATATACAACATATTAACTCCAGTGGGTTACCTGATGAACATTTCTTACAAGCTTTGTTAATACTCCGCAGCATGCAGGTTAAGCCTAGCTAGGATGATCTCAGGCTCTAAGCTATCCATAAAAAACATCCGGTAAAACGCCTAAACAGGTGCTAAAAAGTAATGATACTCCAAATATAACTGTTTCAGCTTCATGTGTTATGTGTAGTCTCCAATCCACTTCCATTGATTCAGGTTGTCTTTTCTAGCAATAGATTTAACTGTCAGATGAGCTACAGCCAAGTACTGATTTTGTGAGGTATTTGCTTTCCAGAGCTATTCAGTCCCAGCACCCGATTATACTAAACGTTTGACATAAAACAGTTGCGTTTTTGCCCACTTTCACTTAAGAGTACCATGATCTAGCCATAGAACAATCCCAGCCAAAAATCTTTCGGAGAAAATTATATCGATTTGCTTAGATTAATCTACCCACCTCCTGAAAGTAAGTGACCAGTGTCGCAAATGGTGCAAATGTCATTTAATTCAGGAAATCTCGCACAGCCATTTCTTCCTGAAAGTAAGTTACCAGTGTCTCAAGTGCATATCACAGACTGCTCTAGTTCGAATTCATATAAAATTCAGAAAATTTCGCTCAGTTAGACCATGAGAACTTGATTAGTTCAATACAATGTGTAGCTAGAAAAGAATAACATTATTAATAGAGAGAACCATTTGTTCTTTCTACTGAAGCAGAATGCTTTCTGCAAGAGAATTGGTCCACCAATACAAGAATCGGCATCCCCCATCCTAGACGACTAACTCATAAGCCGGATCACCGGCGCCATTCTGCTCACACTTGAGGTCGTCGTTGTCGTCGAACAAGAGGTTGTAGAAGCTGATGTCGTCGCACGCGACCTCCCCGTCGCCGCAGAGCGAAATTGTTGAGTGGGCGCTCGTCTCGGTTCCCACCACACTGCCGTTGTCGCTGTTGCCACAGAGAGCACCGGCTTGTTCCTCGCCGCCGGAGCACATCACGGTGGCATCTCCGGCATGGTATTGGTTGCTCGGGTCCTCCTGATTCTGCCACTTCTGCTGATTCTGCCACTGCTGGTACTCAGGGTAGTAGTTGCTGTAGTCGCCGCACGCGACCTCCCCGTCGCTGCAGAGCGAAGTTGTTGAGTGGGTGATCGTCTCGGTTCCCACCACACTGCCATTGTCGCTGTTGCTACAGAGAGCACCGGCTTCTTGCTCCCCGCTGAACCCCTCGCCGCCGGTGCACATCACGGCGGCATCTCCGTCATGGTATTGGTTGCTGGGGTCCTGCTGATTCTGCCACTGCTGGTAGTCGGCGTAGTAGTTGCTGTTGTCGCCGCCACACTCGGGGACGTAGCCGGAAGGATCATAGATGGCGCCAGACGTGTCCACCATTCCGCCGCCATAGAAAGCATGGGCTTGCGCGCCGGTGAATCCCTCGCCGTTCATCGCCGCGGCATCGAAGTTGTAGCTCGCGCCTGACTGATCTTGGATCGAGACGCAGTTGTTCTTGTTGTCGTAGTCAGCTTCCGGGGGAAAGACACCGCGGAGAGGTGTAGAGTAGTAGCCGGTGTTCTCGACCATGACGCCACCATAGGGAGCACAGTCTTGCGCGCCACCGAATCCCTCGCCGTTGCTCGGTACCAACGCGGCGTCGTAGTTGAAGCTCGGGCCCGCCTGCTCTGGGTCTGGGACTTGTTGTTGGGCGGCGGCGGGTACGACCGGCTTCTTCTTGGGTATCTTGATGCGGGTGAGCACGGTGCCTGGGAGCGGCGGCGAGAGGATCTCGAACTCGTCCATGATGTAGCCGGTGCTGCGCCCGCGGTGCTTGTCGATGCTGAAGGAGAGGTTGTATTTCTTGTACCTGATGTCGACCTCGCCGCCGCCGGGGCGGAGAAGGGTGACGGTGTCCTCGGTCGACTTCTGCCCCTTCCACACGCCGCCCTCGATGTCGCGGCACCTGCGGCCGCCGTTCTGGTTTGGGTCCGTGGGCGGGGCGAAGAAGAAGGCCTGGTCGTTGTTGCCGTACCTCTGCAGGATCTCCCACGGTGGGGCGGTGCCGGGGTCGTCGTCGATGATGGCGTGCGCGTGAGGGTTGGGGAGGTTGAGCGCGCGCGGGAGGAGGTAGTGGGCGACGATGTCGGCGTCCGTGGGGTCGAACTTGAACGCCGGCGGCAGGCCGCTACCGAACCCGAACTTGCTGGCTTCCATGGATGGAAGGAGAGGATCCCCTGTTTCTGCTCCGCTCTGCTGCGCGTCTGGTTTCTTGGTTTCTTGCTCGGATCGATGGATGGAAGGAGAGGATCCCCTGTTTCTGCTCCGCTCTGCTGCGCGTCTGGTTTCTTGGTTTCTTGCTCGAATCGATGGATGGAAAGGTGAGGATCCCTTGTTTCTGCTCTGCTCTGCTGCGCGTCTGGTTTCTTGGTTTCTTGGTCGGATCGATGGATGGAAGGGTGGATTTGGGTTCCGGGGTGGATTGGCATTGCTAATATAGGCGAAGAGGGCGAGGGCGCCGCCGTGTTGCCGAGCTCGACTCGGATTTCTCGTCCAGCAGAGCCGCATCGGTGGGGTGCTCGGATCCGTGGATGGAAGGAGGCCGGGGAAATCCTCAGATCTAGCTCAGCTCGAGTCGAATTCATCGTAGCTGCAAGGAAATCCTCCTCCCTCTTCCTTTCTGTAGTTATTTTACGAGATTTGGGCCCCGTTTGGATTATAGGATAGGAAAAATACAGGAATAGGAAAAATATAGGAATTGAGATGGCATGCCTCACAAATCCTATGGAATTGGAAAACACAGGAATTGAAAAGAGTGGCCGTTTGGATTGTAGGATAGGGAAACCAAAGGAAACTTTTTTAATTTCAAGCCTAATTATCTTGATAAGGCTGTTATCAAATTCCACGTAAGAATAAAAATCTGGACGGTCTCTTGAGAATTCTTAACAATTATAGAGGATTAATAAAGATAACTGTGCTAATCCCACGCAAGAATATCTCAACAGATTACTCGATCAAACATGACGTGCTTTGCCTAAAAAATATGGTGTATTAATCTTACACAAGAAAGTTGTGCAACTGAATCACCGTACTTACAAATAGGAGTCCAAATCTGATTAGCCATGCATAAACATAACACGTGGTCCATGTCTTCCTGCTTATGTGCCGTACTGGCCTTTATGTTGGGGAAATCTGCCGTGCGAGAGAAAAAAAAGGCAGCTGAAGGCCTCGAAGCAGCGTGTTCCGGCCAGGAATTTTTCCATCGAGTCAGACTGGATGTTTATTTTCCTGTGAAACCGTGAAGGATAGGAATCCAATCCTATGAAATCCTGTTTCCTATTCCTACGTTCCAAAGGGCGCAAAGGAATTTTTTCCTATGAAATTCCTATCCTTTGAAATTCCTGTGAAAATCCCGTGTTCCAAACGACCCCTTGGATTTTAGGTGTTAGGGATTGGAGAGGACGAACAGAAGAAGTGAGGAAAACTGTGGAGCTTCACCACCCCATCTGCTCTAAGTATTTTCTTTTTACAATTGAGCCCCTACATAGTTACATATTTGGTAACAAATACAACTCAACGCTAACCCTCAAAATTGGGCAAACGCACCCTCTCAAAATGGGGTTAATGCATCTTATAAACACATCTTTGCTACACTAAAAATAGTTTATTAGTATACCCTTTTTCGCGAAAACGCAAAAGTCATTGTTTCGATGCATTGATAGAAAAGAACGTTTTATGTACAAGTTCTTGAAAGGACCAACCCTACACCATACAATTCAACCCATCCTAATCTAGCGGAGAAGTTGGCGAAGGCCCCGGGCTCCCGTGTTCGCCTACCCGCGCGTCTCGGATTTGATCGTATCAAGTATGGAAGTCACCGAGGATGCAGGTTGGCAAAGACAACCATATGTCGGTGTTTCCAGATCCCCGTGAAGCATGATCAGCGATGAGGTTCCTTTGCGCACCTGGCGAGGGGTGGTCTGCAACACCAATGACCACCAATCCGCGAAGACACCCTCACCCAGAAGTGGTCACATTGGATCACACTTAAAGGATGTCTTAGCAGGAACAAGAGAAGTACTCGGTATCTGTCGTCCACCTCTAGATCAACCAAGTGATTCCAACTTCTCCTTCTTATCCAACTTCTTCTTGATCATGTTGAACGGGTTCTTTGAATATCAAGTGCCACTTTAGTATCACAAAATAACAATAAAGGTTTTGATTGGAACGAACCCCATCGATAAGATTGCTAGGCATAATAATTCACACACACACCATATAGTATGCTCCGCGATGTAACAATATAACCTCCAAAATATGTGTGATAACCGGATGTTGATGTTCAGTCCTCCAAGGAACTGCACCAATTAGCATCGGTGTAGCACTCTACTCGTAGATGACCATGTGATGTGTCTAATAATTCTCAAAAATTGTCGGGTGTGCTTGAGGTAAAGCCTTTACGCCCTTTCCCGGTGCAGTTCTCAGCCATTCTCCCCACTGTTGGATTTCTTCCTTCTCAGCATCACATCTATCATCTGGATGAACGAGCCTACCGCAACCAAAACAAAAGTGAGGTATATTTTAAGATCAAACCATCTCCCCACTTCCTGACCTTCCGATTTCTCAAGCGTAACTCCACGTAACAGTGGCTGATCTATACGTACAACCACTCTAATCCGCAACTCCTCCCCCACGCCATACCTTCTTCATCCACATCTACAAAGATAAAATTCCAATCCATCCTCCGATCAGTGTACCATAGTACCTATTCATCATGTCCATAGGCAGATCCAGCACCTTCACCCATATATCCATCTTCTCAAAGTGCATATCAAAAGGCCTTGTTGTGCCATCAAACTTCTTCAGAAGGAGTAGATGAAAATCAAACTGCCATGGACCATTATTCATCGCATGTTTCAAATCTCCCTTTGAGCCAAATCTCACCACAAACCTATTGTCGTCGATGTCCTTGAATTGCGCAGGTTTATGGAGTCCCCAAGCACGCTGCATCGCTCTCTCTAGAGCCTCGATGATCAGTTTCAGTGGCTAAAAGATCTTACCAACTGCACCCCATCTTGCCTTCGGGGTCCGATCTGGCTCCACACGCCCTTGATGACCAAACCTCTTTCTTCCTTCTCCGTCAACACCAGATCTCGCAGTCTAGCAAACAATCATGTTGTGGCTTCATCCTACCTCTCCTTCACCGGTGATCAGGACGGTGTCCTTGCGGAACCATCCCTCGAACTTGCACATTTAGCTGGGGAAGCCATGCAGTCTCCTCTCTCACCGCAAGCACCAGACCCGCGAGAAAGAAACGAAAGAAGAAAAACCAGCACCCGAAGCGCTCCAAAGAAAAACCATCCACTCCGCCGCCGACGAAAACCACCCTTCGAGCGATAAACCCTAGCTTACCACGATCGCCTCCCCGGTCGCCTTCCAAAACATGTCAGACCCCGGATCCAAAGTTATACATAATTGTTATGTGCTCTTAGACATGATAGCCGAGAGTTACTGTGGTACCAATCCCAGACAGCATTGCACTGCCGGCGTGCCGAGAATACCGGTCACACAAACCCCTTGGAAGACTACCACGCTAATCATAACCAAGAACGCATAATAAAGAATTCAAGAATCTTGTTAAGCTGTCAGACTCGGGCTCAGAGTTATACAACAATGCTATGTGTCACTGGTCATGCTTCATAACCGAGGGTTACTGGGGTTACCACTCCCAGACCGAAGCACATCGGCAGGCGTGCTCGGAATGGATCACCGGCCACACAACCCCTCGGCTGCGCCACAACATGGAATAGCCAAAACTGCATAACAAAGAACCATTACCCTTCAACCGTGCACTTTATATCCATACACGCATCATGCACGAGATGGGTAGTGGACAATCGGTGTAAAGCAGACTCTACAACATGAAGTAACATAATATATTTCATATTAGAGGTAGCTTTTAAAAAAAGAGGTTATCACGCGCGCGGTGGACTGATGCGGGTAGGTCCCGATTTTCACGGATTTGTGCGGAGGGAAGGATGAACACAAAGAACACGCGAAGAACGATGAACACAAAGAGGGGAAATCAAACACACAAGGGTAAATAGCAAGTAGCAACCCGGCAAGAATCGACTGGTAACAAATCCCCGAGGGCAGCCCCCAATCCTCCTCTCCCAAGCACACCTTACTCTTAGGATTGTTTGTCCAATTGGTCAATCCAACCAATCCAACCTAGCCACCTAAAGATGGAAGATTAGCAAGTAATCGCAACTACAAGCGGAGCCTTGGTATCCACGCGGGATCTTCTCCTCAAGAGGAGGCCTTGGTTCATCTCCACATGTGGAGGTCTTGATTCATCTCCATAGGAGGAAAGAGACACTTTGAGAAGAAGGAGCAAGGCTACTTTAGTTCCCAAATCATAGTCTAACCCTAACCCTAGGCAGAGAAGTCCTATTTATAGTCTAGTGGACGAAAGGGTAGGTGAGGGAGGTTACATGGGCCTTCAGCCCGAATTCCTGGTGTCACAGCGGTAGTACCGCTGGTGGTGGCGGTAGTACCGCTCCTGGCGGAGGCGGTAGTACCGCTGGCCGCTGGCGGTAGTACCGCTGGAACTTGCATTTTATTTCCTCTCAGCGCTGGCGGTAGTACGTGGCCGGTACCGGACAGATACCGTTGGAGACAGTAGCTTTTGGAGACGCGCCGGTAGCGTGGGCGGTACCTCCAGCGGTACTACCGGTCCTGGAGCTGGCGGTAGTACCGCTGGTGGCGGCGGTAGTACCGCCGCCTGGAGCTTCTCTCGCTTCAGCTTCATCGCCAGGTGCCTGGCGGTAGTACCGGCCTTCTCGGTGGTAGTACCGCTGCTCTGCTTCTTCATCTTCCTCTTGACCGTCTCTTGGCCATCTTCGACACTTTCTTGGAGATCTTCATGGTAGTTGTTCCTGAGTATGCACAACGTATCCGAATGAAGTAGCAACCCATTCAAAGGAGTGTCGAGATCACACATGATAGGAGCGAATTCACCTTATCATGGAGAGCTTTGACTCTTGCTCTTGTCATTGGGCCACTTGGTGTTGTGTGCCTAGGTTGCACTACATCATCTCCCCCCCCCCTTGGAAAAGAGTCGTCCTCGACTCTTCGTCCTCATCATCACTTGGGTCACCAAGGTAAGGCGAGATGTCGGCGACGTTGAAGGTGTATGAACGCCGTACTTGGACTTTGGTATGTCGATCTTGTATGCGTTGTCGTTGATGCGCTTGAGAACCTTGAAAGGACCATCTCCTCTTGGCGCGAGCTTAGACTTTCTTCATCGGGGAAGCGGTCCTTGCGTAGATGTAGCCAAACAAGGTCTCCTTCTTCAAAGATCATGGGGCGCTTGTTCTTGTTCATCTTCGTAGCATGGTCTTTTGTGCTTCTCAGCGTGGCCCTTGTGTCTTCATGTAGTTTCTTCATGTAGCGGCGCGCTTGTCGAAGTCCATGTTGACTTTCTCGGAGTGGAAGTGGTAGCATGTCTAGCGCGGTGTAGGGGTTGGAGCCATAGACGACCTCGAAGGGTGTTCTCTTTGTTGCGCGGTGTAGTGCTCGATTGTAGGCGAACTCGGCGTGTGGGATGCACTCTTCCCAATTCTTCAAGTTAGGCTTGATCAACACACGAAGGAGTGTGGATAGGCTTCGGTTCACCACTTCGGTTTGGCCATCGGTTTGAGGGTGGTATGCGGTGGAGAATAGTTGCTTGATTCCCATCTTGGCCATCAAAGTCTTCCAAAAATAGCTCACGAACTTGACGTCACGATCCGACACAATGGTCTTGGGCACTCCATGAAGACGGACGATTTCCCTGAAAAACAAAGTAGCAATGTGTGAAGCATCGTCGCTCTTGTTGCAAGGTATAAAGTGTGCCATTTTAGAGAAGCGATCAATGACGACAAAGATGGAATCCTTGTTTGTTTTAGTGCGTGGGAGTCCTAAGACAAAATCCATAGCTATATCGGACCATGGGTGATGTGGAATAGGCAAAGGTGTGTATAACCATGAGAGTTTAGAGTAGACTTAGCTTTGAGACATGTTGAACATCGTCGCACCAAGCGGTTCACATCCGTACATCTTGGCCAATAGTAGTTTGTGGAGAGCATGGCAAAGGTCTTGTCACGTCCAAAGTGTCCCATTAAGACGCCTCCATGAGATTCCTTCAAAAGGACCAAACGAAGCGAAGACTCGGGTATACATAGTTTGTTAGCCTTAAACAAGAAACCTTTGTGCAAATAGAAATCACCAATTCCTTTGTGCTCCGAACATTGAGCGAAAATGTCTCCAAAGAAAGCATCGGTAGCATACAACTCTTTAATCTCATCCAAACCCAAGACACTAATGTCAAGACGTGTAAGTAGGTTGGCCTTGCGGGATAGAGCATCCGCGACCACATTGTCTTTACCTTTCTTGTATTTGATTACAAAAGTGAAAGACTCAATGAACTCAACCCACTTAGCATGTCTTTTGTTCAAATTTGTTTGACTTTTCAAATATTTCAAGGATTCATGGTCGGAATGAATGACAAATTCCTTAGGACGAAGGTAATGTTGCCACACATCCAAAACACGAACCAAAGCAAATAACTCTTTGTCATAAATGGGGTAATTCAAGCGAGCTCCATCTAGTTTCTCACTATGGTATGCGATGGGTCTACCATTTTGCATAAGCACTCCACCAATGCCCAATCCACTTGCATCGCATTCAATCTCAAATGTCTTAGAGAAATCCGGAAGGGCAAGGAGTGGTGCTTCGGTTAATAACCGTTTGAGCTCATTGAAAGCAAAATCATGTGCATTGCCCCAAATGAAAGGTACATTCTTCTTTGTAAGTTCATGGAGGGGGCAAGCAATTGTGGAAAAATCCTTGATGAAACGGCGGTAAAATCCGGCAAAACCAAGAAAACGTCTCAACTCCTCAAGTGATCGGAAAAGGCCAAGTCCGAATTGCTTGTATCTTGCATCATCAACTTCAACTCCATCCGAAGAAACAACAAAACCCAAGAAAACAAGTTTGTTGGTGGCAAAAGTGCACTTAGAAAGATTTGCATAAAGCTTTTCATTGCGAAGAACCAACAAAACTTGAGCAACATGAGAAGTGTGCTCTTCCAAAGACTTGCTATAATAAGGATGTCGTCAAAGTATACCACAACAAATTTGCCAATGAAAGGACGCAAAACATGATTCATGAGACGCATAAAGTAGAAGGTGCATTGGAAAGACCAAATGGCATGACGAGCCACTCATAAAGACCAAGCTTAGTTTTAAATGCGGTCTTCCATTCATCACCTTCACACATGCGTATTTGGTGATATCCACTTTTAAGATCAATTTTGGAGAATATAGCGGAACCACAAAGCTCATCGAGCATATCATCAAGTCGAGGGATAGGATGGCGATACCGAACGGTGATGGCGTTGATGGGGCGACAATCCATGCAAAGGCGAAGAGTGTTGTCGTGCTTGGGTACCAAGATGACGGGCACGGCGCACGGACTCAAGCTCTCGCGGATATGTCCCATGGCAAGAAGTTCTTGTATTTGCCGCTCGATCTCCTTTGTCTCTTCGGGGTTGGTGCGGTAAGGAGCGCGGTTTGGTAGCGGTGCGCCGGGAACAAGGTCGATGCGGTGCTCGATTCCGCGTAGAGGAGGTAGTCCCGGTGGCACTCTTGAGGGAAGACATCTTCAAAGTCCTTCAAAAGAGACAACAAAGAAGGAGGAAGGTTTGTGAAAGTGTTAGTCATAGAAACTTCACCCTTGCATATGAGCACATAGTGTAGGGTGGATGGGTTTTCTCTCAACTCCCTCATCTCTCTCTTTGTGGCAAATAGTGTAAGTTTTGTGGGAACTCTCTTTGAAGTGTCACACTCATTTGGCTTGTGGCTCTCACTCACTTTATGGTGGTCTCTCGCTCACCACTCATCTCACTAGACGAACGATCTTGTTGTGCCCTTGCAATGGTCTTGGCGTTGTCGGCGATGACTTGACTTGGTGTCATGGGACGAAGGACGAAGGTCTTGTCGTTGTTCTTGAAGCTATAGTAGTTTGTTCGTCCATCATGCATAGCACCCTTGTCAAATTGCCATGGACGCCCAAGGAGTAAGTGACAAACGTTCATAGGCACAACATCACAATCAACCGTATCTTCATAGGCTCCAATCTTGAAGGACACTTGCACCATGTGTTGAATCTTGACGGCTCCGGTATCACTCAACCATTGCACATGGTAAGGATGTGGGTGCTTCTTGAACTTCAAGTTGAGCTTATCACAAAGTTCTTTGCTCGCTAGGTTGTGGCAACTTCCACCATCTATGATGACCTTGATGGACTTTCCATTGATTCCCGCTCTGTGAAACAAGTTGCATCTTTGGTCTTCTTCTACTTGAACATTGGTGGTTAGAGCTCTTGCCACAACCAAGGAAGGGTTGTTGTCGCCATCACAATATATCTCATTTCTTCTTCTTGAGCACTTTGCATTGTGGCGACCTTGTTCAAAGCATTGTACTCATCTTCACTCATAGATTCATACTCTCCCATGTCATTGATGATCATGACCTTCTTGTTGGTGCACTCAAAAGATTTGTGCCCTTGTCCGCCGCACTTGTAGCATTGCAAAGTCTTGTGCCGGACGAAGATCCTTGAGGCGCCTTGGAGGGGAGGTACTTTCTTGAAAGGTTGAGGCGCTTGAGGTGTCGAAGTAGAGACTCTTGGAGGACCTCGAGTGTTCGCTTGAGGAAGAGCTTGTGAAGGTGTAGGAGTTGACGAAGAAGGCTTGTTGGCGTAGAATGCCTTTGTCTTGAGGTATTTGAGCTCTTCAAGCACGTGGCGCTCGGCCTTGGAAGCTTGATGTACTAGCTCAACCAAAGAGGCATATGGTTGGAACTCCACGATCTTCTTGATGGATAGTTGAGGCCATTCATGAAACGAGCCATGGATTGCTCTTCGTACTCGTTGACATTGGCTCTCATCATGGAGATTTCCATTTCCTTGTAGTACTCGTCAACCGACTTCAAACCTTGCTTCAACTCTTGCAACTTCTTGTATAAGTCTCTAGTGTAATGGCTTGGCACGAAGCGCTTGTACATGTTTCTTTCATTTCAACCCAAGTGTCAATTGGTTGTTGGTGGTTAGCGACGCGAGCATCTTGTAGTTGTTCCCACCACAAGAGGCATACTCTTCAAACTCCATCGAGGCTAAGGCAACCTTCTTGTTGTCGGAGAAGCGTTGCACGGAAGATCTTGTCAACCTTGAGTACCCATGAGAAGTAAGCTTCCGGATCACTTGTGCCGTAGAACTTGGGTATGTCAAAGCGGACGTTGGTCAAGTCATCATAGTGTCACGTGGCCACCACGTGGGAATGCACGTCCACGTCTCCTTCGTTGAGTCCATCACCATTGTGTTGGCTTGACTCGTTATCACTTGACTCGGAACGTTGGTGTTGGTGACGATCATGAGGAAGCTCTTGACGAGGCGCATGTTGAGGAGGTAGCTCTTGTTGAGGAACGGGTTGTTCGACATTGTTCGCATTGTCATGGTTTTGATGACGTGGCCTTGGAGGATGACGAGGGTGACGTCCTTGTTCACCAAAGTCATTCGCACCCGGAACGCCATTGTCATTAGCCAATGGGTCATGACGATCACGTCATATGATGCTCTGATACCATATGATGCGGGTAGGTCCCGATTTTCACGGATTTGTGCGGAGGGAAGGATGAACACGAAGAACACGCGAAGAACGATGAACACAAAGAGGGGAAATCAAACACACAAGGGTAAATAGCAAGTAGCAACCCGGCAAGAATCGACTGGTAACAAATCCCCGAGGGCAGCCCCAATCCTCCTCTCCCAAGCACACCTTACTCTTAGGATTGTTTGCCCAATTGGTCAATCCAACCAATCCAACCTAGCCACCTAAAGATGGAAGATTAGCAAGTAATCGCAACTACAAGCGGAGCCTTGGTATCCACGCCGGGATCTTCTCCTCAAGAGGAGGCCTTGGAGGATGACGAGGGTGACGTCCTTGTTCACCAAAGTCGTTCGCACCCGGAACGCCATTGACATTAGCCAATGGGTCATGACGATCACGTCGTGGTGGTGGTGGTGATGGTATGCGTGCGTGACGATCATCATTTTGGTGAGGTTGTTCTTGATGCGCATTGGCATTGTTCGCGTGAAGATCATGTGGTTGTTCAACGATAGGAGGAGGTCGTTCATGGGCGTCGCTCCTTGAATCATGTTGACGTTCTTGTCGAGGTTCATGACGTCCATGATGTGCTTGTGTCGACCTTGAGGTGCTTCTTGTACGGCTTGAGCGTGAAGGAGCTCGTTGTCGCGCAAGGTTGTTGATAGCTTCGGTCATCCGCTCCATGTTCGCATTGATTGCGTTGAAGTTGGCATCATGAGTTTGGAGACGGCGCTCGTAGCGGCCTAAGCCATCACGAACAAGGTGTCGAAGACCGACGAACTCGGATTGTGTGACATAGCCATGATCACCGCGAACTCCACCATGGATTTCCTCATCCGAGCTTGAGCTTCCGTTTGTACTTCCCCTAAACATTTTCTCAAGAAACAAGTGAGATGTGCGGTAAGGAAAACCAAGACAAACTATATCCCAAGTATAATGTGGCTTGAGAGGAGAGTATCCGGTTCTAACACCCAACACACACACTTATGAGGATAGGAAGGTATGAAGTGGCAAACGAAACAAGCAAACCCGCCGACAAGTATATTGTCAAAGGTAGAGAAAATCCACAATGATCAAGTTACCAAAGAAACTCCAACCACAAATGATGAAGAAACACACACAAAAGCGAATGATGGGGTTGGGCAACCAAGAGGGCGAGCACTCGAAGATAGGCAACCTAACGAAGACTACGTGCTCAAATGTCACCCAACACAAGAAGGACGCTAGCTCAATTGCTTTTTGTGGGCAACGGATTTGCACAAGAGTTAACACTCACACTCACTTTGGCGGTTTTCGCTTTGTCGCAACCTACAAGAGATGAAACTTGGCACCACTTGATTCTTTTTCTTTTCTCTTTTTTTTTTTTTTGATTTTTGCTTTTTGACGATGATTCCTTCTCTTTTGCTAGTGCCAAGCTCTCTAACGATACACACTCGCCAATACTTTGAAGACAAACACTCAACACGTGCAATGCCTCGCAATATCACCGAGCTAGTCCAATAGGTTAAGTTGCGCGAAAGGAAGAAGGGCTCACAACGGAAATGATGGTGGGGGAAAAGTCGAGTCCTTGGTGGCGTCGTCGCTTGGCGTTGATGATGCGTAGTTGCGGAAGCTTGTAGATGTCGTAGACGTATAGCACACCAAGAAAGGACTCAAACCCAAGAGGAAATGACAAAACGAACCGAGGAGAAAGAAAAAAATTCGGCAAAAATTGGCCCTGGCGGTAGTACCGCTGGTCCGCCCGGTAGTACCGCTCTAGCGGTAGTACCGCTGTTCTGCAGCGGTAGTACCGTTGCGCACGGATCTGCGCGATCTTGACTCGATTTTGGGCGGAAATTGGGCTCGAAAATCCTCGAATTCGTGGGAAATTGGCAAAATTAAGGCTAGGGAACGCAAACAAAGGTGGAGGGGGTACTAAAGCAACAGATCCATGGACAAAAACTACCAAAAACGCAACGAATCGACAGATCGGCTCGAATCAAGGCAAGGCTATTTTTGGTGGAAATTTTCGAATTTCTCAAAAACGAAGAAAATTTTGGTGGATTTCGGTGGAAACACAAATCAAATCCGTGTCAACCTAGAGCTCTGATACCATATGATGCGATTTTCACGGATTTGTGCGGAGGGAAGGATGAACACGAAGAACACGCGAAGAACGATGAACACAAATAGGGGAAATCAAACACACAAGGGTAAGTAGCAAGTAGCAACCCGGCAAGAATCGACTGGTAACAAATCCCCGAGGGCAGCCCCCAATCCTCCTCTCCCAAGCACACCTTACTCTTAGGATTGTTTGTCCAATTGGTCAATCCAACCAATCCAACCTAGCCACCTAAAGATGGAAGATTAGCAAGTAATCGCAACTACAAGCGGAGCCTTGGTATCCACGTAGGGATCTTCTCCTCAAGAGGAGGCCTTGGTTCATCTCCACATGTGGAGGTCTTGATTCATCTCCATAGGAGGAAAGAGACACTTTGAGAAGAAGGAGCAAGGCTCTACTTTAGTTCCCAAATCATAGTCTAACCCTAACCCTAGGCAGAGAAGTCCTATTTATAGTCTAGTGGACGAAAGGGTAGGTGAGGGAGGTTACATGGGCCTTCAGCCCGAATTCCTGGTGTCACAGCGGTAGTACCGCTGGTGGTGGCGGTAGTACCGCTCCTGGCGGAGGCGGTAGTACCGCTGGCCGCTGGCGGTAGTACCGCTGGAACTTGCATTTTATTTCCTCTCAGCGCTGGCGGTAGTACGTGGCCGGTACCGGACAGATACCGTTGGAGACAGTAGCTTTTGGAGACGCGCCGGTAGCGTGGGCGGTACCTCCAGCGGTACTACCGGTCCTGGAGCTGGCGGTAGTACCGCTGGTGGCGGCGGTAGTACCGCCGCCTGGAGCTTCTCTCGCTTTAGCTTCATCGCCAGGTGCCTGGCGGTAGTACCGGCCTTCTCGGCGGTAGTACCGCTGCTCTGCTTCTTCATCTTCCTCTTGACCCGTCTCTTGGCCATCTTCGACACTTTATTGGAGATCTTCATGGTAGTTGTTCCTGAGTATGCACAATGTATCCGAATGAAGTAGCAACCCATTCAAAGGAGTGTCGAGATCACACATGGATAGAAGCGAATTCACCTTATCATGGAGGGCTTTGACCCTTGCTCTTGTCATTGGGCCACTTGGTGTTGTGTGCCTAGGTTGCACTACATCATGGACCCTCTCCGCTTTCAAAGAAATAGTTATTCTTTTTTTCGAGAGTACGCGAATGCGTACCGTACTTTTACAGAAGGCAGAGATATGTTACAAACCATGCCATCCCTGTGCACAAGGAAGAAAGAGGGCAAAGAGAGACTCCAATACATCGACACAAAAACTAAGGCTAAATCATGACGGCATGACTTGGGCCTCCATCTCTGGCGCGCGTAGCTATGTACCGCAGCCCAGCCTCTTCCATGATAAGCGACACCACTCTGTCCGACCCAAAGTGCTGCTGCGTATTGCCAAAAGCTCTAGTGTTTCTCTGCTTCCAGAGGAGCCGAGCTCCAGTGCAGACCAGGGTGTCCCGCTTGAAAGGACAAGGATGTCGCCTAGAGGGGGGTGATTTATTCCCGATTTATTCCCGAGTTCCTCCTTTTTAGGGGAGTACGTCTCGTTGGAGGGGTGTGATTTTCAAACTCAAGACGCCACAAATGGCCTCACCCTATTCTCCGATGAACCTTGCCCAAAAGCTCGGTTCACCTTCCACTATTGATTTCCTTTTGGGCGGAAATCGAGTCCCTTACAACAATCTTGAGGCACAACCCACAAAAGGATTGGGAGCTCCCAAGTGACCACAAAAGGCCTCAACCACCACAAAAGGCGTCTAGAGTCCAATGACCCAAGAGTAATAAGCTCACATACTTTCACTTCCACGAATCTTCGTGGAGAGAGCAAACCAATGCACAAAAGCAATGGCAAGAGCACAAGTGCTCAAATCCTTCACTCTCAAATCCCACCAAAAGTAACTAATGCTTATGGGGGGAGAAGAGAGGAAGAACACCAAATCCCTCCAAGATCTAGATGCAAAAGCTTCCCCTCACTTAGAGGAGAGATTGATTGGTAGAATAGTAGATCTAGATCTCCTCTCTCTTTTCCCTCTAATTGGAGACAAGAATCATGGAGGAATAGAGAGATAGCAAGCTTGTGGAGGTCAACAATGGAGGTCAAAACTTTCTCAAAAGGTTGGGGAACCATTGGGGAAGAAGGCCCCTTAAATAGGTCAACCCAAAATCCAACCGTTGGGTGCAGATTCGCGCTGGGGCGGTACTACCACTGGCCCCAGCGGTACTACCGCCCCCAAGGGAAGAAAAACACTAAAACAAGCTAAAAACGGGCTCCAGGTAGCGGTACTACCGCCCCGGGCTACCGCTTCCGGTACCGCCGAAAACGGCTCTCGGGTGGCACCGGCGGTACCCCGGGCGGTACCGCGGCGGTACTACCGCCACAGGTAAAAACTGCAGAACCACCGGCACCAAAACGGGCATAACTTTTTCATCCGGACTCCGATTTCGATGATCTTGGGCTCGTTGGAATCGTAACGAAGAGCTTTACAAGATCATGCAGAGAAACATCATAGTCCATCATGTGAGGAGGAGACCAAATGTAGAAAGGTAAAACCTCTCTATAAAAGATGAACCGGCAAAACCTCAAAACCGAAAACGCAACAAGTTTTCCATACGAAATCCGTTTTCGGTGAACTTGGGCTTGTCATGAAGATCACAACAAGCACTAAAACCCAACAAGGAGAAAAGCCAAATAAGAACCAAGAAAGATGATAATGCCAAGTATGCAAAGGTTTAAGCTCTCCACAAAGATGCGATCAAGTTACTCACTTGAGAGCCCCTCTTGATAGTACGCCGTCTATCCTATAACCCGGTCTCCCACTAACAACATGAGACAGGTAAAATAGAAACCCTATCAAGATCATACCTTTGCCTTGCGCATTCCACTTGAGCTAGATGATGACGATCTTGATCTCTTCAAGTGGACCACCTTTCTTGATTGTGCTTTGCTTGGTGAAAACTCACATATCGCTCCCCCATACACCAATATGGGAGAGCCTCTATAAGGCACATCTTCACTTGACCAATATCTCCAAATGTGTGACAAGCTTCAAGCATAGGATTTCTTCGATATGATTCTCTTGAACTTGCACTTCATCTTCTTCTCTTAATGTATATGATGACTTAAATATTGCTTTGGTCATCATTTTATCTTCTTCTTTCAATCTTGATACCAACACATGGTGTTCAAGCAATGCCAATGGACAAGCCCTACAAGGATAGCTCAATGCAACCATTAGTCCATAGAGATTGTCATTAATTACAAAAACCACACATGAGGGCTCATGCACTTTCAATCTCCCTCATTTTGGTAATTGATGACAATCTCTTTCGAGAGGGTTTATAATATGGAATTTAACGAACAAGGAGCGGTTGCACTAACATTAAATACTACGAAAGTATGTGATGTTAGTCCAACCACATATATAGTGCAAACTCCCCCCCACAATCTATGCACGTGTGTATGAACATGAATTCATTGCATATATTGTCAACTGTTACCGGTGGTGGAGTTTCCAATATATACAAAGCCAAGCAACGAATGCAAAGGCAAGAAAGACAAATACTTAAGAACCAATCAAAGTATAAAGCCGAATTCCATAAACCCTCCAAAACTTCTCCCCCATTGGCAACAATTGCCGAAATGGGCAAAACGTTTTCGAAAGCCAACATAGTGAGAGTTCCTCCACGAGTTAGCTTTTCTCAAAAAATGAGTATAATCAAGTGGACATTTCCACCGATCAATAAAAGGAGGAAATCAAACTATATTTAGAATCCAAAGATTGCAACAAAATAGCAAAGGGAAAAACAGCTCAACAAAAGAGGCAAGCAATCAAAGGATCCGAAAACCAATTGGACACAAGAAGATTTTATGATAAGATCAACCAAATGTTCAAAGAAAATCATGAGGGAGCTCCCCAAGGTACGTGCACAATGTAGGATTTGAATTTTAATATGGTGTGCACAACATGGAATTCTCACTCCCTCCTAGATAATTTTGAACACAAATAAGTGCAAGAAGGCTTAAAGATAGAAAAGAAGCAAAACCACTTCCAACAAGGAAATGTTGAGCAACAAGAGAAAGAAGCGACAAATAAACACTTGCTCAACCGAAATAGATGGGTGTGATAAGGAGAGGCATTTTAGGAGACTAATGCAAAGATGAGCATAGCATCAACATAGTCGTTCAATATAAGTGGCACATAGTGCATATCATGTTTTTCCATAAACACAACCCAAACGTTGAAGCAAATAGGTCCACAAGCTTATTAAGGTCCAAAAAGGAATACCAAATGAAAAGCAAAGCTTGTGCCTTTTAGAGACCACCAAAGAATCAAAAGTAATAAAAAGGGTGGTCACTAACGAATTGGAATATCAATTAAAGATGAAACTACTCTCATGTGTATAAGTTTCCTAGTAGACACTGATGCATGTAAAATGCATACATGAACTTTGCACTTTAATTGCTTATATTCCAATCATATTTGCATCATATAAGGGTTATATCAATGTTTTATAATGATTTTGGAAATACTTCATAGTTTTCCCATTTATTTGGAATTAACCCTGTTTTTCCAGAAAACGTCTTTTTTAGTGTTTCAGACTTTCTGGGAGCTTCGGGACTCCAAAAAGGGCAAGGTCAAAGAGCACGGTTCAGAATTTTCGAGACGAACGCAATGGGCTTAAATTGAAGACCAGAAGCCCAACAGGCTGGAAATGGGGAGGTCCCACGCGGCCTAAAGTACATGGCCGCGTGGGCCTATCTCGTTTCCACCTCGGAGCTCCGTTGCCGTCGATTTTTCTTCCACCGACTCCGTCTTGACCTAAAAACGTCTATAAAAAAGGTCCCCTGGCGTTTCGCGAAAGGAGGCGGCGGAGAAACACAAAACCACGAAACAGGAGACAGAAGGCTGCCGCCGGAGAAGATCGGAGGGGGGAAACGCCGCCGGAATCGCCTCCGGAGGGCTCCACCCCCCTCCGGCGTGTTCATCATCAACATCTTCATCGCCGTTGCTGCCTCCCATGATGAGGAGGGAGTAGTTCTTCATCGGGGCTGAGGGCTCTACCGGTAGCTATGTGGTTCATCTCTCTCTCCCATGATGTGATCTTTATGTGATCATGAGCTCTGTAGTCTAATTGAATTCATGGATGTTTCTCCTTCATTGTTTGTGCTACTCAAGTGGTTTTATTAATGTAATTTCCAGAGTCACCTTTGTCCCATGGTGTGAAGTTGACAGTGTGCGCACCGTGTGTGACTCTTAGGCTAAAGGTTACAGAAATACTTACCATGAGTTATTCTTTGTGTTGGATGTCACTATAAAATTGTGGTGTTTGTTTAGTACTATTTTGGGGCACTCATAGTGACCTTGGGGTTCCCTAGATGTGGAAGACAGACTTTAATGTGTGCTTTTGTAGCCCTACACGATGGTCTTGGTGTTCTATGATATTGTGGTGTTTGTTCACTCAGACTTTAAGGTGCGCTCTTGTAGCCCTACGCAGTAGATTGGTATTTCTATCCAACGGGAGAATAGTTCAGAGTAGCAAAGTGAAGAGGAAATATCTATGTATTCAATTGTTGGGAGTGTCCACTAGTGAAAGTATGATCACTAGGCCTTATTTCCAAGCATCCTAGAAAACCTTTGTCTTGTCCTCTTGCATTGAAGAGGATTGGGACACTTCCACATTCTTGCCTTGTTACATCAAACTTCCATCCATTAAATCAACCACCTTGTTCCTTAAACTTGTTTAGTGCATAATCAACTAAAACTTGTGACACTTTAGTTGTAGGGAATAGATAACTTTTCCTTCTTGCTCCTGCGGATCGATACCTTACTTCCACATTGAGAGGTGCTACAGTGATCCCTTGCTCTTGGGGGTTATCAAGTACTTTTCTGGCGCCGTTGCCGGGGAGCGTAGCGCTTAAGTTTCTATTCTTGTGTGCACTAGACTAAGCTTGGGGAGGTTCCTTTTATATCCTGCAATCATCTAAGCTTGGGGAGGTTCTTTAACTTGTTTAATGATACTATGTCTCCAGAAATTCGCTTTGGAGCTCGGGCTCATATGCTCCCGTTATTTTCGACAAAATTTAGCAAATTGAAAACTCATCAAAAAATTCCGAAAAAAATCATGCATGTACCTGACCATGTTGCGCACCACCATGATTTTTTTCGCGCCGAAATGACATCTTACGCGCTCTGTACAAAAATGACAAATTTCCTGTCAGATTTGAGATTCAAAATTTGAATTTTCTGACACGAAATTTGTCATTTTTGTACAGGGCGCGTACGATGTCATTTCGGCGCGAAAAAAATCATGGTGGTGCGCAACATGGTCAGGTACATGCATGATTTTTTTCGGAATTTTTTGATGAGTTTTCAATTTGCTAAATTTTGTCGAAAATACCGGGAGCATATGCTCCCGGGAGCCAAAACGCTGCTCTCCTATGTCTCCCATTTATGATGATGAATATGATATTTTCAGTCCACCTACTATTGAGGATAAAATTTATGTTGATTATTCTATGCCTCCAATTTATGATGATTACATTAATGGATGTGATATTTTTACTCCCACTATTACTAATGAAACTGTTTATGCTTATGTGGAGAGTAATGATACTTTTATGCATATGGATCATGATAAGAATGTTTCATGTGATAGATATATTGTTGAGTTTATCAATGATGATACTGAAAGTTTTTATGATTCCATATATCTCAAAAATATTATGTCTTCTCTCTTTTTGTTGAAAATTTTGAAGTTGCACTTGCTTTGCCTTCCTATGCTAGTCACTTTGTGCTTTATTGATTTATTTTCTTACAAGATCCCAATGCATAGGAAGTGGGTTAGACTTAAATGTGTTTGATATTTGCTTCTTGATGCTCTTTTATATTCAACTCTTATTCCTATGTGAGCATCATTAAAACTATCAAGCCTAGCTATATGGCTATAAAGAAAGCGCTTTGCGGGAGGCAACCCGGTTATTTTTGTGTGTGATTTTTCTTTGTGTCCTCTTGCTGTAACAAGAGATTTTGTGTCTAGATAGTTTCTGGAGATTTTAATAAAGTGCCAAGTTTTACCCATTTTGGTCTTGAAAAGTTGCTTATAGCGTTCGGAGATTTTATTCCTGCACAAGTCAGTGCACGGTATGATTTTTAATTCTTATTCTGTGACTCCGAATGAGCTCATATTTGAACTGTAGTTGCAACTTTTCATCCTCTGTATGCATGAATTGTTTCGGAATTTTTCGAGAAAGTTTGGTAGGGTAGAAAAATACGTTTTGCTGCTGCTGTTTTTCTGGACAGATTCTGTCCCATTTTGTTTGATGCATGCTTTGAGCTTTTAAGTTGAATCTTTTTGATCCAATTGAGTTTATGAGTAGGCATACAACATTATACACTTTCTGAACATCTCATATGAATTTTTGTTCAAGGATTATATGCAGCAAGAAACCTATTTGTTTATCACTATTAATGCACCCCACAGAAAAGAGATGGGAGAAACGGTGTTTTGAAGTTTTTTCACAGGGATTGGAGGAGATGCACCAAGAGCTATCCAAGGATGGTGAAGACCATAAGCTTGGGGATGTGAAGACAACCCCGCTGGACCTACACACTCTCGGTTTGCACACGTCCAACTTCTGTTTTTCGATCGAAACACTTTATCGCATAAACTTGGAGCGTCGTTTTTGTTTTTGTTTGAGTCTTGAGAGACCACCACACTATCATTTATATATGAGAGAGCTACTGGAAATATGGGTTGAAATATGTTGGATGCTTTTATAAATTGGGAAAAGGGATGTTTGATTGATTTTTAATGATACATATAGTTGCATGATTCATGAGCTTGTTTATGAGTAATAGTTTGCAAATTCTTTTTGTAGAGCTATCACTTATTCATGTTTTGGTGCTGATTGTTATTTTACTTGGTTTAACATGGATTAGTTAGTTCTATGGACACTCATGCATGCATCTAGATGGTCAACTTTCTCCCTTTTGCTAGCCCAAACATTCCAACAAGTCAAAACTTGTTTCCAACACCTTCAACCAAAGTTATTCCAGTGAGTCCACCATATCTACCTCTAGCTATATGCTATTCCGAGTATGTTCATCATGATATTTGTGTTATCTATACCTCTGAATGAAAATGATTATGTTATTGATTGCCATGGGAAAAGTTGGTTATATAGCTCTCACGAACTTGATGCACATTTTACTATCATTGCAATAAATAAAACATGACCCATTGTGATTAAGATTATGATGCTAGTGGCTTGATAAATGTTCGAGGTTGGGAGTTAGCCCATATGTGCTGTCACATGCAAAGCTTTCAACATGCTCCTTCATCTCATTTAGTTGATATCATGTACTTTTGTTTATGGATGCCTATCATGATGAAATGAGGTGGAAATGAAGTAGTTCAAATGAGTTTGTATAAATGGTTAGAGAGACGCCTGGGCCGCTAATCTAAGCCATGCATTATTCATGGTGGAAATTTACTTACATGCTATGGTGAATTATCTATGACACACCTTACAATAAAAAGCTATTCCAATGGTAAATAAAAAGGGTGTTGAGGTTTTTCATCTTGTTTGTTTGTCTTGTCATTTTGATATGGGCTTGTTCCATATCCTGGGACAAGAGGTACCCCAGTTGACGCTCTTGATGATACTATTATTACTTACAATGATATATAACTTGAACTTGCTTTGTTTCCTAAGTTGAGTAATCATGGTGTAGGTACTTGTATTCAAGGGGCATGAGACATCCAACCTTTACTTTGTCAAGCACACTACTCATATTTTCTCTCACATTAAACTTAATCATTCAAGATGCTATGATAGGGGAATGAGAGCTTGACACCAAGTATTACCACATTGCAATCATTAACTTAAGTAGAGAGTTTGGAGGTTAGATGAAACTTATGCATGCTTTACCTCTACTCACTTATTCATCTTTCCAAAGTGTCCACCAAACATATTCAGATTTTCATCATCACTCTATGACCAATGTAGGATGTCCATACTTATCATTATGCATACATGTGTTCCATATTACTTGCTTCTATGTTACACTTTGTGAACTATCAATGAACATCCTTGTCTTGAATACTTGATATCACTTCATAAACTATTTGCATATTGCTACTCCTTTGAAGAATGAATCATTTGACTATATGTAGCAATAGTAATCATCTTTGATATTCATTGTTAAGTATTAAATTGCAAAGTCCATGTTAGTTTTATCATCTTCATACTCGAGGACGAGCATGGATTAAGCTTGGGGATGTTGATGCATGTAAAATGCATACATGAACTTTGCACTTTAATTGCTTATATTCCAATCATATTTGCATCATATAAGGGTTATATCAATGTTTTATAATGATTTTGGGAATACTTCATAGTTTTCCCATTTATTTGGAATTAACCCTGTTTTTCCAGAAAACGTCTTTTTTAGTGTTTCAGACTTTCCGGGAGCTTCGGGACTCCAAAAAGGGCAAGGTCAAAGAGCACGGTTCAGAATTTTCGAGACGAACGCAATGGGCTTAAATTGAAGACCAGAAGCCCAACAGGCTGGAAATGGGGGGGTCCCACGCGGCCTAAAGTACATGGCCGCGTGGGCCTATCTCGTTTCCACCTCGGAGCTCCGTGCCGTCGATTTTTCTTCCACCGACTCCGTCTTGACCTAAAAACGCCTATAAAAAAGGTCCCCTGGCGTTTCGCGAAAGGAGGCGGCGGAGAAACACAAAACCACGAAACAGAGACAGAAGGCTGCCGCCGGAGAAGATCGGAGGGGGGAAATGCCGCCGGAATCGCCTCCGGATGGCTCCACCCCCCTCCGGCGTGTTCATCATCAACATCTTCATCGCCGTTGCTGCCTCCCATGATGAGGAGGGAGTAGTTCTTCATCGGGGCTGAGGGCTCTACCGGTAGCTATGTGGTTCATCTCTCTCTCCCATGATGTGATCTTTATGTGATCATGAGCTTTGTAATCTAATTGAATTCATGGATGTTTCTCCTTCATTGTTTGTGCTACTCAAGTGGTTTTATTAATGTAATTTCCGGAGTCACCTTTGTCCCATGGTGTGAAGTTGACAGTGTGCGCACCGTGTGTGACTCTTAGGCTAAAGGTTACAGAAATACTTACCATGAGTTATTCTTTGTGTTGGATGTCACTATAAAATTGTGGTGTTTGTTTAGTACTATTTTGGGGCACTCATAGTGACCTTGGGGTTCCCTAGATGTGGAAGACAGACTTTAAGGTGTGCTTTTGTAGCCCTACACGATGGTCTTGGTGTTCTATGATATTGTGGTGTTTGTTCACTCAGACTTTAAGGTGCGCTCTTGTAGCCCTACGCAGTAGATTGGTATTTCTATCCAACGGGAGAATAGTTCAGAGTAGCAAAGTGAAGAGGAAATATCTATGTATTCAATTGTTGGGAGTGTCCACTAGTGAAAGTATGATCACTAGGCCTTATTTCCAAGCATCCTAGAAAACCTTTGTCTTGTCCTCTTGCATTGAAGAGGATTGGGACACTTCCACATTCTTGCCTTGTTACATCAAACTTCCATCCATTAAATCAACCACCTTGTTCCTTAAACTTGTTTAGTGCATAATCAACTAAAACTTGTGACACTTTAGTTGTAGGGAATAGATAACTTTTCCTTCTTGCTCCTGCGGATCGATACCTTACTTCCACATTGAGAGGTGCTACAGTGATCCCTTGCTCTTGGGGGTTATCAGACACCAATCATGAAGATATAAGTCCACAAAGAAACATGCACATACAAAATAGTACTACGGTGAAGAACATGATATCCTAGTGGAAGTCATATATATACCAATAAGATTTTTGCTTTAAAGCATAGCACAAAGCTCAATTTTATCTTAAAAGGATATAGATGAACTTCCATCAAAATCTCATCAAAGCATCAAGAATATCCACAATGGAAAAAAGATAGTTGGGATGCTCCGAGAAAGATAACAAGTATCACAAAGGGCAAATGATTTTGCAAATTCATCAATATTGCATATGAGAGACTTTGAGAAGAATTGCTAGATTAACATATTTGGGATTGGAGAATCAATAAAATAATTATATATATTCCCTTGATACGTAATCATCCCGGCTTGCTCACATTTGCAATAAAAATGTTTTGATAAAGGCTTTGCAAGAACACATCAAATGCAATAAAGATTCATGCCAAGAAACAACCTACACAAGGTTGAAAGCTAGTAAAGAAGGCATGAGGTAGATACTTGTTACCGAGATAGCATTGGTGATGTAGAGGATAAGAGTTCTCGATCATCCAAGCTTGGCCCCAATAAGCACATGGTGACACCACCTTCCTTGTATATGAGACAAGCTTCCAATGCATCTCCAATGTACCTAAAACAAATTCAAGTACAAAATGGTACCCAAACTTATTTGGTCCAAAGTAGTTAGAGCAACTACAATACATAGGACAAACTCCACATACATATGTGCATATTGATATGAAATTGAATTTCATGCACATCTTAGCCATTTGGGATTTTATGGAGTTTATCCTATATATTGGATCAAAGAGTGTAAGCATGCCATAAGATATACATATAGTAAATATGCATGCACAACACTTTCAAGAACCAAAAGAGATACAATTTGGACAAAACACCAATTAAATCAAGAAAGCTCACACAAGTGTGACAAGAAAAAGAACTGCCCAAATTATATCAAGGACTCAACTCAACACATGATTGAAGATACCACATTGAAAAGATACCAAACGAAGGTAAGATACCAAATGATGAAAATACCATCAAGGAATAAACCAAACCCTCTACACTTCTCATGATAGCACAAAGTACCAAGACGAGAAATGTTTGTCTGCCAAAGAGACACGTCATCGGGATCAAATACCAATTGAAGACAACTAATGTTCAAAGCATATATGATTGCTCCCCCGAGATATGTGCATTATTTATGATCTTGCATTTGAATACAAAATGCACAAAAATGGGATCATCACTTTCCATACATATTATTAAAACACTAGTCATGTTCAAGCAAAGCAATAGGGTACAAAACCAATTCAAAGAATGATGTTCTACTCAATATAGGATAGCTTCCGCAAGAATAGTGCATTATCTAGAAGTATGACTTTGAATGTAAATGCACAAGAATGGGATCATTGCTTTTCCTATCTCAAGAAAGCATAAAACAAATTTTGTGTAGAGCAACAAGGATCTAAAAGATACAAGGATGACAAGAGGATTTAGATCAAACCAAGTCCTTGGCAATAAAAATAAGGCAATTCAAAGCAAGAGTCAAAAATGAAGATGGTCTACAAATTCCACCACAATTATGAGTATCACTTGTCATTGACAAGGAGCATATGGAGACAATTCTCGATGGTATATAGGAATGATATTAAAGATCAACTTCACACCAAATAAGCATATGGCAAAGGATAGGAATTAAAAGCCATGCTTAGATAGATAGATATCCTTGATAGCTTCAATATTCACGCGATCATGCAAAGTAACTCCAAAGAGTAGCTTGGAAAGCCGTACCAAGAACGTCCATCACAAACAAGATCCAAAAGAGTGATTAAATAAAATCATTTTAACACATATGGAACTTGTTTGAGCAACATGCCACATAGGAACAAAATTATTTACAAAATCAATTCTAGGTGGAAATACCTCACATGTTCAGATTTTTTAGGTTTGTAATATGCACAAAGCTTATTACTCCCCCATAATGTGATAATCCAAATTTTCTTAACAAGAGGCAAATAAAACCAACTAGAGATGATTAATGGACATTATAGAATTTGAATTTCTCATGAGAATGACATACCACATAGAGAGTAGATAATAATGATATATCATCACTAAGTGGCATTCCTCATGTACACACATTGTTAGGATTGTGAACTGCACGAAGCACATCACTCCCCCAAAATGGGATAGTCCATTAATCTCTCAAATAGAGAGCCAACAAGATAAGATGTCAAATAAAGACAATAAGGCTCAACACAAGTAAATGGTGTGCAAACCAACATACACATACTTGATTACTCAAGATAAGTACGTAGAGAGCACAACACATACAAACACTAGTAAGGTACAAAACCAAACACATGCAACGGTGCAAGTAACTTTCAATGTATATATGATATAAGCACAAGTTACCGCAAGGAGGAACATTAGATAAGAGACAGAACAATATAATCTAAATGACTTGGCTCTAGAGATTATAGTTGATGAAGATCCCTTAATTCCTCATGATGTAGCCAAGTCTCCAATGCCCTCCAACAACACCTATTGATCAAGTTTTAGCTTGTTGGTTCCCAACCAAGTTGGGTCCTAAGAGGTTAGTCACAATAGGCTTGGCAACCCAAATGGTGCTTTCCTTGACACCACTTTGAGTACCAACATATTTGGCAAACACATTGCCAACCTTATCCTTCCGAAGAGAATAAACATCATCAATAATAATGGGGTTGGATAAGGTACCATTAGTGCATGAAGAAGCAAAGTGGCCCTTCTCATGACATAAGTAGCAACATTGGCTTTTTCCCTTCTTCTTAGCTGAAATCTCAACTTGAGGAGGAATAGCTTGATTCTTCTTGGGAAGTGGCCTTTCTTCAACTTGAGAAACTTGAGTTTGAGCTTGAGGCCTCTTCCCTTGTTGCTTCTCACCAAGGGACTTCTTCTTCAAAGGGCAAGATCTAACATGGTGACCTTCAACTTTGCACTTGAAGCAAACAATCTTGGCCGAATCTTTAACTTGTTCTTGGCCCTTGTTCTTCTTGTTAGACTTGGACTTGTTATTGTTATTGGAGTTGAATCCAAGTCCACTCTTGTCATTGGGGCGTCTTTGAACACTCAACACACTGTCAAGTGTGGACTTCCCAACATGACGCTTTTCCAAATCTTTCTTCAAAGAAGTGACTTGGGCCTTGAGCTCTTTCAATTCCTCTACATGGTTAGTATCAACAAAAACACTAGAGGAAGTAGATGCTTCATTGTTAGAGCAACAAGGCATGGAAAGTAATTTATCACAAGATGTAGCAATATTGTGAGTGGATGAATCACAAGGACTAGCACAAGGCAATAAAGCATTTAGAGTAGAAGTAGTGCCATTGTCCACATGAGGCTCACAAGATGTTACCTTTGTAGTGATAGCCTCATGAGCTAACTTTAGCTTCGCATGGGATGCTAGAAGATCCTTATTAGAGCTAGAGAGCTTTTCATGACTTTCTCCCAATTTCCCATAATTGCTAGTTAGCAACTCAAGTTGAGCCCTTAGCTCAACATTCTCCTTCAAAATAGATGCTTCACAAGAAGTGGAGTTAGTAGCATAAACATCATTAGCATTAGAAATGGAAGAAGATAACTTGGCAAGCTCATCATTCAACCTAGCATTTTCCTCAATAATATTAGCATGATCACAAGAGGGAGTAGAGGAACTAGGCACATCATTTTTAGATAGTTGAGTTTGGAGTTGATCATGAGACTTGGTAAGGAGAGAGTGTTCACTTTCCAAAGCCTTATGAGCTTTGTCAAGTCTCTCTATATCCTCAATTAGTCTAGCATTGCCAACACCAAATTCAACTTTTTCCTTTTTAAGCATTTTATATTTAGCAATAGCATGATCTCTTTCCTTAATGATTTTAGCAAAAATAAGATCATTTGTTTCATCAAGAGATTCAAGTTTCTCCTCAAGAGACACTCGAAGCTCATGCTCTTCCTCAAGAGCATTTTCTAAATATGATTTTTCCATAGCATCCTCTCTTTCGATCCTTTCCTTTTCTTCAACGATTTCCTTGCACTTAATAGCATAAGTTAAAATTTCACACAAATAAGAGCAAGCTTTACTACCTTTAGGGAGAGCACTAAAAACCATCTCACTTTTTTCTTTTAACGAGTCAATATAATCCTCTTTTAATCCATAATAATCCTCATCCTCATCATCACAAGATGTAGAGGGTTCCAAAGGTGGAGATACCTTTGAATCCCTAGCCATAAGGCAAAAGTGAGTAATGGACGATGATGATGAAGAATTGCTTGAAGCACTATTGAGGTCCATGTCTTGTTCCAACAAGTGTTGGGTTTTCTCTACATTGTTAGCCACACAAGTACTAGAGGAAATGGAAGCATTGTTTTCATGGCAACAAGACATAGAAATCATATCATCATGAGATTTACTTAAGCAACTAATACATGATATGCAAGGACTATCAACACTAGCATGTAGGACATTTGAAGTGCTAGAAGAGTTTAAGTCCAAAGATAGAACATTGTAATGAGATAGAGATGAAGTATAGTCAATAGAATATTCACCGTCAACAAAGCAATTTCTATCACCACTCACCATATCATTACCTTGTGACAAATCATATGTTGGTGGAGTGGAAAAAGTTGTGAACTCATCACAGCCGGAGGTGGAAGGAGAACAATCATACTCAATAATGTTGGACACTTCATATTTATCTTGAAGCTTGGTCCAAAGCTCATGAGCGTTACGAAAAGGCATGATTGATGCAAGAACTACATCGCTCAAAACACAAATGAGACCATTAGATACTTGAGTATCGAGATGAGAGTTTTCCTCATCCTCTAAAGATAATTCTTGCGAATCCTTTGGAGGAGAAAAATCCACATCTACAATACTCTTGATAAAATTTGGACCCATGGCCCTAAAAAGATTAAGCATGTGAATTTTCCAAACATCATAATTTGTGCCATCGAATATAAAAGTGGGATCGTGCACTAATTCTCTAAACGACATCTTTACTCTCTAGGCGGTAAAGCCCAAAAAGAGAGCCCAGGCTCTGATACCAATTGAAAGGATAAGGATGTCGCCTAGAGGGGGGGTGAATAGGCGATTTAAAACTTTTCTGGTTTAGGCTTGATAAGAACACCAAATCCCTCCAAGATCTAGATGCAAAAACTTCCCCTCACTTAGAGGAGAGATTGATTGGTAGAATAGTAGATCTAGATCTCCTCTCTCTTTTCTCTCTAATTGGAGACAAGAATCATGGAGGAATAGAGAGATAGCAAGCTTGTGGAGGTCAACAGTGGAGGTCAAAATTTGCTCAAAAGGTTGGGGAACCATTGGGGAAGAAGGCCCCTTAAATAGGTCATCCCAAAATCCAACCGTTGGGTGCAGATTCGTGCCGGGGCGGTACTACCGCTGGCCCCAGCGGTACTACCGCCCCCGGGAAGAAAGAACACTAAAACAGGCTAAAAACGGGCTCCAGGTAGCGGTAGTACTCGATGGTACTACCGCTTCCGGTACCGCCGAAAACGGCTCTCGGGTGGCACCGGCGGTACCCCGGGTGGTACCGCGGCGATACTTCCGCCACAGTAAAAAACTGCAGAACCACCGGCACCAAAACGGGCATAACTTTTTCATCCGGACTCCGATTTCGATGATCTTGGCCTCGTTGGAATCGTAACGAAGATTTTTATAAGATCATGCAGAGAAACATCATAGTCCATCAAGTGAGGAGGAGACCAATGTAGAAAGGTAAAAGCTCTCTATAAAAGATGAACCGACAAAACCTCAAAACCGAAAACGCAACAAGTTTTCCATACGAAATCCGTTTTCGGTGAACTTGGGCTTGTCATGAAGATCACAACAAGCACTAAAACCCAACAATGATAAAAGCCAAATAAGAACCAAGAAAGATGATAATGCCAAGTATGCAAAGGTTTAAGCTCTCCCCAAAGATGCGGTCAAGTTACTCACTTGAGAGCCCCGCTTGACAGTACGCCGGCTATCCTATAACCCGGTCTCCCACTAACAACATGAGATCGGTAAAATAGAAATCCTATCAAGATCATACCTTTGCCTTGCACATTCACTTGAGCTAGATGATAACGATCTTGATCTCTTCAAGTGGACCACCTTTCTTGATTGTGCTTTGCTTGGTGAAGACTCACATATTGCTCTCCCATACACCAATTTGGGAGAGCCTCTATAAGGCACATCTTCACTTGACCAATATCTCCAAATGTGTGACAAGCTTCAAGCATAGGATTTCTTCGATATGCTTCTCTTGAACTTGCACTTCATCTTCTTCTCTTAATGTACATGATGCCTTGAATATTGCTTTGGTCATTACTTTATCTTCTTCTTTCAATCTTGATACCAACACATGGTGTTCAACCATTGCCAATGGACAAGCCCTACAAGGATAGCTCAATGCAACCATTAGTCCATAGAGATTGTCATTAATTACAAAACCACACATGAGGGCTCATGCACTTTCACCGCTCCCTCTTCTTCTTGATGTCCCTCTGCCCACTCCGCTGCGCGTGCCACCACACCTCTAAGGTGTCGTCCATGTCAGGGGCCGTTGTTGTCAGCCCTCTGCTCCAGAAGCACAGAAACTAGGTCTCCCTCGCGTACACGCATTGCACGAGGATGTGCTCCGCCGTGTCTTCCTCCTGCAGGCATGTTTAGCTAGCAGCGGTGGCTGCCTGCAGTCTGTGCCGATGTTTGCGGTCTGAGGTCCAGATCCTGTGCTGGATTGCAAGCCATGTAAAGTGTTTGCTCTTCGGTGTCGCCCAGCTCTTCCAAATCGGTTCTGCCATCTGAAACCTGATCCCTCCTTGAACCAGTGCATTGTAGGTGGATCTGACGGAGAAATTCCCGGAGGGCTCCGAGGGCCACCTGAATTTGTCAACTCCGTTTGTGCTCCTATCCACCCCGGCCGGTGACTGCGATCCACAATTTGAGGCATTCCCTGGTCACGGTTCCGTCAATTTCGCCCGCAATGTCAGAGATCCATATGTTGTTCTCCAAGGCTTGCGCGGCAGTTCGGTGATTGCGATTTCGAGTGCCCACTAAGGCCGTCAGATTAGGTGCAAAGTCCACCGCTGCCATGCCATCGATCCATCGATCACTCCAGAACAGCACCCGCGATCCATCTCCAACTGCAATTCGGACCAGGCTGTCAAACACCGCACGAGCATCAGAGTCTTGCATCATGGGAGCCCCTGCCATGGCCGTGTCAGGTTAGTTCTCTTCAGCCATTCCTATCGAACACGGAGTGCTAGGCCCTCCAGTCTGAAGTCCTTAACGCCCAGGCCACCCATCTCCTCCGGGCTGCAAATTTTGTGCCATGCCACTAGGCATTGGCCTCCGTGGGCTCTCTCCTTCGCTGCCTAGAAGAATCCCTTCACGCTTTTCTCCACCTCCTCGAGGAGCTAGACTGGAGCCTCGGCGACGAGCAGGTGATGAACCGGTCTCGCATCGATGACAGATTTGACCAGGACCAGCCTACCCGGCCTCACAATTAACCCCCGCTGCCATGTCGGCACGATGTTGACCGTGGCGTCCAGCATGGGCTGCCACTCCGCCTTGGTGAGAGGTCGAAGCACCAACTGCAATCCCAGGTACCTGATTGGGAATGTAGTGATTTTACAGTTAAGCACCCTCTCCACCATTTCCTTTTCCTGCTCGACGCCTCGGATCAGGGTCGCCGAAGATTTCCTATAGTTGACAACCAGGCCTGAGGCCTGCCCAAAGCCCTTAAGAATATCCTTGATCGTAGCCAGGTCCAATTCAGTGGGCTTGATGAACACTACCACATCGTCCGTGTAGGCAGACAGGCACTGCGCCGGCGAGCAGTTGGCAATTGGCGACTATACCCCCTGGTCAACCGCACGACATACCACCAACATGATCACCTCCATCGTCAGAACAAAGAGCAGCGGGGACAATGGATCTCCCTGACGGAGTCCGCGCGCGTGCCAGATCTTATCCCCTGGCACTCCATTTACCAGTACTCGCGTTGAAGCTGTTCTCGGTGCAATGGTGATCCAGTTGAGCCAAGCATCAGGGAAGCCCATCTTCCTCAGGATCTCGAAAAGAAATGCCAATCTAAGCAGAACTCCTTTTTCCCTTCTCCTGTTTATTAGCCTCGCAATTTGCCTCACCAATATGAAATTGTCATGTAGGCTTCTTCCCTTGATGGAAGCAGATTGGTTGGAGCTCACCAATTGCTCCATTTTTGGTCTCAACCGGTTTGCGAGGACTTTGGTGAACAACTTCGCGAAGCTGTGAACTATGATGGGTCTGTAGTCGCCCACCTCTTCAGCATCGGCCTTCTTTGTATTACCAAATCCATGTCAATTTCGGACGAGAGGATTACTCGGCATTTTGCTGAATGGCATTCCGGTCACTTATCTAGAAACTCAACTAGTGGTAGTGGGTATACTGCACTTTGTAAATATTCAATGTTATCGAATTGCACGGACCGACCATTTCTACCTAGAACTAGAGTTGTTGGAAGAATGTACAACGGTGCGTGCATTTTCTGATGACTTGCATAAAAAATAATATCGGGCGACCAAAAAATATAAGATGACGCATGCAATGCAACTGGTATGATACTTGTTTTTGGATGCGATTGGGATTGTTCACTGGTGTGCATCTGTGCATGCACAGCAGATGCACTATTGTGTCTAGCTAGCTCTGGTATCTGTCCATAGCGACTTGCATTGCCGCCGGTGGGCCGATGGCACGCATGCACTAGTGCCTTTTCAGTTCTGGTTGCCCGGCGTGGAAGCCAAGCACCACAAGGATCGACCCACTACACAAAGGCTGCGACGACCAGCATTCTGCACCCTAGCTTGTCTACGAAGTTGCAGAATTTCCATCCAATAAAATCAAGGGTCCATGCACGAGGTAAGTGCTTTGAGGCAGAAATTTCTACTCTTTCAAAATAAGTGTCACAGATTTAAACTGGTGTTAGTTTAAAACTGCCACAGATGATACTTTTTTTTGGGTTCCCATTACGTAAGAATAGGATTGAACCGAAATTTTAGATATCGACGACCAACGATTGGCGACAACTCATGGATCATTTCTTACATCTGAAAACAAGCCTATCAATATAAAAGATAAACATTTTCCCTCACTTAAAACAATAATTAAGTAAAGCCTGGACTAGCCTAGCCTTGTCCAGCATGGTCCATGAGGTTCCTGCTTTGAGAGTATCCATGGATTCCTTCGAACACTTCTACCAAAAAAAAATGAACCGCTTCCTATGAAATGGCTAAGCATGCACCGGGGACCAACGGTTTGCGGTCTCATAACTCGCGGACCATTTCATTTGTCAAAACATTCAGTGACTACGCTCCATGCAAATACTCCTACAAAAGTGCTAATTTCGGTGCGCGACATGATTATTATTTATGTCATCATCGTCGATATAATCAGTGCGATCTCCATTATCATCGGTCTAATCGGTGGGATCTCCTTAGACGAGACACAATGGGGGTATCATAAGTGGTATCATGCATGTCACGTTGGCAAAAAGCTGACGTGTCACTGCAATTAATAATGAAAGAGATGATGATGATATCATAGGTAGATACCGTAACATAACGGATTTCAATGCAAGATGAGTCTACGGTCTAATAAATGTAGTACTATATGATACCACATATATGTTACTACTCATTGTGTAACTAGTAACATAGACTAGTATCATGTGCATGATACTAGTATATGATACTCCTCATTATGACTAGTCTTAGCCTCGTTAAGTATGGACCAACAACATCTCTTGTGTGTGGCTTTGTGAGAGAAGTGCATGCCAACCATCTGCTCTTCATCTTCCACAGAGGATGATATGACCCGTCTGCACACCAAAAGCGTGGAAGGTTGCACAATAGCATGTTTACAGTATGCTGATTCCCACCCGAGCAATTGATATTTTCCGCATAGTTGATTCGCCACTGACAACTGAAATCTGGTGATCCTCCCACTCAAGTTAAGCCATTCCTCCAAAATCCAGGAACCACGAATTGTTCCTCTGCATTGTGCTCCCCAGGTGCCTATCACCATTAGCTACCCAAGCAAAGCACATGTTACCTACCACTCCAGTCCATTGGAGCAGCCTTCGGTATACCCAACGGTTTTTTTCTTTTTCCCACTCTCTCGATGCCACTATAAATAGCTCGTTAGCTACACTAGCAAGAGCACAAGTCACACACACTCAAGTATAAACATCTACACGCAATACTTAGCTCAAGAAAATGGCCAAGGGAGCGGTGATGGCTCTTGTGTTCTTCATGGCGCTGGCTGCGGTGAGCCAGGCCCAGCACGGACCCAGGGGCTTGGGCCGTGGACATCGCCGGGCAGCCGATCCGGACGCCCTGACGCACCTCCACTTCTACTTCCACGACACGGTGAGCGGCAAGTCCCCGTCGGCGGTGCGGCTGGCGGACCCGGTAGACCCGTCGTCGCGGTCATTTTTCGGGATGGTGAACGTGATGGACGACCCGCTGACGGAGGGGCCGGAGCTCGGGTCGGCAGCCGTGGGCCAGGCCCAGGGCCTGTACATGGCCACGGATCAGGCCCAGCTGGGCTTCCTGCAGGCCATGAACCTGGTGCTCACCTCGGGCCCCTACATCGGCAGCACCCTCGCCGTGCTCGGCCGCAACTGCCCGCTCAACGACGTCCGCGAGATGCCAGTCATCGGCGGCACCGGCGCCTTCCGCTTCGCCCGTGGATACGCGCTGGCCCGGACCCATTGGCTCGACTTCAAGACCGGCGACGCCACAGTCGAGTACAACGTCTATGTCATGCATTAGCATGCAAGTCGGTGACGAGGATGCATGGCGAGGTTTCGTTGAGTCATAAGAAATGTTCAAGGGCTTAATTGTGATGCTATGCTTTGCTAGGTATTTACTTTTGATTTTTTGTTTGTTTACTTCACTGGTATGTGTTTTACTTCATGCCATTTGGGGCTTCTCTTTTCCAACATATTGTGACTTGTTTGGGCTAATCTGGCAAGAATAAGTGGCCCGGGTGAAAATGGTATAATTTTTTTTACCTCATGCAAACTTATTTCTCGATTTTTGTTTGGTTATCCATTTGCGGTTTTTGAATTCAATCGGTGTAGTTTTGTTAGTCCATAAACTAATTACCTAACTATATAAAGGGAGAGCAAAATGCTGCTCCAGCATCGCTCCATGTCGCCTCACAGCGCGCCGCGCACTGTTCATGTGAACAGTTATGAACAGTGCGCGCGCACGAACTGTAGCAATTCCATTTTTTTTTTGCTTTGCCCACTTGCTTTAAAAAAAAACCCTACCTATTACTACCTACATAAAAGAGGTGCAAAATAGAGCTCGATCCCGCGCCATCGGTTGCCGATCCAACGGTCCACACATCCCCGCACGATTTTTGGTGCAGCAAATTTGCAAACAACAACTCACAAACCGACAAATTAACCCGCGGTCCAGCTTTCCTCGCTGCGAAGGATGTATTTTAAATTAAAAGAAAACACAGGGCCCTCCCTGCAAAAAAAAACACGCAGATCCCCTCCCTCTTCCTCTCTCTCACGCCCGACCCCGACGTCGCCGTGGCCGCCGACGCGGCACGCCACCGCACTGCTCCTCCACGCTCAAATCGAGGCACACGGGCAGCTCCGCCGTCGCCTCCTCTCCCTCCTCACCGAAGATCGACTGCTAGGACGCCGGAGCCGCGCCGGAATCACCGCCGCCGTGCCCCTGCTCCCTCCGCCGCGACTGTTCGCCGCCGGCGACGTTCCGGCGAACAAACCGCAGCGGCGCCGCCACTTCCGTGTGCCCCGCATCCAAGCGCGTCCCACACGGCCAGGCCCGCGTCCCAGATGGCGCTGGTTCGTCGCCGGCGAGCTCGCCGTGCCAGCCATGGCCACTGCTGACGTAACCCCGACGTCGCGGTGGGCACGTTTTGTCAGCAACTTATTTTTTCCCCGCAGAAAATTAAGAAATTGCTAAATCCCTAACATGTGGGCCCCCTTTGCTTACACAATTTCCAGAAAAATATTAATATTGCAAAATCAATAGCTCAAAATCTATCCACCATAAAAATATAAAAGAAATATCAAAATGTCCACCAAAAATAAATGCTAACTACTTACAACAACATAAAACATTTTTGGAAATTTTAACTTGGCAAATATTTAGAGACAACCTAAATGCATTCCCTGCAATTAAATGGAATTGAATTAAAAAAAATACTTATATATTGTATTTCCACTGTTTATGGAGCTTAATTAAATATGGCGAAATACGAACATAAACCGACGTATATTTGAACATTTAAAATTGCTAAAATTTTGAAGATACTCCATACGACAAGTTTCGATGAATTTTAACATTTTGAATTAAAATATAAGATCAGCTTTCACTTAATTTCCAAACTTCCCACACAAAATGTGCAACAAAAGAACATTGTGCACATTTCAAAATTTAATAAATTCTAAAATTTACGAATTTTTCAAGCTTTCCACATTAACTAATAAAAGTCCATTTTTGTTGAAGATTTAATTTCAGAAATTTTTAAATTTACGAAATTTTCAAACTTCCCACATAAACTAATAAATGTCCATTTTGTTGAAGATTTGTTGGAATTCCAACGGATTTCAAAATTTGCGATCACAACGGGCACGACGAGCCACCACGCTAAATCTCCCAACAAAATAATCCATTATAAATTCAAAAAAAAAATCTCATCCACGATAATTTCCAGCCGATAATATTTAACCGCAACACACAAATTAACGTGAAGGTTATTCTTTTTTTAAAACATTTTAGGATGGGAAAATAAAATCATGGTTCAACATTCCAATTTGCTAAAAAAAATTGGAGATACTCCAAAACATACCGACATGCTCGAAAAAAAATTTGCTACCTATTTACCGCAAAATATGACCATATTTCACCATGTAAATTCAGTAAATATTTGCATACAATCTAAAAGAACTCACTTTAAATATGAAGTTAAATTAAATATTTATGACAGCATACGCGCATACTAAATATTTTCAAAAAAAATCACCAACATGCAAAATTCACATTTCAACCACACGAGTGTGGCGTGTCGCCGCACCGAAATTTAACTAATTTAACTAATATATATGAAAGACGGAACAATCCGCGTCCTCTCCTCGCTCCTGGGCCCATCAGGTACTGTAGATTTCTACAGTAATCTACAGTACATGTAGGGGCTTATTTGTAATTTTTGGAAAACACAGGTACCTTTTCATAAAAACAGAAATCTACAGTAATCACAGGGATTTATTCGTAACTTCCAGAAAACCCAGGTACCTTCTTGCAAAAAAAACACAGCCCTGTCCGGCCATTGCTGACATCACCACGACATCACAGTGGGACCGGCCTGTCAAAATTTTATTCTTCCCGAAAATATTAAACAATTTTCAGAAAATGATTAATGTTGTAAAATCAATAACTTTAAATCTATCCATCAGAAAAATATGAATAATATATCAAAATGCTGAGAAAAATAAATGCTAATTATTTATGGCAAGGTACAAACATATTTGAACATTCCAAACATTTCTAATAGTTTAAGCAATTTGACCAATTTTTACAAAACTACAGAAGGAAACAAACACACCCCCAATAACTCTAATCGGGCGCGGCAAAGCGCGCCAATTTCACCTAGTAATTTCATAAGTACAAAGAGAATTGTTTCTAGAACATCGAGTACAGTGTGGATGCACACAAACAATACACACCATGGCAAGCGCGCAGACTCACACAACGATCTTCTGATCGGAGTCGGCGGAGCTTCATGTTAGATGAAATTATCACACGAGTCTCGCTATCGACGAGAACATCATCTCTTCTTGAGAATATTCTGCTTTGAAGAGATATACATATGACATTGATCATGTGGTTTTATACTCATTGCACTAATTAAGCTCATAACCGCCCACCTAACTAACATCAAACCAATAGTTGCTTCTTTAATTATAAAAGACTCACTTGTTACAGTTACATATAGGATGATACTCCCTCTATCACTACCGGATTCTGGGTAGCTGTCGAGTGCCGGTAGCACTCGGTGAAGGACCAAATACACTCACGAAATGGTTTGCCGAGTGCCCCCCTCGACAATTGGCCCTCAACAACCATTTTGTCGGCAAGTAGGTGTTTGGCGAGTGCCACCTGGTCGGTCGGTCGACAAACATATTTGCAAAGTGTTCTTTTGTGGCGCCAGACAATGACTACGACTCAGTAAAGTTTTTCGACGGATGATGGAATATGGCGGTGGTGGCTTTGTCGAGTATTCTACAACTTGATGATTATTATTTTGGCCCAAAAATTTTATACATGTGTTCACTCAATTTTGTGTCATCCACACGATGTGACTCTGAGAGTGCAGTGAGGCCAAAGTTATAAACGGGCTAGTTGGATGACATTTTGGGCCTTGGTGTCGAAGTGGGACAAGTCGAGCATGGAGACGAGCTGGAGGAAGACCCGTCGTGTGGCCTACTACGGGAGACGGCGTGCCGGTGGGGGTACATGAGCTTATAAAGAAGGTCAGGTTAGGGTGAGCTCCATGTCACGGTGGAAACAAAGCGCATGGCAAGCATCTCGTGGAGCCACAACATGTTGGGTGCGCCGGAGACCTCGCCTAGTATGCGTGCATCCATGTCACCGCTGCATGAGGACGATGGCATGGGTGTGCACCTCCTAGCCGCGCCACTCCCGAGGAAGCTGAAGCAGGTGGGACCGATAAGGGGAAGGGTCTGCTGGCCGACGACTCCAGTCCTAGCCATTAAGCTCGATTTTACTACTCCCGAGGAAGACGGTGAAAAGTGTGGGGGAGATTTGTGAGGTGGTAGAGACACGTGCAAGATAAGGGAGTGTGAGGAAAATTTTCCTAGGAGCAAGCTTATAGAGTTAGAATTTTTGTCTGCATGCCCATTTTTTGTCGAGTGTATTTCTCCAAACACTTGGTAAATTTTGCTGAGTGCCGTAAAATAAGACTTTGACAAACATGTTTTCTTTTTTCTTTTTCGTGGTTTGTATGTACCCAAAACTAATATACCAATAATATTACTTCATGCCATGCCAAAATATTTTAATTTCGAAAAAAAGCTTTAGATATTATTTCACATTGTTTGATTTTTTCCTAAATGGGATGAAAATCATCTGCACATCTTTCCATAGCTAGGGACTGAATCTTTCAGTTCCCTCTATGGCGATTCCATAAAATCCTACCTGGGTAGCTTAAAATTACTTTTGATAATTTTTATTATCAAGCTAGAACATATGTAGAGTTCAAATTTGAATTACTTTTGAAAAATTAGCCACAGTTTATTTAAACGGCAGAACTAGCTAGAAAGCGACACAATTCTTAATATTTAGGAATTTTCCTTCCAAAATGATCTACTTTGTGTGAAAAGTGGAAATGTGTCATATTTTGTTGCATATCTATTGCACATGGGACCGCTTTTGTAATTTAGAAAATGAAAAAATGGTAAAAAAAAAGTTGGAAACTCATTTTCTCTATTGTTTATCATGTCAAAATGCACTTGTGTACAAAAACAAATGGTCACCTTATCATCAACTATGCCATAAACATGGCCACGACCTTAATCATTTAGCTTGAAAGTTATGGATGTTCACACATGATAGGCATTTTGTGAAGTTTTTTAAGAGACGTAAAAATATATGTTTATCTTTTTTCAGGGTAATAAGTACACATAAAAAAATTCATACCAAAGTATTTAAATGGTTTTTTTCAAATATATTTTTGTAAAAGGGGATCAAAATTGGCAACACAACTATTTATAACAGGGGGCTGAATATTTTAATACCCTATTTGGATATATGGCATTAAATCCTACTTGTCTATCATAAAAATAACTTTTAGCAATTCTAGAATTATAACAAAATACACTTGCAAGTCAAATTTGAATAACTTTTGAATTTTTTACCAAAATCCATTAAAATTGGCAAAAGTAGCTGGAAAAAAATTCTTGATATTTGTGAATTGACCGTCCAACATAATCTACTTTGTGTGAAAATTTGAGAGATGTATTTTTCAACCCTGTTATTTTTTACATTTAAAAATCAAACAATAATATAGCAAAAGTTGGAAGATTTCTTGTGGTACTATTGTTTTTCATGAAAAGATGCAACTATTAGCCAAAAATGATAACATTATCACGAACTATGCCATGGATATGGCCACGTCCTTTGTCAGTTGGTTACAAATGCACGAATGTTCATAGATGATAGGCCATTTCGTGAAGGATCTTTTTTACTTCAAAAGATGTCAAAATCCTTGTTATCATTTTTCCTGACAAGCAATACACGTAAAAGGACTCCATGCCAAAGATCACATTTCTAGATACATGTAAATTCTCTTATATTGAGAAACGGAGGGAGTAGGAGACGAAGGGTCAGTATGTTCTTTCTTGTCTGTTTTAAGTATTCGAGTTGCTACTTTCAGTATTACAGTTTACACTTTTGTATTAAGATGTACTAGTAAAGTTTAATACGTGAAGGCATTCTAACAGTAATTTTTATAAAGGAAATCTTGATAGGATAAACTCATTGCCGGATGAAAGACCGATGGCCGATATTCAGGTTACTAAGCGAAGACGAATGGAGTTAGTAGTTAGTAGTGCTTTGTCAAAAGTACATAACAAGCATTCAGAGTCTGGGTCCATTAGAAGGTTCAGAAATCTAATCAAGATCATGATACATTTTCGAAATAGAGAAAACGAGGCACTAGATCATATCCATGTGTGTGATCCTCTCACAGCTGGATAGCCCCACTATAATCAGTATGCACGATCTGAATATCGATGATAAAGTTCAAAAATCAAAAATCAAATCAAGATAATGTTTTTGCCCCCAACAAACATTGACTATTGTCATCCACTTTGTTCTGTAGGTGTGCTCTGTCAGCCCCACTATTTTTTTATCAAAGGAGTGGCACAAAAAGATGTCCCTGCTTTACCAAAGCAATCACTGATGAGACAAGAGAACCATCCAATATGGGACCAAAATATTCCACCCATGTTCCTTTTCTTCTGACCATATACACACATATAAATTGAGTTCCTAAGAGACAAAATCTGATGCATTGCACCAACATAGACCTGACAATGCTGCTAAAGTCCCTGATTTCTGAACTAGTGTTTTTTTTTTGCCTAATTTCCTTTTACTTTTCAGTAAGTTTTATCTGAACCACTAGCAATTTCAGCCAAAGAATCCATCCGAAGACAGAAACTGCAACTGTAAACACTCAGTCCCTGCACCAAAAAATTGCAGTGACGCTTATATAATTCTGACCGGTCGCTCTTTTTTTTCCAAAAAAGAAAGCTGTTCCTAAGGGCTCTGCATCGATTGGTGCATTCGCCACAATTCTAATTGGTTATGATCATCAAATGACCAACCCACCATTTATTTTTCTGTACTGGACCTAATGTCTTATATTGTTCTGTATCGTTGTGATAGGACATGGGGAATATCCGTCCGAGGGAAACTAGGACTCGCCGACCCATCATCGCTAGTGCTACCTGAATCGGTCGCCCCTCCCTCTCTGACCAATCAGAACTGTTGTCGAAGATCTTGTCGAGCCTGACACGGGTTGCGCATACGAGATGATGTAGGGCCAGCACCATTTCCAGAATGTAGTGTTCAGTCTTCTCTTTGTCAGCATGGTACAATCCCTGAATCTTGAGCGCCCTGCCGCCATCAGTTTCGCTTGACACTCTATTAAGAATTCATGAGAATTATCATCAGAACAAGCAATCCAATATTTGTCGCACAACTGGTGCACGCCGAAGTAGATATGAGGATCATTGGTTATACCTTTTGTCCTGCCATTCGCCAAGCATTCGACTCCCCACCCTGATGTTCAGAATGGAGAAAGTAAAATGATCAAGTTAGCACATCATTCATTCAGCAATTCATTACAAAATATAGTTGAGATTGTAGAATAAATGTGGTGTATATGTTAAAATAGTATGCACATATGCGGCACCTTATCGTGGATTCTGCCATTGGCAAGAGCCATTTTAGTGTCTTGCTCATGTCTTCTGTGAGCTGTTCTACTGTCCTCTGAAGAAAGCACATGCCAAGATCAGAAAATGCTGATAAAACCTATCAAATTGGCAGAAAACAGTGTCTACCTTTTCTTTAGGCCGGTGACATTTCAACTCGGTTTGTAGGGCTGATCTAATAAAAGGAGGCAATGATCGGTACAATGAATCAACGCCGCTTTTCGGAATTGATGGTACTAATGATGCCTGACATTGAGTAAGACATGGAGAGGAACAGATTAGACAAACGTTTACGACTAGATTTGATCATTGTCCTCAAGAATCGCTACTAAGCAGTACATACATGATAGTTAATTGCCTGATGAACACAAGAAGAAGAAAAGTAACATACCAAACTCTTAATCTTGAAAATGATGTTTGCATAATGCAGCGCAAGATCGGCAGACCCTAAAGTTTGCGGAATCGTCTCTTTTGCCTTCGTAGATTCATCTTTTTTTGTGAAGAAGACACCGTTGATCTCTAACGACAAGAAACGTACAACACAAACTAGTTTCTCCACAACCTGCAGTAGAACAGCATGGAATATTTTGTCATAAATCAATACTAGACAGAGAGTCAAACACACCAACATGGTATATAACATTACATGTTCCATCTTCTTGTTCCAAAGTGTTTTCTTCTTCAAATCCTGGATGAACTTCTTTTCAATCTCCACCGCATTCGAAAGAGACTGAATTGAAGAGAATTTGTCCTCCTTTCCTTCCATGTACTCTTGGTAGCTTTTCTTGTACATATCCTCAGAGATGTTGAATCGACGCATCCCATGGTACAGTTGCTGCATGACAGAAGATATAAAACAGCAACAGCATCAAAATTCCAATGGTTTCGGAAGAGGGAAATTTAGCGAGGACATAAGCATATGAACTATGAATTATCTATAACCAAATGAACAATGAATGTGTCACTGACCACAGTCTGCTGCGCAAGTCCCATCAGATACTGCATACTAGATATTGCTGAATCTTCATAGTATTTCTGATGTGTGAGTTCAGACTCCAACTTCGAAAAATGCTGATCCAAGTTATGCCATTTGGGATCTCTGCACAGGTTTCCGAACCGAGCAACATCTTCAGTAAACTCCATCAACTCCTCCCTGCACATACAATTGGACCAAAAAATGCATATAAGGAAATTTATATGAGCACTGTTGAATTGATAAGCAAAAAAGAAAGAGAAGCACTGCTAGTTAAATTAAATTGCCTGAAGATTTCATCGCTTACCTTTTTTCGGCTCCGACAAGAGCAAGCAACTTGGTGCAATCATCTGACACCAAGCATTGGACGCCTTGGGACTGAAACACCGCAGATTTCAGGTGCCTCAAACTTTGTTCAGATAGAAATTTCATTAGATTGGAGCCCTTTGCAATTGTGTTGGCAATCTCAAAAGCCAGGATCTCTACTGTCCTAGTTTTTTTGGCAGCAATATAGGACCTGATACGGGAAATAGCCGTTCTGGGGGTATTCGAAGTCTCTGGTGACTTTGCTGATTCTGATTTATTTATTTTGTTGGAAGATTTGTCAGTTTCCGATGCCTGTGAGATCAAAGATACAACATCAGAGGAGGCTCTTCTAAAAGGATAGTTGTATTGATGCACATTGCATGATTAATCATATAAAGTATTTATGTTTTTCCAGGAAATCTACGATTTTCACGAACAATACTAGGCTAAAAACTGCTTGAAACGTAATTTCAACCACAAACAAGATAGACAGGATATACATTTGCACATGATTTCAGGCTAACAAATTCATCAACTACATGGAATTCCTAGATGAAAAAATTATCCCTGAAACAGCGATACTTGTAAAAAAATCCATTGCTATGAGAATTACCAATCTGATCAAACAAGAATTGTATCCAAGCAGGAGCTCACAGAACCAAGCATCAAGAAGGGTAAGAATATGTAGGGGCACTTGCCTTTGATTTGCCCTTGTCAGACAATGCAGTCTCTTTGAGGGCCGGCGGCGGCGGTCTATCATCCTTCCCACCTTCACCGGCAATCTCCGGCGCCGTCTTCCTGCTCCGCTTATTTCCCATCCCGGTAGATTGCACCTTGGGCGGCTGCTGCTTCTTCTCCTCCTCATGGCAAGAAAAGGTTTCTTGATTGGAAGACGAAAAGGATCCCAGCGCAAGCCCTTGCGAACAGCAGAGCCAACCCATCTTCCTCCTCAATCTGATCAGAGAAAACTCAAAACATAACGACAAGTTGCGGTCTTTGGGGGAGATCTAATTCGCCAATTGCAATGATCCTGGGACTAGGAGGACCCTGATTGCAATAACGGGAGAAATCAAGAACGGGATCCACACAATGACATCTACAAGGAGATTGCCAGGAAATGGAGGAGACAACCAAATAACGACGTTAATGTATAGCAATCAGCAAGTGGGGGTAGGAAGTCTACTCATTAGTTAAAGAGAATCCAGGTTTGGTACGCATTTGTTTTCCTTAATTTAATGGTTGACTTGTGTATCCAGGTGGGGAAAGAGAGACGGTCTCAAACCCAACAAAAAAAATCAGATCTGATCTCCTTTTTTTACAGAAGATTTAATCTCTTTTTTATGTCACTACTACAATACAACTTGGATGACAAGTTTGGACACTCCTCCGTACTTATCCTATGCATTAAATATGGGTTTACTCCTATCCATTAGTAAAATAATTATTTCTTGAGGGACCCGTAAACGAATATGCCATGATATATGCGATAACTCTCCAAATACTAATACTCATATATCTATAGGTATGAAAAAAAAGTTGTACGACTTTGATACATTACATCACATCCCTGGATCACATAGCTTGCGTGGGTTCAGAGCAGTAGTTGACTCAAATCGACATATCCCTGGGTATATGCTACAGCTACAAAATACACCTAATCATGCTATTCCACAAGTGGTTGAAATGGTTAAACTCTACGAATTATCAAATAAGCAGAGAAAACAAAACAGGTATCCAAGGTTTGTTCCTTTATTCCAAACCATGGAACCCTATGACTTCTGCACATTTATATTCGTAGTAACATGGAGACACATGCAATTCTTATTATCCTGTCATGTGGAGGTGATCTTGGTTATCACAAGAGCACCTTGTCCAGGCTGTGCTAGCTTAGATATGATTTATTATATCGGGGAAATAAACTGCGTGAGGATCCAAAGGGAAATATTCCCATGTCCTTCCATAGTCAATAGTCTTGAGTTTTTTTAAGGCTAGTCTTGCGTTATTGTTAATTATCTGGACTGACACATTTCTGATGTCCATTAAAAAGTGTTTAATTGACTAAATCTGAAATCTGTGTTTCCTAGACTGCATGCTCAGTACATAAGCCAAAGCCAACTATTTCAATAGCTTTTCCTCTTGCATATTTGGTTTCAAATCCTTCTCTACTCCTAAGTCTAGTTTTGCTGCTTGCAACTAGTACTATTGATCATTTCTCGGCCGTTGGAGCAATTGACAGTCGATTTAATTAGCTTACCTTTTTTTTTTGGCTCGGATCAGTTCTAACTAAACTTTAACTTGCTCAATGACGTTTGGGCTTAGGTTAGTAGCAAGGTCAGAATCGGCATGCTAGATTTGATCGCTCTGCAGCTGTAGTTCCTCACAGAATCACGTTTGCACCTTTTGCTTCTCCCAAAAGCCACCTCTAGAATGCCTCATTACATTGAGATGGTTCAGGCCTTACTGGGAATTCAGGATCCGTGAAATTTACGACATATAGGATCTCCAACCCATGTTGTGTGAATGTTTTATAAAGATTAAACTGTAAAAGGATATAAGTGTTTTTTTTATTTAAAGTTGCGGCCTTTTATTCAATACCCACACGATCAGCGCTCAGCGCGTTCTCAATACAATCCGGAAATACATGGTACCACACCTTATTTAAACCTAAGCCGCATCCTACCTTAGCCAATTCCAAGTGTTGGGTCGGAGTAACAAACAATTCCAAGTTTTAAGCTTTTGTAATCAAAACACCAATTTCTTTGGCCTAGTTCTAAAGAGTAAACTGCATTTATGGAGCCCCAAAAAAGCACATATGCGTCGAGAGTGGTTTTTGTAAGCAGGGGTATACCTAGACACTCAAAGCTTTTAGGGAATTTCGGTGTACCGAAACTTGAAAAATAAAATATCTACACATTGTATGACAAAAGCTATAGGCCCCCTTCTTTTCAGCTTGTGATTCTACATAAGCTAGCTTTTGGAAAATTGTGGAAAAAAGCTGCGGTGGGGAAAATCTCCTAGAATCAGGTTCCTACCCTTCTTTTTGGCTTTTGTAAATTTGGAATTGTTTGATTGTTGAATTATGAAATGTCTATAAAGCCCCTAAATTCGAACTCATCTAACTGAACTATATTGAAATTCATTTACTAGCAATCACATTAGCATACACTGAAAATTGAAATTGACATCAGGGATTCCGGCGGAGGGCGGCGGACGCGGGCGGTGGCGCCGGCGGTTCCGGTGGCGGACTTCAGTCGTCGTCGGCGGCGGAGGGCGTTGGTCGTCGGCTGCCGCGGCTGCCGCGGCGGTCCTTTGCATCGGCGGCTTGCGGCGGGGCGTCAGGGATTCCGGCGGCGGGGCGTCAGGGATTCCGGCGGCGGGACGGGGGCGGTTCCGGCGGCGGGCGGTGGCGCCGGCGGACGGTCGTGAGCGGCGGCGGCGATGGGCGGTGCTGGCCATGCGATGCGGGAGTTGAGAAAATATCCAATCAGTGCGGTGGCATTTGTCGTAAATACAAGCAACAACAGGGCCAGCTGTGGGTACCGTTTCGATTCAGATCGTAGAATCCCGGGAATCTCTCGAGAAGCTGGTCCTGGGCTGATTCTGGATTTACACTACAAGCTAGATTCGCGGTGGAAAAAAGCTGGCCAGAATCGGACCCATTCTTTTGGGCTTCTGAGATTCTGGGCCTAGAATCTATCCCAGAAGCTGAAAAGAAGGGGACCATAATGACCCATAAAGTTTGAGGTTAATATGTTGTGCTATTTGAGAATAAAAAATTGGAATGAATTTTATATTCACATATATTTTGCTACCTGTTATTTTTGTATATGTCACATACTCTAAAGTTTCTCTCTGATTATTTTTTGGGTTAGAGTACATTGTTGTACTTTGCCCATTATTATTTTTAAGAAAAAATCTAGGGCTTATCCATCAACAAATTTTTTCTAAATATTTGGATGCTCAGAATGTGCTCAATTTTTTCGATTTACTCACGCATTAAGATCCATTTTTCAATATTTTATTTAATTTTTAGTCTTGTATTTTTTGGCTTTTTACTACGAAACTCCTATTATGTTCAAGAAAAAACAATAATAAATATTGAGTGCTATGATTGCTCAAAGTGAGCTCAAATTTTCACAGTTTATTCAGCGCATTACGGTTCATTTAAAGAATTGTTTCAATTTTCTTCGAGACTTCGAATTTTTGGCATATTCCAGGCTAGCATCTCATGTGGCCCTGACAAGTGGGCCCTAGGCCCCGGCGATCTATTTTAAAGGGCTAATCTATATGGATTTGGGGTATTTGTTGCAAGTATGCTCGATAGTTGGAGCTTCATTACTCCAACCCCAGTAGGTGTATGTTTGTGCAATTTACACTTCTATAAAACAAGAGTTTTGAGAAAGTTTGAGGACGCGACTAGTCAGTGCGCGGGCACTGTTTTGCGCTCAACGGTGCCCCCCCCCCCCCCCCCCTCCCCCTTGTCCGTACCCGACAGCATCAGGGCCCACGTGCTCTTTTTGTCGTGTTGCGCGCCCACATGGAAACGTCCAGAACGAGCACGCACATCGCGGCTCCATCTTTTTTTTTAGGAAAACTTTGCTCTATCTGAACACCGTGGACCTGGATCTCAAAGGCCCAAAGCTATTCTTCATCGACATCTGACCCCACCCATATGCAGCCGCACCTACTACAAAATTGCATGCCGACTGTTGATTGCTACATCTAGCAGAACAAAACAAGATCACTAATCACCTGGAATTGCTGACTGCTACAGCTCCTTCCGATACTACCGAATCTCATTAACATGCCCACCATGTAACTTCTGATGCAAAGCACACGGAGAAACACAATACAGATGGAAAATAGCACTTGTATACAATTTCCTGATGCATCCCCAATGATCCCAATATGTACTCCCTCCGTCCCAAAAGAAGTGTCTCACGTTTGCACAAAAGTGCATGTATCTATACATGTTTCATATCTAGATACTTCCACCTTTTGACAAATCTAAGACACTTATTTTTGGACGAAGGGAGTAGCATGTAACTTCATGTTCCATCCCCACTACCTGGTAGGATGCATATAGATACCCCTGATACATGTAAATTTTGTTAAAACAGGATTTAAATTCGTCTAATTTTTACATGCAGACATGTACTTGTTCATGACCTAGCATGTAATTTCCTAAAGCAACCACATGTCAACCTAAAAGAGATAGTTTACATGAAAAATTGTGACAGATATACATGGAAAAAAGAGATCCAAGAACATGTGCCTAACATGCAACATTCTGATGTTTAGACCTGAGAATATGCAAGTCTTTTTAATGTTCACATGAATCTAGCAATATGCACACTGTAACTAGGTATAGGAACATGAATTCTGGACACACTCATTGCAATTTTACAGAGATACGAATAACGTATCATGTTTCAGAGTAATACTTGTGTGTTTGGTTCTGTATTCCACAAATGAACAAAAGAGAAAAAATAACATAATGTAACTACTATTCGAAACCAACAATATATGCAGCTTCTTCCCAGCCTACATATCCCAACAAAACTCACACTTTGACGTCCATGCTATGTGAGATAGTGTTGAAGATGCCAGCAATAAAATCTACAAAGTTTGGCTGACGAAGCATCAATACTCTCACCAATGCTTTAGCCTTTGTCCCATCTGATGTAATCTTAAACATATATAGGAGAAATCTACATGTAACAAAAGAAAAGAAAAAAGGAAACAGTTAGCTCTTGTTACTGGTTCTGTTGAAAAAAGAAAGATGTCTATGCAAAAAACACAACAATATAACTGACACTACAGTATTAAACTTGTGGATGACTATAATACAATTCATATTGATTAAAGTTACATGCATATGGCAAAAAAAAAGGAGAAACAATATACGGTGTGTATGAAATCCTAACACATGCTATGAATTCAAAAAGTTACATCGATATACGCAAAAAGAGATAGAGTCCATATATAAGAAGTTACAAGCTAGAATAAGAAGTGACAGTTCGTACACAAGAAGTTACATATTAGATATAAAAAGTTACATGCTAGGTGTAACAAATATAGCTCCATTTTAACAAAAACTACATCCACATGACACATGTTTATGGTGACGACAAATACACACTGACTTGGGAAATTACATTTATGTACTGAAGCTTATATGGAATGGATGTAATAAAACAATTATAGTTGAACAAAAAATACATCCACGTGTCAGGTTTACGTGAACAAAAAACATACTAACTTGGGAAAATACATCATGAACTGCAGTTGTACATGCAATGGATGTAATAAACCAATTATAGTTGAACTAAAACTACATAGCCATGTCATGTTTATATAAACAAATACATACTAACTGAGCATCTATACAAGCAAATCCTTGAGGAGAAGGCATGCCACGGCCATGTAAAACGTTGGCACTCGATTCAGCCAATGTCACCCACCTTAAATCCTCTCGATGGGGACACAATTCATCTCTCGAGCTGGAGTCCGTGGGGTGGGGATGGGGACGAGGTGGACGAGAGGATAGCTACAAAAAATGGAAGTTTCAGGTCGAAGCTACATACTCCAACAATAGATTCTAGGAAAAAAGCAAACAGATGGAGGGAAACCGGGGAAGATCCCCAAATACAGGTAGCAGTACTCACAACAGAAAAAGATCAAAAAACACGTTAATGAACATAGTGTTAGAATAGTTTGCAGCAAGATTTCAAAGAGAGATATGCACACTTTACTTATGAAAATATAGGAAATACATCCTATGAGCATCAAAGAAAATTCAGGAAATACCTACAATCTAGTCCGACAAAACATATAAGAATAGATACATCCTATGAGTATAAAAATGCTTCCCATAGGCATATTTTACTTATAGAAATACATCATGTATCTTACAGCAAAATTTCGAGCATAAAATACATCGTTTGAGTACCCCAAAAAATGTACATCCATATCATTGGTAAGCATGATGGTTTCCCAAATTTTCAACATAAAACTACTAATTGTTTGAACAAAAATATTCAGAAACTCTACTGTGTATCTCCACACAAAGAATTGCATCATAGATAGTCTGGTTCCGATCACATGTATGTAAGTATTCAGCCAAAACAACATTGATTACTACTGTCTATTCTAAACACATAAACTGAACCCTATCAACACCTCCGTGACTACTAGAAGCACCACCGTGACCAAATGGAGGGTAAATCAAACGGGCGTCGAGCAAAAAACGGCAGCAGCGAAGCAACAACGGCAGGGAACAACCGAGATTGAAGCACTCACCAGCTCAAAAATCAACAGAACTGCGCTGCGGTTTGAACGCAGCAACGCAAGCATTTCCTCAAACACCTAATGCGCAAAGCGGAGGAGAGGCGAGAGACACACTCACATGGGCACGTGCGCCTCCTGGGAAGAATCCGTCCGGGGCGGCGACGAAGAGCGGCTCCTCCGCCTCCTTGACCGCGACGTCAGCGTCGGCGGCGAAGGGGAGCTCGAGTACCTTGGATAATACGTGTGGGAGGCGCCGCAGCTTCTTCGCGCCGTCCTTCACACCGACGGCGGCCGCGGCGCTGCGCTGAACGGTGATGCTGCGCTTCTGCGGGGGCGATGGACCCTAGGCGCACGGCCGATGCGGCTGCGTCCGGAGGACGACGGGAGGAGGGATGCTTGAAGGCCTATACCTGGGCACGCACGAGGAGGAGGAGATCGGGTGCTGGAGAGGAGGGCGGAGGCGTGGTTGTGGAGGCAGTGGAGCTCCATGGGCCATGGCTGTGCGTAGGTGGCGGATTTGGGGGAGGGGGAGGAGGAGGAGTCGAGGACGCGAGGGAGGTGTGGGTGTAGGCGGAATAGATTTTGCGTTTGAGAAATTGACGATACATAGGATCTCCATCCGAGGTTCAATACACTAAACAAGTTTGCCAACAGTCTTACAAGAAGAGCATTTGCTCTATCTGGATGTTAAGATATGTAGGATCTCCAACCAATATTGTTTGTGCGAATCCTGTATATCTCCAAATCCAAATATGTCCTTCCCTTCAAACCGATAATACACGAGACATGTACGTACGCAAGCAAGCAATCTGTATGTCATGAGTGGTTTGTGCTCGTCGCATAGCCCATAGACAGGAGGTGAGCGTAGAGGACCTGGTTCCATGCGTCCGGCACGCCCGGCAGGCACCAGTGGCTGCAGTCTTCCGGCGCGTCCGGCGGCGTCCCAGGCTCTCGGTGCCGCGACGGGTGGCCGTCCCTCCTCAGCTCCGTCATGGACGTTATGTTCAAGAACCGAGCGTTTCTCCCGGCGCTCCTCACGCCTCGCGTCGCGCTCGAGATCGCCGCGTTCATCCACGAGTACTCCTCGCTGAACTGGTCACCGCCTGTGCCTGCTAGCGGCTCCTGCTGGGCTGCACAAGAGCCGCCGGTGTCCCAGGTGCCATTGCTGCATGCGAAGGCAGACGATGAGCTAATCTGGGCTAGTCTACATGCTTCTTGTAGTACTAGTTGATTCATACTGCTGAGATGTCAAGATCTAGCTAGGGTACCTATAATGGGAAGGAGAATAGCTCCTGAAGAACAAATAGCTATTGGAAAGCCGTGTACTACTCAGCGCCCATCGTTTCACCGTCTCCAGCGACAACCGGAACGCCTCCCTGATGTCCATGGTCACGTTCAACCGCTTGCCAACCATGAAATAGTTTCCTCTGCAGCCGTACGTACGTGGAGCTTTAGTTCAGTAGATGCCAAGCAAATCAACACATGCATGTTCTCTGCGGCGCCAGGAACTAATTAACTTACGCCTTGATGGTCTTGTGCTCGTTCCACCAGTGCCCGGTGTTGATGACGAGCACGTCGGCGCCGGCCCATCGGTCGGCGTGCCGCGGCAGCATGTCCAACCGGACGGCTCCCCTGACCGCGCCGTTGCCGCTCGCCGGGGTGTGGAAGCGGTCGACCATGACGAGCATCGGCGCGCGGTAGTACTCCACGGAGAGGTTGTAGTCCGCGAAGACCATGGAGAGGTACCCCTTGTGCCTGCCGATGGGCTTCCCGGACTGCTCGTATATCCTCGAGCCGCCGGCGCCGCCGGCGAGCATGCACACCATGGACTCCCACTGGTTGCGGCCGATCGAGTCGCCCGCGAACACGATCCGGCCGTTCCGGCTCCTCTTCAGCATCTCACTCGCGTTAAACCTAAAGATAAATAATCATTTGAGACTGACTCTGAAATTAAGATGAATGTGCCATCGAAACTACTGTAACACAAGATCGATGCTCAACAACAACAACAAAAAACGCATGCAAAAATCTGTAATAACTGAAGAGCGAAGGGTGGTACCTACTTAGGGAGGTCGCAGCCGCGAGGTTGCCATCGCCAGTGCCGGAATGAGGAGTTGCCCCGGCCGTTGCGCACGCACTGGAAACCAGGGTCAAGGAACGGGCAGTCCTCCCCGTAAACCGTCTGGGCGTCGGCGTCCCTCACCCATGCCCCGTCGGAGTAGTCGCAGCCCCCACTTTCGTGAACTTTGTCGCCGTCGATCAGGAGAGGCGTCCGAGATCGGAAGAAGGGGCGGGGCGACGGTAGCGCGCGTGGCACGAGCACGACGACGGAGAGCGCGAGGAGGGCGAGCAGAACGGAGGAGACGGCCGCGCGTCTCGCGTGCATGGGTCTCTACGCGAGTAGCGGCAGCGCGCGCGACCATTCACTGGGTTTTTAGGGGAACAATCGAATAGATGAGGTGAGTTGCCACAAGAGTGTGCAAGAGAGTGGTCATGCCAAGAGTGTGAGACATGGGCTGGAGGGATTTAAGGGTACAGTTGACCCGACATGCACTGACGCGTTCCTAGGCAAATGCTCGATCAGATTGGGCTTCAGACGCAGCATGCAAGAATTGGACAGAAACGATCAAGAAAAGGCAGCGTATAAAGAAACGGAGATGGATTATGCATGTGAGTGTCTTGATAGGTAAAACTTCACTAGACAACTTGAGTTCATGCATACCATCAAACAATGCAAGCTAAATCTCCACTAATATTAAAAGAGCGAGTTAGGCAGATCCAGACGATCTTAGCCGTACACCCAAAAAATCCAACGCCCCAAAATGCACCGGTGATTGACAAACGCGTTTAACAAAACTGTCAGTTCAAACAGCCATCGCAAATAGCCATCCCCAATTACCATCACCGCGGAACTCCTACCGCCGGGGAAGAGATTCCGCCGCAGCCGACACGCGGCCTCCGGGGAAGACCTTCCGCCCTCTACCAGCCGCCGCCGCCGCCCCGCTGCACTGAACGGCGGCGCCCTGCACGCCAGTCCCAATCGAGGCGGCGCCCTTCACGCCAGTCCCAATCGAGGCGGCGCCCTTCACGCCGGCCACAATAGAGGCGGCGCCCTCCACGCCGGCCACAATAGAGGCGGCGCCCTGCACGCAGGTCTCAAGCGAGGCGGGGATCTGCAGTCTCCGGCAACCTGCAATTTGCCGAGCTGTCTTCGCCGCTCTGCAACCGCAATCCGGCAACCGTCGCATTCTTCCCGCTCTCGACGCCCTAAGGACGCAGTCCGGCAATCCTCGCAGTCCAGCAGACCGGCCGCCCTCGACGCTCTACCGCCAAAGAGCCGCTGGTGGTCCGTCCACTGCGACGGACTGCACGTCCGGCCGTAGGCACCGCCGCCCTGAAATTCCCCTGCAACAGCTGCACTCTCTTCAGGCTTGCCTGCAACAGCTGCACTCTCTTCAGGTTCGTCCTATTCGAATGGGTTCGCAACGAGCTGCTGGGTTAAAATTTGTTCAGTGTAAGCGATGCTAGAAGTTTGTCACCTTGTAAAAAAACTGTGATTGGAAGGTCTGACGGTATGATGCCTTTCATGAAACTGATACTCCTAGACCTATCCGTTCACAGTTATATTCTTCTTTTTCTTAAATGCTGCCGCCTTTTTGGTTCGTAGAAATTCAGTTTCGCATCATAAACAAATAGCTATTACGTTTCCTAGATGTGGTGAATGTACTACTTGCACGATTCTTGGTTGTGTCAAGTGTTAACTATTGTAAACATTGTAAACATTCATCTGTTCAATGTACATGTTCCCTCTTTTCTCTTTTTTGCTCTAGGCATTGCTATCTACGTAATTATTTATCTGATACAATTCTACTTCATAAAAGGTACCAGTTGCTTTCTGTCTATGACAGGTTACTCATCAATTTTTAATAGGCATTTGAACCCACAAACAAATGACAGACTGGCCTCTAGCACATGAATAAGGCATGAATATAAAGGCTGAAGCAAATTTGAGTTTGGACAAACCAGTTACCATGAATCTCCACATGATTATTTCTTCCTTCTATACTTATTGAATGGCTATAATCTTTCCTCATGGTTTTACATTTGGCTTTTTTCATCACAGTTGTTGCACACATGAAGAAACTTCAACCAGCTGCATCTACGTTTGCATCAGGGGCGCGTTACCCATTTAAAGATCTAACAAACACGCCAGCAGAGAGGGATGCTAATCCCACAAGTGGAAATCTCCCGGAAAAAAAACAAAACTGGTATTCACGACTCTCCGATGAGAAGAGAGAGGAGTACCTCGAGAAACAGCGTGTAGCACGTCAGCAAAAAAAGGCGGCAGCTATGATTAGTGTTAACTCTCAGCAAGTATCTCAAACAAATTCTTCTTCAGTACCATCAGTTCAACGTACTCCTTTGAGCACTGTACCCAACACACCTATTAATGGTATTATCTTAACCTTCGTGGCCTACTATATTGATGGACCATATATTCCTGATTTATATGTTAATGATTTGTTGTTCTGATCCAGATGCAACTGATATGGCTGCAAGCAAAAAACGACGCCCTTCCGCCGACTGCACGCAAGCCTTCTCGCTGCCGCCGCCCTCGACGACATAGTCCCGCCGGCCGCCCGTCCCCAGCCCTCAACGTCTTCCTGCTTCCTGACGACATGGTCTGACGGTATTGGCTTATTTCAGTTTTGTCTGAACCAAATAAAACAGCAGTGTTGATCTACGTTACAATCACTCCATCTATGTTTATTTGGCGTTGTTGTTTTTGGTTCTATTTGGTGTGCTCGGGGAAATTTCTTTTTCATTTTAGATACGATTTATGTATCACAAGGAATCAAGGATGTGACCTGTAGAAAATTGACAAGCGTAGGTGAATACCTGCTCAAACTTTTTGGGTAGCCAATCCACTTTGAACATAGCTAGCCATTTGTAGAAGCGCTGCAGATGTAATTTTGTGCCATGTATGCGACTTAGATAATATATTATCATGCTAGCCAATTTTTTTCTTATATAACAATCTGGTACATATCTATCTGACTATATGGGTTATGGGGACATTTGTTTTCTTTGCAGTCAGTGGTACTGGATCATGCTTGCTGGCTTGCTCATATACAGAAGGAACTGGAAACACGATTGAGAAATAATCAGAGTGTTCTATTTAATTTTTATTTCACCCTTTATTAAGATGGATATCTCCTAGATCTGGTGCATTAAGGTATGGTTTCTTTTTCGACTCCCTTGGAGAAATGTTTATTCTATCTACAAGACTACAACAGTAGACACTTTATGAACCGAAACCCCACTTCACTAATAAATCCAGTAGGGTTCTACCGCTCCTATTTGTTCTTCTCAGATACTACAGTTTTCAAATGAATTTCTATATGGGATTTTTTTTTTTTGATATTCCAGTGCATAAATATTTAATTCGGTTTGACACCAAACAAGTACGAGAAGCTTGGAAGGCAACATATAGCCGATGTAACAGATACGTGCCAAATCTGAGATGTATTATGAGAGCATCTCCAAGCGGAGCCCCCAAATCCGGCCCCCAAAGTGTCCGCGGACGCGTCCGCGGACACCGACCGGACAGCCCCCATTGTTGGGCTCCTACAACCACATCCCCTAAAATGTTGTCCCCAAACTCATGCAAACCATGCAACGTCGATCCGATACATACCGGATCCGCATTACAAAACATAGTGGTTCAAAATCAAATGAAATTAACAAGTTTAACAAGTTGTCCGATACAAGAATGAGAAGTGTTCTCTTCTTCTTCAAGGGGCGGTTCCACCGGAGCCATCTAGGCCGAGGTCACGGTCGGAGATCTTCTTCTTCATCATGAGGATCCACTTTGCGCTAGGCTCATCCAAGAGAGAAGCGTCTTGGAACATGATCCTTTGTTCCTCGGTAATTCTTGCAACATTGACTTTCTCTTGTTCCATCGCATAGGCATCCGCCATCTTCTTTTGCTCCAATTGGAGCTTCATCCAAGCCTCCTCCTTCACCAATTCCAACCTCGCCCTCTCAATGTCCATCCTCTCCTTGAGTCGGAGGCGATCAAACTCCATTCTTTCCCTTTGCAAAGTCAAGAAGGCGTCATACCTCTCGGCCTTCTTGTCCTCTCTTTCTTTCTCCAACTTTTGCATGGATTCATCCTTCTTTGAGAAGATGTCCTTCCATGTGGTGGACATCTTCGTGGCGGCGCCATCTCGAGCCGCTCGATCCTTCTCCCACCTCCTCCCCATCATCATCCTCTTCCGGCCACTTCCGGTTTCGGACGGCCCATCTTCTTCATCAAGTCCAATTGGGATGGAAGAACATGATCCATCATTTGTCTTCCATTTCTTGGCCGGATTCTTGTGATCATCATATTGGGAGACCCACTTGGGCTTCCCGGTCAACTCTAGCCAACAATGTGCGAGGGTGAAGGGTTTCTTCTCCGTTTGATGGTACAAAGTGGCGGCCAAACTAGCCTAGCAAGCACAAAAGTAGAGCAATGACATCAATGAAATGTGATGAAATGAAGAGATGACAATGAACCAAGTAGAAGCAATAGCTTACATGGGAAGTCACGTTGACACCGCTTTGATTCCGGTTCAACACTTGTGCATGAAAACCGCAATATTTGTTGACACTTTCTTGGATCGAAGCCCACCTATGTTGGAGAGATCCGGCATTGCGATCGAACACAATTGGGTGGGGTTGCACGTATTTCTTTTGATGATGGAAGTGGGCATGTATCTTCTCCCACAACCTTGTGCGGTTGTGCCCTTTTGCTCGGTTCCACATATAGCATCCATGCTTGTGGCTAACCAAGCTCGGCAAAGCAAAACATCTTCAAAAGAAGTGTATGAAGAGCCTCTTGCCGTGTACACCTTCTTGGCCTTCGCCTTGTTCCTTGCCGCAATCTCCGTCGGCTCGTCCTCACCCATTGTGTAAAAGGGAGGAAATGTGGGTGCCGACGGATCCTGTGATGGCGGATCGACCCCATTTCGGATCAATTCCATCATACATTCATGCTTATCATCCTAAGCATGCTAAGAATTACACTACGGACCTAAAATTGACAGGGAACTATGTAATTCGGATAGAGATTCATACCGCAAAGTCAATTTGGCTTCCGTCGAACAGGTTCTGGACGAGGTCGGTGGCGGTGACGCCGGAAGAAGCTTGCGTCCGCTGGAGCGGCGGAGACTCCCCCACCGCCTCCTCGTCCTGCGTCGGCGGAACCTGCGACGGGTACTCATCCGCGATGAGGCACGTCTCCTCCCGGTTCGTCGTTGAGGATGTCGACCTTCTCGCCGCCATGCCCACAGCCGAAACCAGCGCCTGCGTCGGGCGCCGGACCACGGGCACGGGAGTGGTCAGCGCGGGCTCGTCCTGTGTCTCCGCGTTGGCAATCCTATTCGCCTCCTCCAGCTCCTCCAGCGCCGCTTGCTCCTTCTTCTCCTGCTCTCGTAGGCGCTGCTTGCGGCGCCGCGCCCGCCGCGCAACGGTCTCCGGCTTCAGCGCCGAGTCCGCCGCTTGCTCGACGGACTGGGAGGATGCGCCATGCTCGACCGAATCGATGGCTCCTTCCGCCTCCATCCGGATTTGCAGGTGGACGGACGCGGCGGGAGGAATGAAAATTACCGGCGGGAATTGGAGGTGGAGAAGGGGATAAGTGAAAGTGGCCGGCGCCGAAATTTGGGTTCAAATTTGGTGGAGCCGCCTTGACAGATCCGACGTGGCGGACGCGTCCGGGCGCGTCCGGGCGGCCCCAAACCCTCCCCACATATGGGCTGGCTTTGGGGGGAGCCGGACCGCCCGGACGTTTGAGGAGGCTTTGGGGGCCGCCCTTGGGTGGCACATTTCAGCCCAAACCGCGTCCGGGCTGTCCGCCCGGACGTTTGGGGAGGGTTTGGCAACCATGGTTGGAGATGCTCTGAGGAACTTGCAAGCTCTATTTTCCCATGGTGTCTTGCCAGGGAATGGGTGTGATGGGAACATGGCAGACTACATGCTTCAACGTTGTATTCCTGTCATAATGAAGACTTTGCAAGTACCACAACATCATTCTCTTGTATTTGAAGTCAGGGAAACTTTAGTCCTATATATGACAACTAATTATATGGTCCTACCTATTTGCTTTGTTGACTTAAGTTTTGCGATGAAATCTTATTTCCCCATGAGAATGGGCTTATTTACAACGGTTTTGAAGTATGTATAAAAGAATGTGGCATCCCCAACCACATTCATTTGGCTATGTGTTTATTTTACTTTCCTTCTTTGATCTTGAAAATTCTGAATGAAGTTTCTCCATTAAGTAATACCAGCATTTGTTGACTTTTTAATATTAGTGTATTATTAGACATTCACACCAATTTATTTCATATTTACCTGCTAAATTAGGATCAACGAAGAAATTTCTGAAATTACACGTGCATTGCACGTGCGGGATTACTAGTAGGCCCGGTGGTGCACCAGTTGATATGAAACCTTCTGGCCGGCTTCAGAGCATCTCCACCGGGGCTGTCCCGAATTTTGTTGGCACCCTCAAAATTGAAACCCGCATATTTAACCAAAAGACTCGAATTGCAACTTATACATATTACAGCGAAGTTTGAACTAAAATTAAAATAATCGAGACGTCGGGAGAGGGTTCGGTCGGTCCAGCCTCCTCGTCACTGACCAGGGAGCCGACTTCAGAAGGGCAAGCCTCGTCGTCGTTCGCTGCCGGGCGGCAAAGTAAGGAGTGGGGGGGGGGGGGGGTAAGGATGCTCCCTCTGGGCAAGCAGCTCCGCCATGGCTTGCCGCTCGGTTGCCATGAGCTGGCGGCCAGCCTGCTCTGCCGCAAAGGTGTCACAGGATATCTCTCTAGCGCACTCGAGGATGGCGGCATTGGTCTAGTCGAGAGTGAGATCACCCTCATCTCCTAGTCACGGCCCTCTTGGTGAGCAGTGGCGTAGGAGGCCAGCATGGCCTGCTGTCCCGAGTAGGGTGGCGGCTCATCCTCCTCCTCCTCCACCTCGGCGTCGTCCTTCTTCTCCTCCCCATCGTCATGAAGGTTGAGTTGGCTCCGGCAGCGTGAAACGTTCGTGCGCCGCCTAGGTAAGGGGTGCCCCATGAGGTGGCTCGGCGGCGAGGCACTTTGTAGGCGAAGAAATGTCTAGGCGTGAGCACGGCTAGAGTTGGCGACATAACGGTCTTTCTTATAGCCGGAGCTGTAGACGGAAGACGGAGGCGGCCAAAAAGCAGCGAAAAACTGTGGCGCGCGCGGGTGTGGAGGCGACGAGTCAGACTAAATGCCGGTGATAGCATGGGACGCATCATCCTCACGGAGCACCGCCTAGAAAAACGAGAAAGTTGGAGTTATTTAAGCCGACGTGGCCGACATGCGGATGACAAGAAGATCCAGCCTATTGCAGGGCGTATCTAGATGTTGTCCGGCGCTCCCGAGCAGATTTGGAGTGTTGGGGTGGCAACGAGTGTGTTTAATACATTTTCAGGGATCCGACATATGGGGGTACCGTTGGGGCTGTTTTTTTCTGTTCGGGCATCAAATTAGACTTTCAGGGGGAATACCTAGCAAGGGACGCGCGTGTTTTCTATGTGTGAGAGCCATTTGAAACATAAAGACATGTGATCAAATTGGTAAAATACTGAACAGGGAAAAGTTCGAACAGCTTCTTGCTGAAATCCGAATTCCAGTCTCACATCATGATGTGCAATTGTGCATCAATGCTGTCAGCTAAGCTTAGCAAATTGAGGAAGCAAGAGTGGTATTTCACAAATGTTTCTGTATGAAACTTCTCTCAAAAAGTGGTTCGGTGGTGTGAATGTTCAATCAGATCTTTCAGCTCCTCCATAATGGCATGATAGCAGAACTTGTATTGGTCCTGCAAAGCAGAACATGTTATTAGGGTGGAGTGCCAGCAGCAATCTACTTTGCACACTGTTAACTACTCCCTCCATAGCATAATATAAGATGTTTTAGGTATTCTAGTAAAGACTATATAAGGATATATATAGACGTATTTTAGTGTGTAGATTCACTCATTTTGCTCTGTATTTAGTCCGTATAGTAATACCTAAAGCATCTTATATGATGGTACAGAGGGAGTACTTTGCAACCCCAAAAAAAAATACTTTGCATTATTCTAGGACACTGTTTAATCATTGGATAATATCATGCCTACAACACTTCAGTAATCTATCTTGTACATGAGCTACCTGTATCAATTGAGTAATACGGCGCTAATTAAATGGTTAACATATACCTAAATTAAAAAAACGTGTTTATCACCAAACCAACAATTAAATGCAGTTATCGCCAACTCTAGTGACGGACATGGGTAACGTAAACTCTAAAGGCTTTGGGGAGCACGTTTTCGTTTGGCTTTGACAAAATGCCATGCATTTCCGTGTATTAGCTAAAGTATTGCGTATGTCTGGGAGAGATCATATCCACTCCGGTACAATAAGAGGTAAGTTAGAAGGGGAATGCGAAATGACTTCAGGTTTTGTTGATTTATTGTGCGATGATTTCATTGAAAAAGATCGTGCTCGCGGTATCTTTTTCACTCAGGACTGGGTATCCATGCCAGGTGTTATACCAGCTTCAGGTGGTATTGATGTTTGGCATATGCCAGCTCTGACCGAATCTTTGGGGATGATTCCGTATTACAATTTGGTAAGAACTTTAGGACATCATTGGAGAAATGCACCTGATGCAACACGCCACATCCATGTATCAATGTGACACTTTTCATGAAACTAAGCCATTTGTGTCAAAGTGTGGTATCTTGTCTAAATTTCCAACTTGAGTTGAGACATGGGAGAATCCTGTAACTGACCCACAAACAGAAATAAGTAAGAAAAAGAAACACACCTCTGTCTGGACCATTCCAGGACGCTGGGATCTGAACTTCTTGACAGTTGCAGCAAGATCCGTAGCAGTTTTTTCACCAAGTAATACCCTCTCTATTGTACTATGGATGGTGATGTAAGCACCAGTTCTCCCAATGCCTGCACTGCAGGGACCAGAAAAGGAATGCGATATTATTTGAGAGTGAGTAAGGGTGAAAAGAAAATCATGGCGTTAAGAACCGAACCTGCAATGCGCAACTATTGGGTGCTCTTTCGGGATGTCATATAATCTTTTTAGAATTCTCCGTACAGTACTGCTGTCATTTGGCACGCCATGGTCAGGCCATGCAGAGTGCTGGATGTGGAGAACAGTATGCACTGTATGTGACTGTAAAATAAAGAAGTATAAGTTGCAAGCTTGTTGGAGCTAAATGCTCTTATACCAATTGTTGGAGCTAAATCACTTAGCTCCCTTCTAATAAGGTTGTGCTTCACACACACACCTAGCTCACTCTCTTACACAGTCACACTAGGAACATATGAAGCTCTATGTATCTTCTCATATCACACAAGCTTGGGTTTTCTTACAGGGGTACATCCTTATATAGCCTAGCTAGGTCGGTACTGTTCTGTACTCTAGAAGGTACTACAGAACTGTAGACTTTTAAATCTACTAGGACTCCTACATACTCTAGATACTTCCTGACATCTACTAGGACTCTTACATACTCTAGATACTTCCTGACATCTACTAGGACTCCTACATACTCTAGATACTTCCTGACGAAGCTAGAAACATAATGCATATAGATATGACAAGATTACTTCTAACAATCTCCCCCTTAATCTTGTCATATCAATTAGATCGTCTAATCCAGATCACCTGGACCATGTGCTTGTCAGCCTCACACTGACTCCATATAAGATGGCATCACACCACCGATTCGGTTTCACACCGATCTTCCATGTGCCAGTGGCCTCACACCACTGTCGTCGGCCTCACACCGACTTTTCCACTTGACAATGGCATCACACCGACTTTTCCACTTGACAATGGCATCACACCAACCTTTCCATAGACAATGGCATTGGCTTCACACCAACCTTTCCATAGACAATGGCATCACACCATAGTGGTCGGCCTCACACCGACGCCCTCCATGACGATGGTATCACACCACCGCCGTTGCACAGCCTCCAACAGTATCACATTGTTGGACGTGCACTATGAACACCCCTCTCACAGGAGTGCTGGCTCATCGTCGTCAGAGAGAGCCTCAGCAAAGAGTGCTTTGTTGTTCTTCTCTGGACACTCATAAGCATAATGTCCAAAATTAGGGCAGTTGTAGCACTTCACCTCAGACTTATCCCAAGCCCGGCCACGGCCACGGCCTCGGCCTCCACCACGCCCTCGTCCTCACGACGAGCTCTCAGCCCCGTATCTTGCCTTCCACTCTGCACGGGTCAGCAGCAAGTGCTCCTCATCAACATCACCACTTCCTCGTAGGCGCTCCTCGTGCGCCTTCAGTCGCCCAATGACCTCTTCCATCGTCATGGTCTTGAGATCGCCAAATTGTTCGATGGTCGAGACAATCTGGAGAAACTTGTTAGGGACAGCGCGAAGGAACTTCTTGACGGCATACACCTCCTCAAACTCCTCACCAAGTGCTCGGATCTGGTTTACGATGGTTGTCAACCGAGAGGCGAAATTATCAACAGATTCTGACTCCTTCATGCGCAGCCCCTCAAATTCCGTCTTGAGAGTTTGTACCTTGGCATCCTTCACACGCTCAGCACCCATGTGCATAATCTTCAGGGCCTCCCAGGTCTCCTTGGCTGTCTCCTTTCCGTACACCAGGAAGAGCATGTCCTCTGGTATCCCTTGGTAAATTGCAGCCAACGTCATTTGATCCTTACTCTCCTCCAGGGGCACCTTTGGATCTTTTGGTTCGACAGCGTCCCAAAGCCTTTGGGCACGCATTAACACCTTCATCTTGATAGACCATGCCAAGTAGTTGCTCTTTGTGAGCATAGGGTATCGAATGGAAACTCTCTCTCCATCCTTCTCCATCTCTCACTCGAGCTAACACAACACACAACGCGGCTCTGATACCAATTGTTGGAGCTAAATGCTCTGATACTAATTGTTGGAGCTAAATCACTTAGCTCCCTTCTAATAAGGTTGTGCTTCACACACACACCTAGCTCACTCTCTTACACAGTCACACTAGGAACATATGAAGCTCTATGTATCTTCTCATATCACACAAGCTTAGGTTTTCTTACAGGGGGTACATCCTTATATAGCCTAGCTAGGTCGGTACTGTTCTGTACTCTAGAAGGTACTACAGAACTGCAGACTTTTAAATCTACTAGGACTCCTACATACTCTAGATACTTCCTGACATCTACTAGGACTCTTACATACTCTAGATACTTCCTGACATCTACTAGGACTCCTACATACTCTAGATACTTCCTGACTAAGCTAGAAACATAATGCATATAGATATGACAAGATTACTTCTAACAATCTCCCCCTTAATCTTGTCATATCAATTAGATCGTCTAATCCAGATCACCTGGACCATGTGCTTGTCAGCCTCACACTGACTCCATATAAGATGGCATCACACCACCGATTCGGTTTCACACCGATCTTCCATGTGCCAGTGGCCTCACACCACTGTCGTCGGCCTCACACTGACTTTTCCACTTGACGATGGCATCACACCAACGCCGTTGGCTTCACACCAACCTTTCCATAGACAATGGCATCACACCATAGTGGTCGGCCTTACACCGACGCCCTCCATGACGATGGTATCACACCACCGCCGTTGCACAGTCTCCAACAGTATCACATTGTTGGACGTGCACTATGAACACCCCTCTCACAGGAGTGCTGGCTCATCGTCGTCAGAGAGAGCCTCAGCAAAGAGTGCTTTGTTGTTCTTCTCTGGACACTCATAAGCATAATGTCCAAAATTAGGGCAGTTGTAGCACTTCACCTCAGACTTATCCCAAGCCCGGCCACGGCCACGGCCTCGGCCTCCACCACGCCCTCGTCCTCGCGACGAGCTCTCAGCCCCGTATCTTGCCTTCCACTCTGCACGGGTCAGCAGCAAGTGCTCCTCATCAACATCACCACTTCCTCGTAGGCGCTCCTCGTGCGCCTTCAGTCGCCCAATGACCTCTTCCATCGTCATGGTCTTGAGATCGCCAAATTGTTCGATGGTCGAGGCAATCTGGAGAAACTTGTTAGGGACAGCGCGAAGGAACTTCTTGACGGCGTACACCTCCTCAAACTCCTCACCAAGTGCTCGGATCTGGTTTACGATGGTTGTCAACCGAGAGGCGAAATTATCAACAGATTCTGACTCCTTCATGCGCAGCCCCTCGAATTCCGTCTTGAGAGTTTGTACCTTGGCATCCTTCACACGCTCAGCACCCATGTGCATAATCTTCAGGGCCTCCCAGGTCTCCTTGGCTGTCTCCTTTCCGTACACCAGGAAGAGCATGTCCTCTGGTATCCCTTGGTAAATTGCAGCCAACGCCATTTGATCCTTACTCTCCTCCGGGGGCACCTTTGGATCTTTTGGTTCGACAGCGTCCCAAAGCCTTTGGGCACGCATTAACACCTTCATCTTGATAGACCATGCCAAGTAGTTGCTCTTTGTGAGCATAGGGTATCGAATGGAAACTCTCTCTCCATCTTTCTCCATCTCTCACTCGAGCTAACACAACACACAACGCGGCTCTGATACCAATTGTTGGAGCTAAATGCTCTGATACCAATTGTTGGAGCTAAATCACTTAGCTCCCTTCTAATAAGGTTGTGCTTCACACACACACCTAGCTCACTCTCTTACACAGTCACACTAGGAACATATGAAGCTCTATGTATCTTCTCATATCACACAAGCTTGGGTTTTCTTACAGGGGGTACATCCTTATATAGCCTAGCTAGGTCGGTACTGTTCTGTACTCTAGAAGTCTAGAAGGTACTACAGAACTGCAGACTTTTAAATCTACTAGGACTCCTACATACTCTAGATACTTCCTGACATCTACTAGGACTCTTACATACTCTAGATACTTCCTGACATCTACTAGAACTCCTACATACTCTAGATACTTCCTGACTAAGCTAGAAACATAATGCATATAGATATGACAAGATTACTTCTAACAAAGCTACTTCTTACACGATTATGTCTAGGAAAACTAGAAGTAAACATGGATGGAGAGACAAAGATTAGGGGACAATGTGTGATGGATAAAAAATAATTCATGGAAAAAATAAGTACGCGTTGCAAAATACAGAATGTGCAGCATTTATAGCAATTCGATAAAATATTCACCAATGGTGTAAGCTAACGCATACTAAAAATGCTACATCAAGTAGGGGTACAAAAAGGAATTCATTCATCACACTGCGATCAGGACACTTCGTGATAGACTGATAGATTATAATGACTTAAAAGCTGAACTGAAATCTTCACTAGCACTGAAGTACAAGCATGAGCATTAATACAAAATAAAATAAAAGGTACGGTGATAATATAACTGATGAAAGATACCATTCGTGACATATAATTCAAAAGGTTATATGAGAGGAATAAAATATGAAATACATCAAGCTTATTCTAACGAAAGCATTGCGTACTTTTTAGAAGGTACTAGAACTTAAGTCTATGCATCAGTGAACAAGAGCAATGGAATAAAATAGAGTATAAAAACATGGAATAAAATAGTCCCTTGTACAACTGTGTAAGATATCTTCAAAATTTATCTAGACACAAATGCAACAATATATATTAGTTTTACACATCTTTACCTCATTATGTTGCACCTTCACGCTGCGCAACAATAATTCGCCATCTTCTATTTTCTTCGTGATCTCAATGTTAAATCTTCCGTAATCTTGTTGCCCCTCGTTCAATGGAAGATACTGATCACACTGCCATTTTAATATAAATCACTAAATCATATTTGATAGGATTATACCAAAGGAAATAATTAAAAGTTTAAACTGCATTTTTGAATGTCTACAAGATTAAGGATCCGAGAAAATCACCATGGTAAAAAAGCTGCAAGTGTTCCTTCAGGAATCACGTGCTCACATGTCAATGTATGAACTGGAATATGTAACCGAATTCTCAACCTCAAAATGGTAAATGATCGGATAAAAAATAACCAAATCTGTCCCTCCACCCATCCAGCTCTCTTGCTAGGGGAATCTCATGAATGCATTATTCGGGATGGAAGAAAAGATAGAAGCCCATTTTTTTTTTAAAAGACATGTTTTGAGTTTGTTAAGAGATCAGAGGGGCAGGCACTCCTTGTTGTTTTTTCTTGCATCCGTTCTGAACTACATAGGAGAACTAGGGAAGTATATGTGACACTGTGACAGGCTAAAAAATAAGGGTACATTTTTTCTTTATCCAGTTGAGTTCGAAAAATTCCCTACGGCGACCTGAGAAGTATATATGTGCAGGCTCCTTCGTAAATACTCCTATGTTTCATCATGTCCATTTCGTTTTCGTGTTCTGAACAACTGAATTACATCTGACAGGCTGAGAAGTGTGCATGCAATCACATTCATATAGAGATGCAACAATTGTTGAGCATCTAGAGTCCTTCAAATATACAAAGCAAAAAAGGCATGTCCATAGAGAGGTCACATAACAAATGGAAAAACTAAGTGATATAACATAATCCAATACTGTACGAAAACATGTGGAGTCAGGTTTTGCTACAATTATGAAAGGTAGTCAACTCAATGAAACTACAAGTCATGAGCATTCGTCATGTACCTTAGCAATGTCGAACTTGGTGAGCATAACAATTACAGGACATCTGTTTTCGAAGACCATCTGCCAGAAATCTTCGAATGTATCGTGTAGCGGACCTTGAGTAGAAATGAACTTTCTTTGATCTCTGACATCATACTGCAGATTTTATATGCACAATGGTAACTACGACCAGAAAGAGAGAAACGGGCAAAGAAATACTAGCTACCAAGAAATGTGCCCCTTTTTTTTACCTGTATAAGGCTTGCATTGATGTAATCATTAGTCTGATTGCCTGTTGAGGACTGTAGCGGTATCCTGGTTTCATCAACTAAATCAAAAAAGAAATGTCAAGTTTTATTCCGCATGGTGGTCTTGCAGAATGTGCATGACAGCCTTCACAAGTTAATGATGCTCACATGGCAAAACATCAGTGTAACGGTTCCTTCCCCTATTAGCAGGATTTCGAGCCACCTTCTGAGCCGACTGGGGTAATGTTTTTATGGCCTGAATGATTACATTAAATTAATAGTTGCATGATCCTTCAGAATAAACATCTCTTAATTCTTATAACAGTTTATAGTTCATATAGCATTTGATATGGGGACATGTCCATTCGAGAAAACATCTCCTGAGTTGTTCATTGTTCATAAAGCATTTGATATGATGGCATTCCCATTTGACAATACATCACCTTTTAGTCAGTGTCAGCATATCGATCTGTTCCCATAAAGAAGAGGAAAGCTGTGATGTCTAAATTCCAGCATGTAATTAATCATCTTTGGAATTCGAAACAGAGAGTAAGCTAATTAGGTGTAAGCACATGAGGATAATACAAGGTTCATGGGTAGGTTCATTCCAAGGAAGAGACAATGTCACGAGAGGAGCAGATTATTCAAAGTTCTAGTTATGTTTGCTGAGTGCTAATGTTGACACGGTATTCTGGAGCAAGCAACATGATACCTCAAAGTGTAATTTTGGCAGTCCAAATTGGATTTAATCCCAGTTGCCCAGCAAACCCACATGTTAGATGTAGCTTTAGAAATAATCTATATTATCCCTTAATCATATCCAACACATCCATTTCTGGCTGTAAACCACCCTCACGCTTCACTTGGAAGCAAGGTTGTGAAGATCATCCGGCACTAACCTTTTAATAAAAGAACACCTCATACATCATTCGCAAGCTCTAACTTGTATGATTACTAACTAAAGGTTTATGTTCGCCCAGAAAAATACGGTGTTCTTAATTTCGCCAAGGAAAGAAAATGACTAGCTCAAATAGGAGGATGAAGACTTTATACCTGAAGGTCTCTAAACTCCTTGGAGATCGCGGCCGGCTTCTTGAGCTTTTTGTCGAACGCCTTGAGCGCCTTCCTGCAGTGCTTCAGCTGGTTCGCCTCGAGTGTCTTGGGCGGCGGATTCGCGTCGGGGTCGAGTGGGTCAAAGCCTTTATGCAGCAGACGCGGAGCGGATGAGGCCGACGGCAGACGCGGAGCGGATGAGGCCGGCGCCGCGCGGGCTCCCCGGAAGCGCGCACCGGAGAGTTCCCCATGGCGGGGGCAGGAGCAGGGTCAAGGCCGATCTTCCGGCGACGCTTGGAGGTCGGAGCGAGCGGTGGGGACGGGGAGGGGGACGCGGGAGAAGTCGTCGGGGTCGGGGTCGCCGCCGTAGACTGGGTGCCCATGCCCAGGTCCATATATATAAATGAATCAAGGAGTTGAGTTTCGGTCGAGGCGGTGGTTGGACTGCGAATTTTGTGAGGAGACTTGGCTTGTGGAGCAGAGAATGCTGATGCCGCGACGGTGACAGTGGGAGAAGATAATGACTCGGTTGGTACGGTTTTGTGGAGGAGGAAATGGCGGAGGCGGTGGTCCGGGAAGCCGGCGGTGGTGGTAGGTTCGCTGGGAAAGAGGGTGTGCCAAGATGGGATGAGGGGAAGAAATTGAAATTCTGAAATTGATTTACTCCTATCTCAGATTAGGTATCTCTTTGATTCGAATGTTTTTCAATTCTTCTACTACCATGTTGTTTGGTTTGTAGGGTTATTCGAGCATCTCCAGCGGGGACGTCAAATATGTGTCGGACACCTCCAATTGAGTCCCAATTGGGGGTGTCGGACACCTGTCCGGCATAATCGGGGTGTATCTCATAGGCGTGCCCCCAAACAAAAACAAAAATAACCGAATGCAAACAAACTTAAAAATGGTTTCAAATTTCATTGCATATTACAAAAAAATTGAATGAAATTTGAGTCACGGCTCGGCGAACACTTAAACGAAATTTAACACTTACATTTCAAATCCTAAACGAAATTTAACAAACTAAATTAAAAACCTATCGCGTGAGAAGGAGGCCTATTCTGGCGGTGCCGTCCTCACTACAGTGAGAGAAGGAGGCATATGCCAGCGCCGGTGGTAACGGGAGATCGGGCAGCTCGTTGTCATCGTCGTCAGAGCGGGCACGCTCGTCATCCGAAGCGAACCACTCTGGCGGTGCCTCCCGCATGCCGACAGGAAGGATGAACCTGTCGTGGCATGCCTCGTACTCCGCGTCCACCACGGCGTGCCAGTACGGCGCGGAGATGGAGTACTTGGGGTAGACTTTCTGCTCCCATGACATCTCTCTCCATTGTCGGATGATGTAGTCGACGCGCTCCTGCCCGCTGAGCCGCGACGCCACCGGCACGTTGATGACGTTCCTCACCCACCCCCTCCGGTAGGGTGATGTCGTCCTCCACCGGGATGTTGTGGCGGTTGGACAGCTACGCGTTCTCCACCGACATCACGTATGGAGGCACGTTGGCTGCCTCCTCGCGCCACATCTCGCGGTGCCACGCCTTGGCCATCTGCTGCTCCTCGTTGCGGCGGCGTATCTCCAGTTGCCCGCGATGTTGCTCGCCGCGGCACGCGTTCTCCACCGAGAGGAAGTCGCGGCGAAGGTGAAGCTCATGTTCCTCTGGTGTCTCGTGGCTGCCCACCATGCTAGCGGTGAGAGGGACTTGGGAGAGGGAGAAGGAAGGATGTGTGGGGAGAGGAGAGGTGCGCCATGCCGCGTTTTAAAGACGGACGTAGGAGCATGGTTGGGTGGCGCGCATTAATGGCGAGCACCGGTTCGCATGACACGCATTGACGTCGACAATGCGTGTGCAAGGCACCGCCAGGGGGAGCCGCAGCGACATGAACACGTGGACGGCGCAGCTCGACGCGTCACTTCGTTCTGCGCCCGCTAGGGGAACGGGAGCGATGATAATGCGAGGCGTGCTGACAGGCGTGGCTTCGTCTCGTCGCCTCGCCATTACTCGGACGGAAAGGCCTCCTGCATATCCTCATTAACATGGGCACTCGGTCATGTGTCCATGACGGGCAGGCCACCCCTGTCGGAGGGCGTGTTCGACCAGTGTCAGGCACCCCCTGTAGGGCCTCCAAACTTGGGCCCTTTCGGGGGTGCCGAACACAATTCAGCTTGGCACGGACACTTGGGGGTGCTGTTGTGGACGATTTTTGCGTCCGAACCCTCATTGGACCTTTTGGGATTCTATTGGGGCGCCGCTGGAGATGTTCTTACACCACAGGAACACACTTTGGCCTTTGGGGATGTACCACTACTTTTCTTACCGATCAGACAAGTCCATCTTCTGCTATGTCCATATTTAAAATCCGGCTTCAAAAGATCTTTAGTAGCTTCCTTTTTTTAGCTTCCCCAAAAACACACATTTCAACCTAAAAGGCTAAAACACAAACACACATTTCCAACTTGGAAAAGAGGAATTTGCACGAGTCCACCCATGAGATGTAAAGAATATATATTATAAAAAACACATGTGTTAATAGAGAAGAATGTATTGTTAAGTGAACCTACGCAAATTTGATGCATAATGATCCCACCTAACCGGACGATCGAGCAGATATAGGGTCGTCTCTCTATCCACTTGAGTGTATTCTCTCCCACTGCTAGTGCTAGATCTTGCTCTTGTTCAACCTTTCTTCTTGTTTGGCATTCATCCTCTGTTTTAGGTATTCGCATGGATGGTTGAACGCAAGTGGAGACTGATTTGGTACCACACCAATCTCGAGGGAGAAATGGAAATTGCTAAGAGCATCTCCAACTGACGCGCTAGGTGTCGGCGCGCTAAATTTTTTTGCCGTACCAGGAATGCGGTTTTATCGCGCGGGACGCCTGTTCTGCTTTAGCAGACGCGCTAAATTATAGCGCGTCGCTGTCGCGCTTCACCAGTCGCGCTAAAATGCAGCGCCACAAACATAAATATGCAGTGTTTTGCAACGTACGCAGATCGAAAACACACAAAAAAATGACTAGAAAATATAAATATATAGCTTAGCTTCGATTACACGAACAGGAAGAAATAACAAACAGACGTGCTAGATAAACGAACAGACGCGCTAGATAAACACGGACACGAACTCGAACTAGAACTCGAAGTCGGAGTCGGAGGAGAAATCCGAGTTCGTGTGCGTAGTGTCCGATATCTCGTCCTGAAGCGCGGCCCACCGCTCGTCGCCGGCGGGCCAGGTGGCTTGGCCTGCTGCCAGTAGAGCCTCCGCCTCCTCCTTGGCCTACAGCCGCTCCGCCCGTTCGGCCCGCTCGAGCCTCCGCTCCGCACGCTCGGCCGCCCGTGTGTTCCAGAATTGGAACTCCGCCGCCGCGTCGCTCGGGTGGCTCCGGTACCAATCCTCCACGGCGCATTGGTCCCGTTTCTCGACTAGACGGAGCATGGCGCGGAGGCGGTGTTCGCGCATGTCTTCGGGGGTGACGAGGTGCGGCCGAGGCGCCATGTCCACCGCCTGCTGCGCGTTGCGGCAGTCGCGGAAGTTCATGGTCGCCGGCGACCGATTGAGCCTCCACGCCACCGCGTTGTAGGCGCGGGCGGCCGCCGCCGCGGTCTCGAATGTCCCGAGCGGGACGCGGCTATCCCCGGAACGGATCTCCGCGGTGAAAGTTCCGTTCGGGCGCGGACAGACGCCGCGGTAGCCGGATTGGCTTCGGCGGCGCGGAGGCATCGTGGCGGTGGTGGCGGCGCGGTGGCGGGCGGCGCGGTGGGGTTTCCGAGAGGGCGCGGGTGGGGAAAAGCGGTTGGGAAAGAGAGGAAACAACGCGTGGAGTGAGCGTGTGCTGGGTGCGGGGCGGGGTATATAACGCGAAAACTAGCGCGTTGGCGGACGCGCGCTACGCTTTTTGGTGCGCGCGCTCTTTTTCCGCCCCGCGCGCGGGAAAAACCAGTTATTTGGCGCGCGCAGGCGTTTTACCGCGACGGTTGGAGATGCTCTAAGGATGGATCTCGAGCCACTCAATCTGGCTCCAGCTGGACTCTAACGAGTCTTATTCTTCATCGATAAGCCCGTGACAGTCAGATCGGAGTTTTAAAAAGAAGGTTGGTGATTTTGTGGTGTTGCGTATGTTTTTTGTTGTCATGCTACAAACAAGGTTGTGTGTGTTTTGCAAGGAAACAAATAGCGCGCTATAACAAAATAGCGCCGGCCTTCATGTGAAGCCCATGCTAAAAGGAGATCTGACAACCTACATGTTCGTGCCTCTTAGGTGCATGCAGTTTCACGAAAAGAGACATATGTTGTGTCCTGGAAAGAAAACCGGTATTGAAAATAAAAATTGAAGCATCAAATTTGTTGTTTTGGTACAGGCCACGAAACTTATGTTTTTCCTATGAAGATTTACATGTACACTCATGACATTAAAACCATCATTTGTTTTACAGGGAGCATATGCTCTTATGAGCCGATTTGAATATCCATATCACAACTTAGTAATCTTTCATACATTCATATCATTACTGGATGAAACATGTGCCATAAGATATTCAGAATTGTTATGCCAGACAAATTCCTAAAACACGGAAGTGTAACATTTATAGGCCTTAAGCAGGTCAGTTCAGACTTGATAGTACCCATGCACTTATGCTACAAAGCACAAGTGTAACGGGACTAGGATAGGTTTAGGCAAACTCCATACTGCTGCGTCCATGCAAGTCATACACATTAATTGTCGACAAAAGAAGTCACACATAGTACCAATTGAAGAATTCCAGACTAGCTAGTTATGTCGAATGGAGCAGACATACAGCCCTGGTAGATAATCAGCAGCAAGCTCACGGTAGACACATCAACGGCTGAGCTACTCTGCCCTCCGCTCGAAACTGAAGCCTGTTATAAACAAGAAGACAGAGTAAGCACACAAAGCCAGACTACAAGAAATGAGAAGGTTCAGTTGATTGGTGATGGAAAATCTGAATGATTCTCATTTAAAAGTAGCTTTTAAGACATTATGCGGCACAACATATCAACTGTTCGTCCTGAACATGGTGCATAAGTAAGCAATGCTGCTAGGATTCACATTTGTATAGGAACAAGTTAGGTCATTGTAATGCAATTGTCTGGGTTTTGTTCCCTTCTTCATTAAGAATGTCTAGTTTTCTATTTAAACTAACATGGAATTTCCAGCCTTCCGTTGTCTGAACATTTGAGAAGTTTTACATTCCTAGATTTTACAAGACACAAATAGACCACATAGATATAAGAACCCATGAAGAATGCCAATAGTTAACTTACTTCCAGAAGTCCATAAGATCATACGTCAATGACAATTTTCTTAGAAGGTACACCACAAGTAATCAGAATCTTCAAAATTTTCTGGAGTGCAAGCACCTCATCCTCATGGTATTTTACTTCAACCAACTGAAGGTGTTTAGATGCTATGGGTTGTTGCCCCAGGTTGCAGTTTCCATCTGTTTCAAACATAGATTCTGGTGTCTGTAGCAAATAGAGTATTATTTCTCTAGACTACAGTATTCAATCAGCTACACAAGATAATTTTATAAAGATTGTAAACTAGAAGATGCCATATTAAGAAATACATATTTCTACCTTGTACAATTCCAGAGTAAGCTTTTCCAGAATTGGTGAGTGTTGGAGAAAGTAAACTAGTGCACAAAAATTATCAGCTGCGCACCATTCATTGAGCAACAATGTTTTTAGCTTGCTAAACGATGGTCTTCTCTTTAAATCCTTTCTGAAAATGAACTGGAGAAAGCAGCACAAAGGAGTAAGAACAATCTGAGATCTAACTTCAGAAGTACTAGGTTCAATATGAGCTTTCAACAGTCTTTATTTCTTACAAGTAAACTATATGTTAGCAGATACATAGGTTTATATCACATACTAGGGTTTACATGTTTATGGTTTACTGAAAAGTACATATACATCAGCCAAACAAGCTAAACTCATGCATACATCAATATAGCTCGCCAGTTAATCACATTATCATGTTTTTACCAGTATGATGTCAGCAGTACAACCTTTCCAAAGTATTAAAAACATATATGCACAATGCAGTGAATCACCTATGGGGATACTGCGTAGAAACATAATAGGTCAAATGGGATATTTGGTGGCAAACAGACACTGCACTGAGGAGGCCTATTATTATGACTTTATATGTTTCTATTGATGGATGGAGATAAACAAGATGTAATATATGACAAACAACTATCTGAGTGGGAGTTATCATAGAAGTGCAAGCATACCACTTCAGGCTGAATTATCAACTCCAAATTTGTGGCATGTGACAAACCATGAAGAAGCACAGGGTCATCGCTGTGAACTGATACGCGACACTCGCATCGATCAGAAAGCCCACTGCAATTCCCATAATAGCTGTCAAAGCAAACATCATCGCAGTTGTCGCCAAGCCTGACAAAAGCTGTTACCAATGATGGCATGCACTCAAGCACAGGAGTCCAGCCAAAAGAGTCAGCAAGTTCCAACGAAACAAGTCTCGGGGCAGAAATTCGAGTGCGGGACTTCAGATCGAAAGTGCAGAATGTGATGCTCAGATCTCACACTGACTGGGACACGATCTTCTTTGCGTTGACCACGCAATAGTTCATCTTTATCACCTCTAACTTTGGACAGCTCGAGAAATCAAGGGAGCGTGCCTCCAGCTCCACATCATCAAGTTCAAGCCTAACCAGTTGGTCGGAGATGAAACGCTCATTGGACAGCTGCCAGGGTCGATACCATCGACGAGATCAACTCGAAGCGCGCGAGCCTGACATGACAGAGCATACCGGATCCAAGGCCAGACATCACCTTCTTCGCTGGAAACAATTTCACACTCGTGTATAGGAGCATGGCCACGGCGGAGCAGAAGCTGGCTGGCAAACTTGAATAGCTGCTGGTCGGTGTCGAACTGGTCGGAATAGATGCGCAGGGCCGGCACGGACCTCCACTGGTGGCGCCAACGCTGGGCGAGCACGCACGTCCGCACGGCCTGGCACGAGGGCAGGAACAACAGCACGTGCTGGAGGATCTCGTCCGGAGAGCGCCGATGCGGTCCTCGCCGCTGGCTGTGGTCGCTTTAAGCCCCTCAGGCATTTCGTCGAACAGGCGTCGGGCAGGCGTCGGGCGGAGCTGCGACCTGCGTACCAGAAAGACGCTAGAAATGAGCGACTGTGAGAGGGGACCGGAGGGGGAAGAGACGAAACGATTCTCACCGCGCCACCTCAGCTGCCGGAAGCTCCAGCCGCACCACCAGCCGCGGCGATGGAGGAGTAGACAGCGCGCGGCGATGGCAGTGGGCACTGGCAGTGTTCACTTCTCCGAGCAAGCAAAATTCACCACTTAGCTGGGCCGGGCTATTGCTCATCGAAGGCGGCCAGTTAACACTTCCGCAGCCCATAATTTGTTCTCTCTCAAAGCTGGCCACCTGGGCCATGCCGACGGGCCGGCCCATTAGGGGCCTAGCATGACACGTGGTTAAACGGGCCGTGCCTGGCCCGCGGCATGCTTGGGGCCGTGCCTGGTCCTCGAGGCCAAGCCCACGTGTCGGCATAACCCGTTTAGGGACGGCCCCATAGTTTAAAAAATCGGACCAATGATTGAACTGGCGAGGGTCTCGGTTCACGATTCACTGGTTAGACTGCTAGTTCGCTTGGTTCGCTTGACGGTTTTTAAAAAATAGAATGGCTAAGAAATATTAATAATATGTTAGAAAAAGTGAATGCATTTTTTTTGCAAAAACGACCCCAGATCTATTAGCAAGGAACACCAGCATTAGAACACGCCGCACAGGAACCAGAAATTACAACCAGATCCAATGAAGAGCTCACAGCTAAAACTCCCGATGCGAGTCGAGGGCGTGCCGCCACCGCTTCACTCGCCGGCGCAACCTTGTTTTGAATGGCATATATACACACGGGAAGTCTCCGATCTTCGGTCCATACGAACTAGCACACCATAAGAGAAACTGCCAGCACTAACACCCTACAAAGAACTAGGAAGAACGAACAACCGTCGATGTCGAAAACGACTACCAACAACATAGAGATAGCCCTACCTCGGCCAGACAAAAGAGGGCGACAACAGACTACAAGCTCCCCGATGAAGACCCCACTGGCCAATCTTCACGGGACGTAAAGGGAGCTGGAGGACGCAAACACCGCACCACGCCTCCTCTCCGCTAGAAGGCGCCGGTCATCAGGTAGAACAGCCAAGTCGCCAAAAACCTAGCACCGCCAAGAGCACTACTGAGGAGGAGGGAGGACGGCGGATCCATTATGACCCATCGGCGTCAGATCCCCCACCAAGACCACACTGCCAGGGTACTACTACCCTAACTACACGCCGAAGAACGAAGATCGGGATCCCCACCTCCTCTAGCCACCAAACGGCGACCATGTGAGGCAAGGACCCCACAACTTCACCTGCGGGAGGAGGGAAACTGTTGTTTCACTATATTTGTTTCTGCGGGAAGTCTCGTTAAGGCTTCTCGTGCGTAAGGATACTTCTGGCGGACCGAAGGTTTGTTAGGAAAATCGTCGGTTCGACCGTGGTTCCGATGGTTTTTCCCGGTTCGTTGGCGCAGATGGTCAAGTGCGCTTAAGAGACCGGTAAGGTTTTTCCGGTTTGGTTTTTTTCGGCTCAACCGGCGGTCCGGTTCGGTTTGTAAACTATGTGAGGCACGTACAGCCTGTTTTCGCTGAGTGATTTGGCCAGGTTCGCTCGTTGAGTGAGCTAATCCCCTAAACCTCGATTCTCCAGACCCCGCCTCCCGTCCTGGCACGGCGAAGCCAACCCCGCAGCTGCGCCTCCACGGCTCCGACCCTCTCCGCCATGGCCAATGAGGCGGCTCTGGCCACTCCCTCTCTCACCTGGACCTCCGAATCCGTTGCCTCCAGCTTCTCCATGACCCGCGCCGGCAAGGTCGCCGTCCCGACGCGCGGCCTTCCTCGAGCCCCGTCGTCCTCCTCTCCTAGACGACAAGCTCCACCATCTTCCACCATTTTTTCTATTTGGGCAAAAATAGGGAAAACATGACGCGGCCCAAAATTGGCCCATGAGGGCTAAAGGGGCTCATGCCGGCCCATTTACTAATTGTGCCATGTTGGGGCCTTGAGATGAGGCCCGCTGGTTGGCATGGCATGGCCCGCCTAGTAGACGGGTCGGCATGGGCAATGCCATACCATGCCCGTGTATCTCCTAGACGGGTTGTGTCGTGCCTTCTCTCTCTCTCACTCTCTCTCCGAAACTCTCCATTTCCCCACCCAAATCCAACACCCCTTTCCCTCCGAAATTCCCAATTCCCCAACCTCGATGAACCTTCTCGGAGCGGCGAAGTTGAGCCCTCCGATGGCGGTGCCCCGCCGTCCTACAACCCTGCCATCGCCGTCGACGACGATGTAAGCGCACAACTCTCCTGTTCCTCCCCCTCCTCGTGTTTATGTGCTCACGCCCCCTTTCTCCAAACCCTGACCGCATGGCTTGGATTGGGAGGCAATCGTGCGCGAGATCGACAGCGCCTACGCCCTCGCCTCGACCTCCACGTCCGCCACTTCGAACTTGGCGCCGCCGCCCCTAGAACCCTCGGCCGCTGCGTCGTTCTTCCACGGGTCGTCCGCGGGTGGCGCACGACAGTCGACGCTCGACCATTTCGTTGAATCCTTCACGAAGAGGCATGCCATGAATGATTTGCGCGAAAGGGGGAGATATGTTATTTCTCTCGACTCAAACGAAATAGGCAAGTTACAAAGGCCCGCCTCAATATGTTTGAGCATAATCACTTGGTTCTACCATTTACTCCTCCTAACAAGTTCTTCACGTACTTACGATTCTCACTAGAAGTAAAATTTTGGGTAAGGACTGACCCACCTCAAATAGGTGCCTACTGCTACTAATGATTTCCTTGAAGCTCACCCTTACCCTACCCTCACTGTATCACCCATTGACGTGGGGTGGCCACGGCAAGTCCCAGGGTCGAGTACCCCGGGTTGATTAAGAGCGAGAGAGTTGGAGTGCTGGTAGTTACCACGACTGACAAGCAAGGCAAGTTTACCCTGATTCAGGCTCCCGAGGATAATACCCTACTTTCAGCTTGTCTGTTGTTGATCTTTGATGAGGTGTTACAATGGCGATCCCGGCGAGATGTCGATCTCGCTAGGGTTTCGGGTGGCGGTGTATGGCTTGCTATGAGTTGTCCCTGATCGGTGTCCCCTCCTAACCTTTATATGGGAGGCTGGGTCTCGGGTGATCGTAACCGAGTAGGTTTACATGTTTTGGTAAGTCTATACCGACATTGGTTTGCCTAACTTGGAGCCTACTCTAATATCTTTGAGTCTCCTTTGTGTGCCTTAGTTGCCATCTTCTAGTAGGCCTTCCTGTTGGGCCCTAGTCTTGGCGTGCACCAGGTATATCATAGTGGGACACCCGAAAGGTAGGACCACGTCAGTAGCCCCTGAGTGCTTGGCTGAATTGAAGATTCAGGTAAGGACTCCTTCTCCGTGTGCACGCTATTGGGTACCTGTTGCAAGGTGTTTTTGTTGCTGAACTGGCAGCGATCAATCGATGAATATGTTCATGTTAAGGTTTTGGTCGATATTTGCTAGGGATAATGAGATAGCTGGCCTAGATCACTCGACGGATCGGGTCTAGTTAAATGCACTTGGGCATAAACCAAACTAGTCTACTTCAAACTCGAGTCCCCGGACTCGAACTTGGAAAAAGCGAAGAAGCTTCGACTCAGGCCGCGGAGGTCTTACAGAGGATAATGGTTCGAGTGGGTACCCAACGCTCCGTCGGGATTTTCTTCATGCCTGCTGGCACGGAAATTACAGGGTAAGCGCAGCTGGTGCGGGTCCTGGCCAGCTCGACGGATCGGCGGGTCTTATCTTTACACAATGAGTGCAGCATCCGAGGATCATATGCGGCGGACGCATCTCGGGAATCGAATGTGTTGCGACTGTTGTTGGAATAAGTTTGTTTGACTGTGGGACTTGGTTGTCCAGTCATCTTGTACTATCGAGGGCGCGACAGCGCTCCCGATGGGAGTAGCCCCCGAGATTGAACTGAATTGCTTACAATTGAGGTTAATCTCAATAAACATTCAGTCGAATAGAGATTTTTGATACGCTCCCGATGGGAGTATGTGCAGAGTCGACAAGTTGAAGAGTTTGCTATCGGCCGATGGGCCTACTGAGGATTTGTGTTCCAAGCATTCGATTGTGGACGAAGTCCTTTTGGATCAGCCTAGTGGCTTACTGAGAAATTGTTGTGGGCACTCGAGGTTTGACATAGTCTCTTTGATCAGCCTGGTGGCCTACTGAAAAATTTGTTATGGGCACTCGACGATTGACGGAGTCCCTTTGATCAGCCTGGTGGCCTACTGAAAAATTTGTTATGGGCACTCGACGATTGACGGAGTCCCTTTTATCAGCCTAGTGGCTTACTGAGATTTTGTTTGTAGTGTGTAAGTGCGTGTACCTGAGTCGAATAACATGGATGTTTCCTTCGCGTCACTTGGAGTCTTATTGCTGTTGCGCTGTCTGGGTTCAATCGATTCTTTGGCCTTGTTTGATAAGGACCTCGTTGCTTCATCTTGTTGTTCTCCTATGGTTTTATGATTAATCGGGTGCAACTAGTATAGTTGGGCATAGGCTCAAAAATCATGGAAGTCCTTGTGCTTGTTCCTTCGTTGTTGTATTGATTTCTTGGTCCTCTTTCCGCCGTGTGGATAATGTATATGAAGTGTATACCTGTAAAAACAAAGAATTGTCGCAAAGAACATATGCGAGTTAAAGTTTTAGCAATGTGGACCCATGAAGGCAGCCTTCAATTGTTCAAAGGTGATGATGAGAGGCGCTGATGGCCTGAATCAGCCCCCGAGTATTATACGGCGCAGCCCCCGAGCGTTCGGGTGTAAGCGTAAGCTTGAATAAGATAAACTGTACGGCGTAGCCCCCGAGCGTTCGGTGTGGCCAAAGTCGTGTTGTTTTGCGCTAAATATAACCCGAGTGGCGCAGCCCCCGAGCGTTCGAGTGCGGCCAAGGTTGTGTGTTGTTTCGCTTGAGTACTCGAATGTTATTTTTTACGCTTAAGATGTCATGTGCGGCGAAGCCCCCGAGCGTTCGATTGCAGCCAAGGATGTTTTGTTTGTATTGATGCCTGTGCGGCGCAGCCCCCGAGTATTCGAGTGCGGCCTAGGCTGTTTGCTTTTTGACTAAAAAAGTAAAGGGAGAGATTGGGATGTATCAACCACTGTATATTGAGCTAGCAAGCCGCCTCATTAAAAACCTTCCAGCCCCCTTAGGTACCCTGTTAAGGAAAAGAGCGCGTCTGAAACCTGCTGCTTCTTGTCGTGTAAGCATGTTTACAATGATAGGCATACTAAGCGTAGAAACGGCGCAGCTGCGCAACGTTCCATGGATTGTGAGAGAGCTCTCCTGACTTTGCGTGCTTCAGGCGGTAGGCACCACCGTCGATGACTTCTGTGATGATGAAAGGTCCTTCCCATGGTGAAGCTAGCTTGTGCACTTTTTTCTGCTTGAGTCGTAACACCAAATATCCTGGCACAAAAGTTCTGGTGCGCAGTCGACGGCCGTGGTAATTGCGGAGGCTCTGCTGATACACCGCTGTTCGGGATAGTGCAATGTCCCGTGCTTCATCAAGTGAATCGACGTCGTCCTCGAGTGCTTCGTCTGCATCTGATTCGTCATACGCCACCACGCGAGGTGCGTCGAAACGCAGATCATATGGCATAACTGCCTCGGCTCCGTAGACCATGAAGAAAGGAGTGTATTGTGTTGACCTGTTTGGGGTAGTTCTCAGACTCCAAAGGACTGATGGTAGCTCCTCTACCCAGGCACCTGCAGCACGCTTGAGTGGTACTAGCAGTTGTTTCTTGAGTCCGCTGCAGACTAAACCGTTCGCCTTTTCGACTTGACCATTGGATTGAGGGTGTGCGACTGATGCATAATTGAGTTTGATTCCCATCTCTGTGCAGAAGTCCTTGAACTCGTCAACTGTGAAGTTTGTGCCATTATCTGTGATGATACTATGGGGCACTCCAAATCGAAAAATGATGGATCTGATGAAGTTCACGGCTGTCGCAGCAGTCAAACTTGTGATGGGTACAGCTTCGATCCACTTGGTAAATTTGTCGACTGCGACTAAAAGATGTGTGTGTCCTCCGTGAGACGACTTTCATAACGGGCCCACCATGTCGAGCCCCCATTGGGCGAAAGGCCAGGCGAGTGGTATGGTTTTTAGCTCTGAAGCCGGGGCGTGTGGTTTTGTAGCGAATTTCTGACAACCCAGGCATTTTTTGACTATCTCCTCAGCTTCTCGCATTGCCGTAGGCCAGTAGAATCCAGCTCGAAGGGCCGTGGCAACTAAAGCTCTACTGCTGGCATGATGTCCGCATATATCCGCGTGGATGTCGAGTAAGATTGCTCTGCCATCTTCTGAGTCGATGCATCTTTGCAGGATCCCGGAGATGTTGCGTTTGTATAGTTCGCCGTTGATGATGGTGAACGCCTTGGACCGGCGAGTGATACGCCGTGCTTCTGTTGTGTCCTCCGGCAGCTCCTGTCGTAGCATATATGCAAGGAAAGGCTTTGTCCATGTTGGTTCGATAAGAAATACCTCAATATGATGGATGTTGGCGCTAGGTTCTGTCGAATCTAGAGCTGGCTGATCTGGATTAACTGCTGCCGGAGCGGGAGGTGCCGCCGTATTCTTAAGCTTGATTGACCTTTGCTTTATGCACTCGACGAAGACGCCCGGTGGTACTTTTGCTTTGGTTGAACCGAGATTGGCGAGCATGTCGGCTTCTTCGTTGCTCTCGCGGCCTATGTGCCATAAGTCACAGCCATCAAAACTGCCTTCCAAGATGTTGTAGAGATCCCGATACGCAATCATGTTCTCTACCGTAGCCTCGCACTCCTTCATTGTTTGCTGCACCACGAGATTCGAGTCTCCGTAGATCATGAGTCGAGTAGCGCCGCAATGTTTGGCCATACACATGCCATGCAACAGGGCTTCGTATTCAGCTTCATTGTTTGAGGGCTTGGGGAAGTCCATCTGTAACACGTATTGTAGTTTGTCGCCTTTCGGTGAGGTCAAGACAATTCCTGCACCTGCACCTTCTAACTTCTTGGATCCATCGAACTACATAGTCCAAGCACTCGACAGATCGGGTACGTCGGGCAGCTGAGCCTCTATCCACTCGGTTGTGAAGTCTGGAGCACTTGAGCTTTGATTGCGTGCGGCTGCACATACTTTAGGTACCATGGGCCGAGTTCGACGACCCACTTGGCGACTCTGCCTATCGCGTTTGAGTTGGTGAGAATATCAGATAAGCCCGAGGCACTAACCACTGTAATCGGGTGCTCGGCGAAGTAGTGGACCACCTTGCGTGAACTCATGAAGACGCCGTAGGCTAGCTTTTGATAATGTGGGTATCTTTGCTTGGATATGGATAGTACTTCGCTGAGGTAGTATATTGGACGTTGCACTCGGTGAGCGTGGCCTTCTTCCAGTCGCTCGACAACAAGGACGGTGCTGACCACCCTGTTGGTAGCTGCAACGTAGAGATATAATGGCTCTTTCTCGTGGGGTGCTACAAGCACTGGCGGAGTGAGTAAGATTTTGAGATTTTCGAATGCTGTTTGGGCTTCTGGCGTCCACTCGAATTTGTCTGATTTCTTCATCAGTTGGTAGAAAGGAAGTGCCTTTTTGCCCAACTTACTAATGAACCGACTGAGCGCTGCGACTCGACCGGCTAAACTCTAGACCTCTCGAAGTTTGGTCGGTGCTAGCATGTTGAGGAGTGCTTCAATCTTTTCGGGGTTTGCCCCGATGCCTCTAGCAGATACAAGGTACCCGAGTAGTTCTCCAGCTGGGACACCAAAAACACACTTCGTTGGGTTGAGCTTGATTTTGTAGGAATTGAGCGTGGCGAAGGTCTCGGGCAAGTCGTCGAGGAGCGTGTCTTCGTGCTTGGTTTTAATGACTATATCGTCGACGTATACTTGGACGTTGCGTCCGATCTGGCCCTTGAGGCAGGATTGCATCATGCGCTGGTACGTTGCTCCGGCGTTCTTGAGTCCAAAGGGCATTGTCTGATAACAATAAACGCCGTGAGGTGTGATGAAGGTTGTCTTCTTTTCGTCCTCCACTCGCATCCTTATCTTGTTGTAGCCTGAGTATGCATCCAGGAAGGATAGTCGCGCGCAGCCAGCGGTGGAGTCGACGATCTGGTCGATTCGTGGTAGAGGAAAATGATCCTTTGGGCAGCACTTGTTGACAGAGGTGAAATCAACGCACATACGCAAGATCTTTGTCTTCTTCTTCTCGACTAGGACTGGATTAGCCAGCCAATCAGACTTTTTGATTTCTCGGACGAACTTGGCGTGGAGTAGTCTGTCGACTTCTTGTCCTATGGCGACACGCTTTGGCTCGGAAAAGCGTCGCATGGTTTGCTTGACGGGCTTTGCGTATGGATAGAGCTGGAGAGCGTGTTCTGCATACTCCCTAGGTACGCCTGGCATGTCTGCTGGGCACCAGGCGAAGATTTCCCAATTCTCGCGGAGGAATTCGACTAGTGTTTTTGTTAGCTCGGCTGGCAGGCTTGATGATACCATTACCGTTTTGGAAGCGTCAGTCGGATGGACTTGGTACTCTTGTGTATCGTCCGTTGTGCTAAAAGATGCGTCGGGTGCCGGCTTCTTGCTTGAAGGAAAGAGATTTTTGTCATTGTCGAGTGAGAGCTCCTCGAGCTGTTGCTGCATACCGAAAGACTCTGAAATTTTGCTGAAGTTGCGGTCGCAAGTGTCCGAGCGTTGGAAATCGCCATGTACGGTTATCACCCCTTTTGGTCCCGACATTTTGAGCATGAGGTAGGCGTAATGTGGGACCGCCATGAATCGGACAAACGCTGGGCGTCCGAGTATAGCGTGGTACTGCGATTCCCAGTCCACTACCTCGAAGTCGATCATCTCGCTCTTGAAGTGCTCGGGTGTGCCAAAAACAACTTTGAGTGTGATTGTTCATTCCGGGTGTACTGCTTTTCCTGGCTCTATTCCGTAGAACGTGTTTTCAGATTTGGTGAGACTGTCAAGAGATATGCCCATTTTCCGCAGGGTGTCCGCGAAGATGATATTTAGCCCGCTGCCACCATCCATGAAGATTTTGGTCATATGGAATTGTCCTATCAGTGCATCGACTACGAGGGCATAATGGCCTGGGCGCGGTACAGCTCGCGGGTGATCTGCTTGGGAGAAAGTGACGCCGGTCTCTGAGCCCTTGAGATACACGGGTACGGCTGGAGGCATAGTAACTGCTTGGTAAATCTTGCGAGTGATCAACTTCTGACTCCGTTTCGAGGGGCAACCCTTCTGTATCATATTGACTTCTCCTTTGACTGGAGGGAACTGTTCCTCGGGTTCTGCTGGTGCCTCTTGTCCCATTTGGTGTTGTATTGCTGCCATTGTCTCAGGTGACGCGACTGGCGTTACCGACGGAGCTGATTGTGAAGCGAGATGTGGTGCTGATGTTTGGCCTAATATTTTGGCGAAAGACCTACTGAGGCGTTGCCATTGTGGACAGTTGATACGTCTCAAACGTATCTATAATTTCTGATGTTCCCTGTTGATATTATACCAATTGTTACATGTTTTATATACACTTCATAGCATTTTTCTGCATTTTCTGGGACTAACCTATTAACAAGATGCCACAGTGTCAGTTCCTGTTTTCTGCTGTTTTTGTATTCCAGAAAAGCTAGTCTGGAAATATTCTCGGAATTGGACGAAACTTGGACAGAACCTCATATTTTTCCAACATGTACACGAAGTCTAAAGGAGAGACGGAGGGGAGCCACGAGGCAGCCACACCATGGGGCCGCGCGGGGCCCCCCTGCCGCGCCGTGGGTTGGTGTGGGGCCCACATGCGTCTCTAGCCGTCGCCCTTTCGCCTATTTATTCATCTTCACGGGAAAACCCTAGACACCCGAGCCATTATCCACGAAAAGTTCCAGAGACGCCGCCGCCGTCAACCCTAGCTCGGGAGGGTTCAGAAGCTCTTCCCGGCACCCTGCCGAAGAGGGGAATCATCACCGGAGGGCTCTACATCACCATGCCTGCCTCCGGAGTGATGCGTGAGTAGTTCATCCTTGGACTACGGGTCCATGGCAGTAGCTAGATGGTTGTCTCTCCATTTTATGCTATCATGTTTAGATCTTGTGAGCTGCCTATCATGATCAAGATCATCTTATTGTAATGCTACATGTTGTGTTTGCTGGGATCCGATGAATATTCAATACTATGTCAAGTTGATTATCAATCTATCTTATATGTTATTTATGATCTTGCATGCTTTCCGTTACTAGTAGATGCTTTGTCCAAGTAGATGCTTGTAACTCCAAGAGTGAGTATTTATGCTAGATAGTGGGTTCATGCCTCCGGTAATCTGGGAGAGTGACAATAACTTCTAAGATTGTGGATGTGCTGTTGCCACTAGGGATAAAATAACCGATGCTTAGCTTAAGGGTGCGCCGTTAGGTCTAATGCATTTGTTTACATTACGCACATTACTTAATGCAATTTAATACCAACGGGGAACTCGGATGACAACCTGGCGGTGGATTATTAGTCATAGACGATGTTGGATAACGGTCTATGTATTTTGTCGTAATGCCCACATGAATATCATAGTAATCATCATGTCATATATATGCATTGTCATGCGCTCAATATTTTGTCAATTGCCCAGCTATAATTTGTTCACCCAGCATGTTAATTATATTTTATGGAGAGACACCACTAGTGAACTGTGGACCCCGGTCCATTCTTTTACACTGATAATACAACCAACTGCAAACATTGTTCCTTTTCATTCTCTGCAATTTACTATTGTTTTCCACACCATACGGTTTATCCTTTGTTTTCAGCAAGCCGGTGAGATTGACAACCTCACTGTTTCGTTGGGGCAAAGTAGTTTTGATCAAGAATTCACTGTAAAAGCTAGCAGACAGGTTTTCAGTAGTATTCGAAACAGCAGGTAAAAACAGTGCAAGTAAATAAACGAGCGCGGCAACAAATGCAGCGAGTGGCCCAATCCTTTTGAGTGCAAAGGACAAGCCGAGTGTGTTACTTATAAGAGACAAATGTTCCTGAGGACACATGGGAATTTCGTCAAGTGCTTTCGCTTCGTGCAACTGGTTAATCTTCATTGTTTTGATAAGTGTTGTGTGGGTGAATCTATGCTAACGCACCGCCCTTCCTAGGACTAATACGCACTTGTGATTATACCCCCTGCAAGCATCCGCGAATGCAGAAAAGTAATTAAGATAAATCTAACCACAGCTTTAAACTCTGAGACCCTACGCTCCCTCGTGCACTATCTTACTAACGGGGGTTCAGGTTTCTGTCACTCCGGCAACCCCTCAACTAGCAAGCTAGGTACACGATGCATTCCCCTAGGCCCATAAAGGTGAAGTGTCATGTAGTCGACGTTCACATGACACCACTAGAAGAATGACACCACAACTTAAATATCAAACCATTAAATATTAACGCAGCATTATTTCACTACTAACAACATGACTTCCCCATGTCCTCAAGAACTACAAACTACTCACAAGACATCATATGGATCATGATCAGAGATGATATGGCAATGAATAACAATCTGGACATGAACACTAATCCACCAAACAAACTCAATAGCATCAATAACAAGGAGTAATCAACACCGGGAGAGTCTCCCCAATGAACTAGACAAGGTACAGCCCTAGATGTTACAGCAAGATGGATGTGGAGTCGGTGGAGATGATGGTGATGGCGCAGTGGATGATGGTGATGATGATCCCGATGAAGTCCAGCGTGATGACGATGACGATGGCGATGATTTCCCCTCTCCGGGAGGGAATTTCCCCGGCAGGATCTCCCTGCCAGAGAGCTCTTTCTCTCTCGGTGGTTTCCGTCCCGTGGAGGCGGCGGAATATTTCGTGGACGTACCCCCCGTGCTTAGGTTTTCGGGAGGCAGATATACGCGAAGAGGCAACCTGGGGGGTGGACCCAGGTGGCCACGCCATAGCTGGGCGCGGCCCACAGGCCAGCCGCGCCCAGGTGTGGCGTGGGGCCCACCTGGCTGCCTCCTTTTGGCTGCCTCCGGCATCTGACATTATAAGACCCCCAGAATTGGTTTCGTGATTTTTGGAGTTCCGCTGATATGCTGACTTGACGACGCTTTTTCCAGCAGAAACCTGACTCCGGAAGGATAATTCCCAATAATCATCAAACATGCAAAATAAGGCAAAATAACATAAGTATCATGTATTAATATGAAATATAAGGATAGATAATGACAAATTATGATATAAAATAGTGATGCAAAATGGACGTATCAACTCCCCCCAAGCTTAGACTCGCTTGTCCCCAAGCGAAAACTGAGCTCAGTAAACAAGTCCACATGTTTATGGAGTGAAGTGTCGATAATAAAGAATACGGACAAGAAGCATCAGTATTTACTCAGCTAAACAAGTCATTTTAAACAGCAGTCTCTACACATTCTACTTAACTTGGAACAAGTAATGGAACAACCACAAATAAAGGTACATTAAGCAAACCAATTGGATGTGGCAAACTGTGTTCTTGGTCAGAGAACAATCAACATTCTAACTTATCTTTCAAGAAGAGTCTTTATACTAGAGCTATATTGCAGAAATAGAGTTGCTCAATCATCACTGTTCCTTTCACATTCCAAAGAAAACTGTCAAAGTCATATTCTCAAAGATAAAACTTCATGTGCTCAAGCAAAGTAGACAAAACATGATAGGAAATATTATGAACTATAAATGATTGTATCTATAACAATTCGAGTGCTTGCTCGGGATAGAGGGAATAGGTTTACTGACTCAACAATAAATAAATGATAGGCCCTTCGCAGAGGGAAGCAGGGATTAAAACGTGTGCTAGAGCTTTTTAGTTCCCGAAGGCATAGAGAGTGTAAAAATATTGCTTTGAGAGGTGTATGCTATTGGTCAACAAATCAGTGGTAGAATCCTTGTCATCTTCCATACTAATTAACTTTTAGAGCGGTTCCGAGAGTTTATAGAACTGCACTTGTAACAAGCACTTATTGATGACACTCCTCCCAACCATTTCTTTCCACAAACCATGGCTTGACCGAATCCTCGGTTGCCGACCAACAATCACCGTGGAGGAGTGTCTATTTATTTATTTATTTATTTATAGGGTGGACTAACCAGCTCTTTTAATGCAAAATAAAAGGTGGAGAAGCAGATGAAGCTGCCAATCCTTGTAAATCAGTTAGCATGGAAGATGACACATCTGCTACCACGTCCTTATGAGCTTGGTGAACAGTGACACAAAAAGGGATATAATAATAGTTTTGAATAGTTAAAGGTAGCACACGAGAAAATGTACTTGGAGTAGTGCGAACACTACATGATAGGTAGTTATGGTGGACACGAATGGAGTGCTTTGGTTCAGGGTTTTGGATGCACGAGAAGTATCTCCTCTCAGTACAAGGTTTTAGGCTAGCAAGGTTTAGTAGCAAGCACAAGAATTGAGAGAGACAAACACTTATAGATCTAATAGAACAACCATGCTATCTACTTTGTGGGCACAAAACACTTTAATTCAAGAATAATAAACTCATTGGCCAACAAAGAGGAAAACAATAGGGATAATGTTATTGCAACCAGTTCCCTCTTTTCTACTTAAGTGTAAAAAGTATTGATACTACTGACCAGTCTAAGTTTGCCACAACCAACTAAATTTACTTGCTGCACCCAAAGTGATGCCAATACTAATGTAACAAGATCAGCATATGACAAAGGACTTGCTGGCTAAAATAAAGTGTGCAGAAAGTAAAGATAAAGCTTCTCATTAATATTCCATCACAATAAACCTCACACCAACGGATACAACGATAACCAACTAAGGAGTGATACTCCACATTGCAAACTATCTCATATGATAACTTCTCTACTCATGGTACTAAGCAAAAATATAAAGATAAAGATAAAGATGGTGATACTGAAAACACCCCCCCAAGCTTGAAACAAGCTGGGAGTGTGTTGTTACCCATGGTGAATTACTCCCTTGGCGGTGATGGTGGTGGCGCCCCTCTAATGAGCTTCTCGGCAAGCTCCATTAACTCATCAACTCTACCAATGAGGGTGCGGACAAGCTCTGAATTCTGCTCAATGCGGTTCATCATCCTGTCAGAGGGTGAATCCCAGCTTTTGGAGTTGTTACCCCACTTCTCTTCAGCTTTGGAGCTCCCTTTTCCTGCATGGTCAGAACGATCCATATCCCAGCTACTGGGCAATTCTGATTCTGGAACTTTTTCAAAGGGATACTTATGGATGAGAGTGTGAAAAGGCCTTTTGGTATCTGAAGGAAGTGTTCTTGGAGCTAGGAAGCGACGAGGAACTCTCCCACCAGTGCTCATCCTCGCGCCCTGCCTGGCCCTGGGCTTGTTCTGCACCACTCCGATGCTTGCAACGGTAGCGGTGGGAATAGGACTTGGATCTTCCTCTTCTTCACCGACAGCTTCAGTCTTCTCCTTCTCCTCCTCAGCATCTTGGTCTTTCAGATCTTTCTTCAGGCCCTCCTTGTCAGGGTTGTTGGAGGCGACCATGGTGCTCTAGACTTCTACAACCCTGGCAGAAACAGCTCGAAAACAAACGCGACGAAAACACGAGATACGGACCTCGGGAGATCCGGGTAAATATATAGCAGAAAATAACGCGTGAAAAGGAAAGCACAGGGCGAAGCGGAGTCGGAGGGGGTCTCCGAGGCGACCACGCCATAGCTGGGCGCGGCCCAGGTGGGGCCCGCGCCCTGCTGTGGCGTGGTGCCCTCGGGCACCTCCTCCGGCACTTATTCGTCTTGATATTTCCAAAATTGTATAAAATAACTAATATAAAAGTTTCGAAGTAAAACGCGGACTTTTTCTTACCGAAACTCATACCTACTTCAAATCAGACTCTGCAGTTTCCTGTTTCTGAGTTTTAATAAATTCCTCCGGAGATACCATTTGAATAATATCAACATTTTCATTATAAGATTCTCCAGAAATATAATGTTTAAGTCTCTGCCCATTAACAACTTGAGGTTTGTCACCGTCAAGTGAATTAATTTTTATTGCACCAGAACGATAAACTTCTTCCACAATGTAAGGTCCTTCCCATTTTGAGAGTAATTTTCCTGCAAAAAATCTGAGACGAGACCTATACAATAAAACTTTATCACCTATGCAAAATTCTCTTTTTAAAATTCTCTTGTCATGCCATCTCTTAACTTTCTCTTTGAAAAGTTTAGCATTTTCATATGCTTCACTTCTCCATTCATCTAGAGAGCTTAACTCTAGCAACCTTTTCTCACCAGCTAATTTGAAATCTCTATTAAGCTCTTTGATTGCCCAATAGGCCTTGTGTTCTAATTCTAGAGGTAAATGACAAGCTTTTCCATAAACCATTTTATAAGGAGACATGCCCATAGGATTTTTATATGCTGTTCTATAAGCCCACAAAGCATCATTAAGCTTTCTAGCCCAATTCTTTCTAGACCTATTGACAGTCTTTTGCAAAATCAACTTAATTTCTCTATTTGATAACTCTACTTGACCACTAGTTTGAGGATGATACGGTGAAGCAATTCTGTGATTGACACCATATTTAGCAAGAGTTTTTCTAAAACCACCATGAATAAAGTGTGAACCACCATCAGTCATGAGATATCTAGGCACACCAAACCTCGAGAAAATAACATCCTTAAGCATTTTTAAGGAAGTCTTACCATCAGCACTAGAGGTTGGTATAGCCTCTACCCACTTAGTAACATAATCAACAGCAACTAGAATATGAGTATAACCATCTGAAGCGGGAAAAGGACCCATAAAGTCAAATCCCCAACAATCAAAAGGTTCAATAACAAGAGAATAATTCATAGGCATCTCATTACGTCTACTAATATTCCCAACTCTCTGACATTGATCACAGGTCAAAACAAATTTTCTTGCATCTTTAAAAAGAGTAGGCCAATAAAAACCTGATTGTAGAACCTTTTGTGCAGTTCTGTCTCCGGCGTGATGTCCTCCATAAGCACTACCATGGCATTTATCCAATATTTCCTTCTGCTCATGCTCTGGAACACATCTTCTCATAATACCATCAACTCCTTCTCTATATAAATGTGGGTCATCCCAAAAATAATGCCTCAAGTCACAGAAGAATTTCCTCCTTTGCTGATAAGTAAAAGTTGGAGGCAAATACTTGGCAACAATAAAGTTAGCATAATCAGCATACCAGGGACAATCATTCGAATTTACCTTTATAGAAGCCAACTGCTCATTTCGAAAATTGTCATCAACAGGAATAGGATCATGCATTATATTTTCTAATCTAGACAGATTATCAGCAACAGGATTTTCAGCACCTTTTCTATCAACAATATGCAAATCGAACTCTTGTAACAGGAGAACCCATCTAATAAGTCTAGGCTTAGCATCCTTCTTATCCATAAGGTATTTAATAGCAGCATGATCAGTATGAATAGTTACCTTAGAATCAACAATATAAGGTCTAAACTTATCACAAGCAAACACTACTGCTAAAAATTCCTTCTCAGTAGTAGCATAATTCTTTTGAGCTGCATCAAGAGTCTTACTAGCATAATGAATAACATTTAACTTTTTATCTACTCGCTGTCCTAAAACAGCACCTACAGCAAAATCACTAGCATCACACATAATTTCAAATGGTAAAGTCCAGTCTGGTGGTTGAACAATAGGAGCAGTTATTAAAGCCTTCTTCAAAATTTCGAATGCCTCTTTACACTCGTCATCAAAAACAAATGGAACATCCTTTTGAAGAAGATTGGTAAGTGGCTTTGAAATTTTAGAGAAATCTTTAATAAACCTTCTATAAAAACCAGCATGACCAAGAACACTACGAATACCTTTCACATCTCGGGGGCATGGCATTTTCTCAATTGCTTCCACTTTAGCTCTATCAACTTCAATACCTCTTTCAGAAATTTTATGCCCAAGAACAATGCCTTCATTAACCATAAAATGGCATTTCTCCCAATTAAGAACAAGATTGGTTTCTTCACATCTCTGCAAAACTTTGTCAAGATTGTGCAAACAGTTATCAAAAGAAGTTCCATAGACGGAGAAATCGTCCATGAAGACTTCCACAATTTCTTCACAAAAACCGTGAAAAATAGCAGACATGCATCTCTGAAAAGGCATACGTCTATAAGCATAAGTACCATAAGGACAGGTAAAAGTGGTTTTCTCCTGATCTTCCTTTCTAACAGCTATTTGGGAAAAACCAGAATAACCATCAAGGAAACAAAAATGAGTTTTCTTAGACAACCTTTCTAACATCTGATCAATAAAAGGCAAAGGATAATGATCTTTCTTAGTAACCTTATTGACCTTACGAAAATCAATGCACATTCTATAACCAACTACAACTCTCTGAGGAATAAGCTCATCATTTTCATTAGGCACAACAGTTATTCCTCCTTTCTTAGGAACACAATGAACAGGACTAACCCATCTACTATCAGCAATAGGATAAATTATACCTGCTTCAAGAAGTTTTAATACCTCATTTCTTACCACTTCCTTCATCTTAGGAATTAAACGACGTTGATGCTCAACAACAGGCTTGGCATCAGGCTCAATATTAATAGCATGCTGACATATAGCAGGAGAAATCCCTTTTAAATCATCAAGAGTATAGCCCATTGCGCCTCTATGTTTCTTCAGAACTTGCAATAATTTTGCTTCTTCATCTCCTGAAAGTTTAGAACTAATAATAACAGGATATATTTTCTTATCATCAATATGAACATACTTAAGATTATCAGGTAAAGGCTTAAGATCAAAAACAGGGTCTTCTTTAGGAGGGGGCGCAATTCCCAGGTCCTCCACAGGTAAATCATGCCTAAGCATTTGAGGTTGACGCAGAAAGATGTCGTCAATCTCCCTTCTTTCTTCTGCAAAAACTTCACTTTCGTGGTCTTCCAAAAATTGCTGCAAAGCATTGTTAGGACCAACAGCAATAGAAGCAAGCTGTTCAACTTGAAAGTTCTCATTAGGCATTTCAGGTTCATAATGATTCTTAGCAAATTTTGAAAAATTAAACTCATAAGACTCTCCATCGAATCTAGTAAATTTTTCTCTTTTTGACAGTCAATAATAGCACCACAAGTATTCAGGAAAGGTCTACCAAAAATAATAGGACAAGAGTCACTAGCAGCAGAACCGAGAACTAAGAAATCAGCAGGGTATTTAGTCTTACCACATAAAACTTCAACATCTCTGACAATGCCAACTGGACAGATAGTTTCCCTATTAGCAAGCTGAATAACCACATCAATATCTTCCAATTCGCAAGGATCAATTTCCTTCCTGATTTCCTTGTAGAGAGCATAAGGGATAGCGCTGGAACTAGCACCAATATCACAGAGACCATAATAACAATGCTCACCTATTTTAACAGAAAGCACAGGAACACTAGGCTTTCGAGCTCTTTTAGGATGTGTAACCATGTTAGAAGCTTCTTCACAAAACACAATATGACCTCCTTCTACATTTTCAGTTACAAGTTCCTTAACCATAGCTACTTCATGTTCTACACTAATTTGCTCATCAGGTTCCCTAGGTTTACGTTCACTTTTGCTAACCACACTAGCCAAAATAGAGTGTTCTTTTACTTTAACAGGAAAAGGTATTTTTTCAATATAGGGTTCTGGTATAATGCGATCAACAGTTTGAACTTCAACATTTTTAGCAAGAGCAAAATTAGCATTATCTTCATAAGGTTCATGATACTTTTCCCAACCTTGTCTAGGAATATCGAGATACGAGGCAAAGGCCTTAAAGTAATTAACAACAACTTGAGAATCAAGACCATAAGTAGCATTAAAATTACGAAAACTATCAGTCTCCATAAAGGATTTAATGCATTCGAAATCATAATTTATACCTGACTCCCTACCTTTGTCGTTCTCCCATCCTTCAGTATTTTCCTGGATACGATCAAGAAGATCCCATTTATCTTCATCCTTCATACGAGTGAATGACCAAGAACAAGAAGTGTCCAATAAATCTTTATCATGATAGGAAAGTCTTGCATAAAAGTTATTGATGACAATATTACTTGGAATCCCATGAACAGGGCATTTGAGCATTAATAATTTCAATCTCCCCCAAGCTTGGGCAATACTTTCTCCCTCATAAGGCCAAAAAGTGAATATAGAATTCCGATCCTTATGAATCTCACTTGGAGGATAAAACTTGTAATAAAAGAGAGGGACAATTTCAGCCCAGCTCAATGAAGGACCATTCTTCAGCAGACTATACCATTCAGCAGCTCTGCCATCCAGCGACAGAGTAAATAATTTCCTTTTAATAATGTCCATCGAAATACCTGCACACTTGAACAAACCGCATAGTTCATGTATATAAAGCAAATGATTACCAGGATGAACAGTTCCATCATAGCGGTTATCCATAATACGTCCAACAATTTTCGTAGGTATTTTAAATGGAACAATCTCAGCAGATGGAGGATCATCTACTACCGTAGCAGTGGTAGTAGTCCTCCCAAACAGCGAACCAAATGGATTTGACTCCATAACAGTCATTACAGTAAATAATTTCCTTACCAATAGCGCTTCACTCCCCGGCAACGGCGCCAGAAAATAGTCTTGATGACCCACAAGTATAGGGGGTGTATCGCAGTACTTTCGATAAATAAGAGTGTCGAACCCAACGAGGAGCAGAAGGTGCTGGCAAGTAGTTTTGATCAAGAATTCACTGTAAAAGCTAGCAGACAGGTTTTCAGTAGTATTCGAAACAGCAGGTAAAAACAGTGCAAGTAAATAAACGAGCGCGGCAACAAATGCAGCGAGTGGCCCAATCCTTTTGAGTGCAAAGGACAAGCCGAGTGTGTTACTTATAAGAGACAAATGTTCCTGAGGACACATGGGAATTTCGTCAAGTGCTTTCGCTTCGTGCAACTGGTTAATCTTCATTGTTTTGATAAGTGTTGTGTGGGTGAATCTATGCTAACGCACCGCCCTTCCTAGGACTAATACGCACTTGTGATTATACCCCCTGCAAGCATCCGCGAATGCAGAAAAGTAATTAAGATAAATCTAACCACAGCTTTAAACTCTGAGACCCTACGCTCCCTCGTGCACTATCTTACTAACGGGGGTTCAGGTTTCTGTCACTCCGGCAACCCCTCAACTAGCAAGCTAGGTACACGATGCATTCCCCTAGGCCCATAAAGGTGAAGTGTCATGTAGTCGACGTTCACATGACACCACTAGAAGAATGACACCACAACTTAAATATCAAACCATTAAATATTAACGCAGCATTATTTCACTACTAACAACATGACTTCCCCATGTCCTCAAGAACTACAAACTACTCACAAGACATCATATGGATCATGATCAGAGATGATATGGCAATGAATAACAATCTGGACATGAACACTAATCCACCAAACAAACTCAATAGCATCAATAACAAGGAGTAATCAACACCGGGAGAGTCTCCCCAATGAACTAGACAAGGTACAGCCCTAGATGTTACAGCAAGATGGATGTGGAGTCGGTGGAGATGATGGTGATGGCGCAGTGGATGATGGTGATGATGATCCCGATGAAGTCCAGCGTGATGACGATGACGATGGCGATGATTTCCCCTCTCCGGGAGGGAATTTCCCCGGCAGGATCTCCCTGCCAGAGAGCTCTTTCTCTCTCGGTGGTTTCCGTCCCGTGGAGGCGGCGGAATATTTCGTGGACGTACCCCCCGTGCTTAGGTTTTCGGGAGGCAGATATACGCGAAGAGGCAACCTGGGGGGTGGACCCAGGTGGCCACGCCATAGCTGGGCGCGGCCCACAGGCCAGCCGCGCCCAGGTGTGGCGTGGGGCCCACCTGGCTGCCTCCTTTTGGCTGCCTCCGGCATCTGACATTATAAGACCCCCAGAATTGGTTTCGTGATTTTTGGAGTTCCGCTGATATGCTGACTTGACGACGCTTTTTCCAGCAGAAACCTGACTCCGGAAGGATAATTCCCAATAATCATCAAACATGCAAAATAAGGCAAAATAACATAAGTATCATGTATTAATATGAAATATAAGGATAGATAATGACAAATTATGATATAAAATAGTGATGCAAAATGGACGTATCACCTATGAAATTGCTGGTTATATTCACGATGATGATTCTCCTTATAAATCTGAAATTTTTGCTATACTTGGTTATTGCCTTGAATATTACAATGATAATCCTTATATCACTGAATTTCTTGAGAAAACTTATTCTCTAGAACAACTTGCTACCTTTCAGGAACCTGTGGGAGAAGAAACTGCTGAAACTGAAAACTCATTGGATGAAAAAGAGGAAGAGAGTGATGGACAAAAGGAGGATCTACCTTCTAATGATATTAACTCTTTAACTCTTACATTATATGATTACCCTCCATGCCTACCTAAGGAGGAGAAATGCTATATTGTTGAATGTCATGATTCTATTGAAATATCTCCTTTTGGTAAAATTGAAGTAACAAGCTCCTTGACTCAAGAAAAGGAAATTGCAGAAAGTAAAAATGTGCTCCCTAATGTTATATATGATAATGCTCTTGATGATGGTCCTATATTGCCTAATGATATTTATTATACTACTATTGTCAAAAGTGGGTTTAATGACCCTACTACTTTTGAGCTTAATAAAAATCATGTGTTTGTAGATCATGAAAAGCATGCTTTATGTGATAGTTATATTGTTGAGTTTGTTCATGATGCTACTGAAAGTTATTATGAGAGAGGAAAATATGGTTATAAAAGTTTTCAAGTTACTAAAACACCTCTCTTTATGTTGAAAGTTTTGAAGTTGCATTTGTTTCGTCTTTCTATGCTAGTTGCTTTATGCTTCAACAATTTATTTTATTACAAGATTCCTTTGCATAGGAAGTGGGTTAGACTTAAATGTGTTTGATATTTGCCTCTTGATGCTCTCCTTTGTTTTTCAACTCTTATTCTTATGAGAGCATCATTAAAATCTTCGAGCCTAGCTAAAAGGCATTAAAGAAATCGCTTTTGGGAGGCAACCCATTATCTTTTGTTTTCAGTTTTTGAGTCAAGGTGTTGTTTACTTCTGTAACAATTCCATTGTATCTTTATTTTATCGCATTGTTGTGCCAAGTATTGCCTCTAATAGGAAGATGATGCTAGATTTGGATTTCTGCGCAGGAACAGATTTCTGTTGTTCACCGTTTTACTTCTGTAAAATCACAGAAAAAATTAAATCTGCAAATTTTTGTGCGTAATCCTCAGATATGTACGCATCTTTCGTTAGTTCAAAGTTTTTCGATCTGAGCAACATAAGTGCCTCGAAAAAATTCGTCTTTACGGACTGTTCTGTTTAGACAGATTCTGTCTTTTATTTTTCGCATTCTCTCTTTTACTAGTGTTGAGTGGAATTCTTTTTTAGGGTGAAGAGCTTCACATAACATCAGTGGCAGTAGCTAATGTTAAAAGTAATGGTCATGTTTGTGTCCTTATAGAACATGTGAGTTTTTGATTGTGCACCAACCCTCTAATGAGAATTACTCTGAGTTTGGTGTGGCGGAAGTTTTCAAGGGTCAAGAGAGAAGGATGATATAATGTGATCAAGAAGAGTGAAGAGCTTAAGCTTGGGGATGCTCCCATGGATCACCCCAGCATATTTCAAGAAGACTCAAGCGTCTAAGCTTGGGGATGCCTTGGGCATCCCCTTCTTCATCAGCAACTTATCAGGTCATCCCTAGTGAAACTATATTTTAATTCTTTCACATCATATGTGCTTTACTTGGAGCGTATGTGTGCTTTTTATTTTCAGTATTTTTATTTTTCTTATGGTGAACATGATTGGACCCTAGCATTCTTGATTGGGAGAGAGACACGCTCCGTTTTTTCATATGAATACTCCTATTCTTCACTTATACTTGTTGAGTATTCTTATCTAGCTATTGCTATGTTTTTAGCTCCTGTTTTTCATGCATCTCTTATTCAGAGCTGTTAGTTCTTTTAAAGAAAGTACTCTCTTGCTTCACTTATAATTGTTTGGAGAGTTTATGTTGAAATAAATTGATTGGTGTTTGGTTGGAACAGAAAATGTTGCATGTGGTAGATGGTATAATAGAAAAGCTTACATATTCTTGTAGATCACTGTATTGGATAATTTGATACTTGTCAATTGTTTTGAGTTATCAAGTAGTTCATGTTTAAGTTTTTGTATCATGTAGTTAAAACCTATTAATGAAGAACTACCGTAAAGCTCGTTGAAATTTGGTTTGCATGATTGGTATCTCTAAGGTCTAGATATTTTCTTGTAAAAGGGTTTGGTTAACAAGTAAGACAGTGCAGAGTCTTATAATGCTTGCAATATGTTTTCATATAAGTCTTGCTGTGTCGGTTGATATCCTGTGTTTGCTTCAAATAACCTTGCTAGCCTAAACTCTGTACTGAGAGGGAATGCTTCTCGTGCATCCAAAACCTTGAGCCAAAATCCATGCCATCTGTGTCCACCATAACTACCTATATGTGGTATTTCCTTGCCATTCCAAGTAAAATTTTCATGTGCTACCTTTAAACTATTCAAACTTTATTACTCCTATTTTGTGTCAATGTTTACCAAGCTCATGAGTACGGGGTGGATGTCTTTATGTCAACTGTCAAACAGACTTTACCACCGGACTAGCGGCATATACATCCGCTTATCCATTAATTTTGCAAAAAGAGCTGGCAAATGGGGTGCCCAGTCCCAATTAATTACAACTTTAACCGCATAATTCTCTTCACATTTTTGCCCTGATTTATCAGTCAAGCAATGACAAACAGTGAAATATCAGCATGTGTAAACAAAAGAGAAGAGGGATGATCTGCCTTGCTAGTAGAAATAACGTCCTTCATGGGAGCCGCTCTTAAAAGTCTGGTTGGCAGGGGTCATATTGTACTTTTCATTTTTCGATTCGTTGGCAATTAACAAACACCTCCAAAACTTATATTTTTACTCTCTTTATGATTTCAAAAACTTAAAAAGCTCTAGCACATGATTTAATCCCTGCTTCCCTCTGCGAAGAGCCTTTCTTTTACTTTTATGTTCAGTCAGTTTTCCTACTTCTTTCTATCTTAGAAGCAAACACTAGTGTCAACTTTGGTGCAACAATTTTTATATGCTTGTATATTGCACTTATTATATTGCTTTGTGTTGACAAATATCCATGAGATATATATGTTGAAAGTTGAAAGCAATTGCTGAAGCTTAAATCTTACTTTGTGTTGGTTAAATATCTTTTACTTAGAATCTATTGCTTTATGAGTTAACTCTTATGCAAAACTCTTTGATGCTTGTCTCGAAAGTACTATTCATGAAAAGTTTTTGCTTATATGATTCAATTGTTTGCTCATTATCTACTTGCTAGCAAACTATAGACCATTGACCTGGATCACTTCATTCATAACATGTGCTTTACAATACTATTTGATCAAGATTATGATTGTAGCATGTCACCTCAGAAATTATTTTGTTTTTGTCGTTTTACCTACTCGAGGACGAGTAGAACTAAGCTTGGGGATGCTTGATACGTCTCAAACGTATCTATAATTTCTGATGTTCCATGTTGATATTATACCAATTGTTACATGTTTTATATACGCTTCATAGCATTTTTCTGCATTTTCTGGGACTAACCTATTAACAAGATGCCACAGTGCCAGTTCCTGTTTTCTGCTGTTTTTGTATTCCAGAAAAGCTAGTCTGAAAATATTCTAGGAATTGGACGAAACTTGGACATAACTTTCTATTTTTCCAACACGTACACGGAGTCCAAAGGAGAGACGGAGGGGAGCCACGAGGCAGCCACACCATGGGGCCGCACGGCCCCCCTGCCGCTCCGTGGGGTGGTGTGGGGCCCACATGCGTCTCCAGCCGCTGCCCTTTCGCCTATTTATTCATCTTCACAGGAAAACCCTAGACACCCGAGCCATTATCCACGAAAAGTTCCAGAGACGCCGCCGCCGTCAACCCTAGCTCGGGAGGGTTCAGAAGCTCTTCCCGGCACCCTGCCGGAGAGGGGAATCATCACCGGAGGGCTCTACATCACCATGCCTGCCTCCGGAGTGATGCGTGAGTAGTTCATCCTTGGACTACGGGTCCATGGCAGTAGCTAGATGGTTGTCTCTCCACTTTATGCTATCATGTTTAGATCTTGTGAGCTGCCTATCAGGATCAAGATCATCTTATTGTAATGCTACATGTTGTGTTTGCTGGGATCCGATGAATATTGAATACTATGTCAAGTTGATTATCAATCTATCTTATATGTTATTTATGATCTTGCATGCTTTCCGTTACTAGTAGATGCTTTGGCCAAGTAGATGCTTGTAACTCCAAGAGTGAGTATTTATGCTAGATAGTAGGCTCATGCCTCCGGTAATCTGGGAGAGTGACAATAACTTCTAAGATTGTGGATGTGCTGTTGCCACTAGGGATAAAATAACCGATGCTTAGCTTAAGGGTGCGCCGTTAGGTCTAATGCATTTGTTTACATTACGCACATTACTTAATGCAATTATCCGTTGCTTGCAACTTAATACCAACGGGGAACTCGGATGACAACCTGGTGGTGGATTATTAGTCATAGACGATGTTGGATAACGGTCTATGTATTTTGTCGTAATGCCCACATGAATATCATAGTAATCATCATGTCATATATATGCATTGTCATGCGCTCAATATTTTGTCAATTACCCAGCTGTAATTTGTTCACCCAACATGTTAGTTATCTTTTATGGAGAGACACCACTAGTGAACTGTGGACACCGGTCCATTCTTTTACACTGATAATACAACCAACTGCAAACATTGTTCTTTTTCATTCTCTGCAATTTACTACTGTTTTCCACACCATACGTTTAATCCTTTGTTTTCAGCAAGCCGGTGAGATTGACAACCTCACTGTTTCGTTGGGGCAAAGTAGTTTGATTGTGTTGTGTGCAGATTCCACGTTGGTGATCGAGTAAACGGCGCCACCAACAACCTTCAGAAGTGATTTCTTGCTCCTACTGGTCGATTAAACCTTGGTTTCATACTGAGGGAAACTGCTGCTACACTCCTTCATACCTTCCTCTTGGGGTCTCCCAACGAACGTGCGATCCACGTCATCAACAGTTTTTCAGTATGTGGGTGGAGGTGAGTTTGCCTGTTTCTGCATCTCTGATCATATGGAATTTGCAGGGCTCTTCCAGTTCCTGCTCAGGTGTAAGCTCTGGTCGTGGAGGGATGACGTCGCGCGTGTCCTCTTCCTCCTGCGGGTATCCGATGGATTGTTTGTCTCGTGCTGTGTCCGTCATGAACACTTGGGCGGGGTATTGTCGCGCAATCGAGTACGAGTTGCCGCTGCTGCCCTCGCTGTCAGAGCTATCGCTGGAGCTGAAGATGGCGGCGATGTGGTAGACGCCGTGGTTCGCGCAGAACTCGTCCGGTAGATCTCGACAGCCCGAGGCAGTCGAGGATGTCGCGAGTGTGAAGGTCGATGAAGACGCGATTTCCTTGATCGTAGATGGTGTAACCGGTGCGGGCGCTATCTTCGTAGTCGAAGATGATGCGGGCGTAGTCGAAGCAGGCGCGATCTCCGTAGTCGACGAAGATGCAGTGTTGTAGTCGAGGCAGGCGCGATCTCCGTGGTCGAGGAAGATGCCGGTGTTGTAGTCGAGGCAGGCGCAATCTCCGTAGTCGATGAAGATGTCGGTGTTGTAGTCGAGGCAGGCGCAATCTCCGTAATCGATGAAGATGCCGGTGTTGTAGTCGAGGCAGGCGCAATCTCCGTAGTCGATGAAGATGCCGGTGTTGTAGTCGAGGCAGGCGCGATCTCCATAGTCGATGAAGATGCCGGTGTTGTAGTCGAGGCAGGCGCCATCTCCGTAGTCGACGAAGATGTATGCCCCGCGGGCGACGCGCGATCGAAGTTGTTTACACGAATTTGCATGTTTCCAAATATTAGGTGCATATCTCCGTAGAGATCGTCGTACACCGATCGAGTCGCCGGTGGGTGCGGGTTGTAGTCGAAGGAGCCAAAGCGGATCGGCCCCGTGATCGTCGGCGTGTCGATGTTCATTGCGGATGGAGCCGGTGCAACCATGATTCCAGCACTCTTCCTTCCCACAGACGGCGCCAGTTGACGTGGGGTGGCCACGGCAAGTCCCAGGGTTGAGTACCCCGGGTTGATTGAGAGGGAGAGAGTTGGAGTGCTGGTAGTTACCACGGCTGACAAGCAAGGCGAGTTTACCCTGGTTCAGGCTCCCGGAGGATAATACCCTACTTCCAGCTTGTCTGTTATTGATCTTTGATGAGGTGTTACAATGGCGATCCCGGCGAGATGTCTATCTCGCTAGGGTTTCGGGTGGCGGTGTATGGCTTGCTATGAGTTGTCCCTGATCGGTGTCCCCTCCCAGCCTTTATATGGGAGGCTGGGTCTCGGGTGATCGTAACCGAGTAGGTTTACATGTTTTGGTAAGTCTATACCGACATTGGTTTGCCTAACTTGGAGCGTACTCTAATATCTTTGAGTCTCCTTTGTGGGCCTTAGTCGCCATCTTCTAGTAGGCCTTCCTGTTGGACCCTAGTCTTGGCATGCACCAGGTATATCATAGTGGGACACCCAAAAGGTAGGACCACGTCACCCATACTCATATGTGTTGCTGATACGAGAATACGTGGGACATTGTTGGGTGGAAATCACGATTAGATGGGGAGAAGAAGGGATAAATATCGAACATGGTCAGATATTACACTAAAGAAGAAATGCTCTAATACGATGAATTAAACACATTGTGAAAGGGGTTGGTTTTATAGGATGAGTCAGAGGAGAGAAATGGCGGAAAGAAAAAGGGTGGAAGATACATGGCAGAGACGATAAAAAAGCCAAAAGGGTGGACAAAACCATGAAATATACATGTTTCGGCTGGAGTAGGGCCCAAAGAGGCTAATCGGCTCTACCTTTAGGCGAAACTCAATCTTCTGCCGAGATCAACAGACTTTCGTCACCCTGATCGAAACTATGTCTTTCGGCCCTACCCTTGCCGAAACAAGGGTTTCGGCCCTAGCCGGAAAGAAACATATACTTTTCGGCCTTAGTAGTGCCGACGGCATGCTAGATTTGAAATTTACTCAAATCGTGTGCTAGTAATAAAATATGTGTTAAAATAATAATATTTTTAAAACAAATCCAAGTACTCCCTCCGTTCCATAATATAAGATGTTTTAGGTGTTATACATATTGTCTAGATTCATACAAAAAAGTGTAGACATGTACACTAAAACATGTCTATGTACGTATGTGTACATGTGAATGTGGCAAAAGGCTAAAACATCTTATATTGTGGAACGGAGGGAGTAGAACTTAGCTGGGCCGGGCTGCTCCTTTTCATCGTCCTCTCCATAACTCCCCATTTCCCCGCCCAAATCCCAATTCCCTCCCGAAATTCCCAATTCCCCAACCTCGGCGAACCTTCTCGGAGCAGCCCGATGGCGGCGCCCCGCCGCCCTACGCCCCTGCCGTCGCCGTCGACGACGACGAAGACGACGTAAGCGCGCAGCTCTCCCCTTCCTCCCCCTCCTCCCGTTGTATGTGCTCACGGCCCCTTTCTCCAAACCCTAACCGCAGGGCTTTGATTGGGAGGCGGCCGTGCGCGAGATCGACAGCGCCTGCGCCCGCGCCCCGACCTCCACGGCCGTCGTTTCCAACTCGGCGCCGCCGCCCCCACAACCCTCGGCCGCCCCCGCGCCCTTCTTCCACGGCCCGTCCGCGGGCGGCGCACGGCAGGCGACGCTCGACCGTTTCGCTGATTTTTTCTCAAGAGGCATTCCGTTAAGGATAAGCCGACCCCTGCGCCGGCTGCACCGGTGGTGGCAGCGGCGGCACCTGCTAGCCGATGGGGGCGCTCTGGGGTTCGCGCGGACGAGGGATGCTCGGAGAGAGCAGGCGAGGAGGAGGAGGAGAACGCGGAGGTGGCCTGTGCCGTGGCGCTGGACCACGAGGCGGCGCAGACATGGATCTATCCAAGTGAGTTCATAGCTGTGTTGAATTTCTGTATATTCATTTCTCGCCAGTGACTTGAGTTCTGCTGTCCCTATATTATTGTTTTAGCATAGCTTGTGGGCAGCGTTTTTATGGAACACACCCCTGGCAATGTGCTTATTGATGTACTAAAAATTGTCGTTTTTGGTGGTGCTGAGGACTACTGACTTGTTCAAAGATCTTAAGGCTGCGTAGGCTTAGTTTTTGATCTGCCATCAAGAGGATTCCTGGATGATTTGTACGAAATCTGTGGGGTTTAGAGTCCATAAGTCAAATAGTTCAGTTGTTTTACTTTTACATGTTTTAGTAGTGGTAGTGGATATCATGTGCATTTTGATTATCATATTCTTGACTGCCCTAGACTCCCAAGGCGGGCTAATTTGCGAACCTGTTCAAGTGTGAGATAGTGTTTTTGATATTTAGTTCCGGTTACTTGCTTATGGAGCTGACAAATAAAGGCTAATGCATTTTAACATTTAATCATTTATTTTTGCTTTATTTTGCTTATGCACCGGGCTTATAAGCCGTATATCTTTAGTTTCCTTTCCTACCAATAATTTTGTGGCGGTATGATCATAAAACTATTCTAGTATAGTCTGGATTAGGTATATGCATTGTAAAATATGGTGCATGAGTTGTGAATTCCTGCTGTGAAGTATTTTACTCGCCCATCTGAACCTTGGGAATTGGGATATTCCATAAACTTTTAGTAGTTAGATATCCACTAGCTTCACATCTACCCTCCAGCAGATCCGCGCTTGGACATGGATGTGCATAGGGGTGGAATTAGAGCGGATAGTGATGGAGACAAACACGGCATCAAAAGCATCGGTGATTGGTCATGAATAGGGGACTCCCCGTGGATATTTTTTCAGATGTCGTGTTGAAATTAGGAGTTATATATAACACACATAATGTATACCAGCTTACCAGCAATCAACAATATGTACATAATTACAATAGTATGTGCTCGACGAGTCGAATCTCGATGAATTACCGGTTAGACAAATTCATAGTTGTACGATACATAGAAATTTATACTTGCCTAAGATTTTGGTTGGTTGGTGTTCTGGGCCTGGTCCCGTGTTAGAGTAAGTTTAGCGCGTAAAGGACTCCACAGACAACAGTCCACATCCATCAAATACGCAAAGAAAATTGAGGAAAAAAATGAAGTTCTTTCTTCATCCACGTTGAACCAAATCCATCCATCCCCAACCAAGTGGTGAAGAGCCAAACCTCTCTCTCTCTCTCTCTCATCCCTAGAGCTCACGACCTAAAGTGGCTGCCATGGATGCGCTTTGTCAGGTGGAGAAAGCACTGGTTTGGTCAAGCACCTGAATAGCAAGGAGGGCAATGGCTACAAGAGCAGGCAGTTCCCAGCATCACCGCAAACAGCGCAAACCATGCGTCGCGGCAAACCCATGCACCGCAGCAGTGTACGCTTCAGCTAGTTTACACCAGTCATGGCAGCCGATGTGTCTGTGTTTGCCCCCTTCAGTCATAGTGGCAGATACGTTGGAGCCTGCTCCCGGCAACCATCACACATGAGACAGGAGGATTGACGGCTGGCTACCAATGGACATGGCTGCAGTGATGCCAGAGAAGGCTACCTTTGGCCATATGGACAAACGGGTGGTGTGGACAACTGCTTGATTCTTCCCAGTTGCAGGATAATTGACCGGCTAGTTACCGGATAGGGAAACCATGTCCGTATATCAGTATGGGGAGAACCCTGGATCCACTTACGTGTCTGGCAACAATCCCACTGAATCTAAAAGTGTTACTCGAAAGCCTTCGGTCGGACGGTCTGTCAGTTCAAAAATACCCATACCATTTTCATCCCTAGATGTGCAGTGTTTCATTCCTCAGATATATAAATGGTAAGGAAAACCATTAAACAAATCAGAAAATAGCCTATGAAACCAGTGTTGTAAAAAGCAGCGTCGATGGTGCATTGGCTGTTTGTGGTGGTCCTTCCTATTGATGAGCCGGGTGCTGAGGGTCAAAGCTGGCTCAAATGTGATCAAAATAGCCTTCTAGGAGGCCAGAAGCAGCACAGCAACGTGGTACTGTGAAGTTCAATCTGCTGTTCCCAGTTGAATTTCTTTCCTCACCACTATATCCGCCACCCCCGCCACCGAATCTAGTTTTCTTGCTCGCCAGAAACGACCAGCAAGATGGCACTGGATTGGAGGGGAAAGAGAGGCGGCGGTGGAAGGGGAGATTGGAACCTCTGGTGATGTGGAGCCTGCCTGGTGCTAAGGTGGATAAGGAAGATGGCAGGGAAGAAGGAAGGCAACGGTAGTGTGGCGTTGGCGGAATCTCTTCCTTGTGCGGTAGGCTTAGGGTTGCTCTTTCCACAGACTAGCACAGTGAGCCACAGTCAGCCTAATGTTTGCTCTCCTCTTCTTCTTCCTTTTTTCAGTTTTTATTCTTCCCTGGCTTGCCTGCTGTTAGCTGCTCCTCAAGGCCTTGTGGACCTTGGCTTCTGCTCGCGGATGTTCGCTGGGCACTAATCAGCATGCAACCTCCTCAAACACTATGTTAAACATCTGTTGAAGATTTCATTTTGTTAAATGGTTCTATGCTGCTATAAACATGTTTGCATTTTTTTGGGGAAATGTAAATATTTCCAGGGCTCACACTTTTAATTATGATCTTTGTAACTTCTTTGCCTTTTTTCACATGTTGCAGCTAATATAGAAGTCCGTCAGTACCAGCTATATATTGTCCAGAAGGCCTTGTTTACAAATACACTAGTGGCTTTGCCAACTGGGCTTGGCAAAACTTTTATCGCTGCAGTAGTGATGTATAACTATTTTAGATGGTTTCCTGAAGGTAATGCCTGGTGCCAAATTGATACCAAAGGTACTGATTAACAAATTACTCCCCTCATCTGATACATTTGCACACTTCAGGAAAAATAGTATTTACTGCCCCTTCGCGTCCACTTGTTACGCAGCAAATTGAGGCATGCCATAATACAGTGGGTATACCACAGGTATTAAAATTTATGTTGTACATATTCATTCTTGTCTGGTGTCTGATAAAGATTAGCGTATTGTCTCTGCCAGCTGGAAATTAATGGGATTTACTTGTTTGCAGGAATGGACGATTGATATGAAAGGGAATCTAAGCCCTGAGAAGCGATCAAGTTTTTGGAAGTCTAAAAGAGTATTTTTTGTCACTCCACAGATTCTTGAAAATGATATACAATCTGGTGATTTCCCTGAATGTTTCTGGTATTTCTTATTAATCTTTATTGGTATTATTTGTATTTATTTACTTTGTCATTTTAGGATTCGTTTGTTTATTTAGATTTAGAATGAATACACGAAGATGGACTAAATTCAGAGAAAAGCAACCGTGTATTTTTTTCCTATTATTTTGTATAATGGAATGCAGTTGCATTAGGGCCTCCGTCAAAATTTGAACCAGGCACGAGCTGGAGTGTGCAGATAAAAACATATACAGATGTCTACACATGAAAAACCATGCCATAACTCATAACTAGATAATTTATACAAATGTGTACACAGAAAACTAGGTCGTAACTATATAATTTACTCATTCCAAATCAACTATATTCATTCGCTGCCACCTTCTCATGTGGTACACATGTTTGGATTGACCACTTCAATACTAGACTATCTACATTATGCCTTTTACTGTGTGTTGTCAACTTTGCTGTCAACTTTGCTGTTACTGTATCCCCAGTTCTTCTCTGGTTTGATGTTATAATGTTTGCTTTTAACAGGTATATGCGTGATGAAACAGCTAGTTTGCTTGGTGATAGATGAAGCTCATAGAGCTTCAGGAAATTATGCTTACTGCACTGCTGTTCGTAAGGCATGTTTGATGCTCAAGTACTTTATCCATCTTAATATCATCTGAATTTTACATTGCACATGTCTTGTGTTAGTATATCATCTTGTGTTCTTCCATTATTAAGCCCATTAAGTGATGATATCAGTAAAGTTAGTTAGAATTATGAGTGCTATATTTCTGCATGGTCATTCTTTGTTTTCTGCTATGTTGACAGTTGGTGGCATCACGTGTACCATTAAGAATTTTAGCTTTGACTGCTACACCAGGATGTAAGTCTCTATACATTATGATTGAATACTTGCTCAATAATGAAATGCTTTATAATTTATCAATCTTATTCTTGTCTCGATTTTCATTCAGCAAAGCATCCAGAAATCCAAGGTGTTATCAACAATTTATGCATTTCAGAGTTGGTTCATCGTGATGAAAATGATCCTGATGTCCAAGAATATGTGAACACACGCACAGTTGACCTTGTAAAGGTGTGGATGTACTGTCCTAAGTTTGTAATATGCCATTTTTCTGTGCTCTGGAATTTACTCGTTTCAGCGCAGGTTCCTCTTGGCAGTGATACATCTCAAGTTAACGAGAAGCTTTTGGAAATTATACATCCACACATTGTCCAATTGCGTGCTGCTGGGGTGATTGACCATAGGGATGCTGGAAACGTATATTTCTAATTCTTAAAATACTTCAAACATCATCTTGACTATGATTTCTGCTCATTCACTCATTTCTAATTTGCTACACATGTACATTATTAATTGGTTACCTGTTGTTGCCAGTGGAGCACACATCAACTGCTCCTCTTGAAGGAGAAATTCAATCAGGCACCCCCACCAGATCTTCCTATTGAAAAGAAACGTGAAATTCGCCGATCTTTTGCAGCTGCCAGCTCACTTTGTCGCATAAGTAAATTGCTTTTGGGCCATGGAATCAAGCCAGCATATCAGGCGATTGAAGCTACTTTGAATGATGGGTATTGTTTACACCCATTTTCACTATATGATTTCACTTGTATGTGAATAGTAATGCATGATTAAGCCCCTAAAGATTTTGTGGGCAACATTCTCTTTGCCATGTAACAATATCCTTTCCTGGTCTTTGTTCCTTAGCAGAAGTAATCTCAACTGTTGACAACTTACATGTAGTAATATCTCGATATATTAAGAATTCAAGATGGGTCAGTGGAGCTTAGTAGTGTTTGAGCTGTTATATTCACTTCTAAATTATCTGCACCATCCTATTTCCATCCTTTATGAACCAACTGGACTAAGAAGTCTATGGAAATTCCAGTTAGATTTCTCCAAGATTATGTAAATGTAAACATAGTTAGTTGCAATCTTGACAATGACATGTCTTTATAATGAACTGGAGTGCAGATTTTTTTAACAGCACTGGAGTTGACTAGGATTAGAGTTTGTAGCTTTATATCGTTCTGTGATTATATCATACCAATAGAACAATACTTTGGGATTTTATAGAACTTTGTTTTCTTGATTTTATGTACCCTCTACCTAGTTTTGCGAGTAACCCTTTTGTGCCTCGCACCATGGTTTTTTATTGAAGGGCGTGGAACATGTTCTCAAAGAATGAGACCTTCGCCAGAGCGAAGGAAATGATGTGGAGCTTCTTAAACAAGGGCGTGGCCAGTCCAAAAGTGCAGAAATTGGTAGAAGTGCTAGTCGATCACTTCCGTGAGCAACTTTCTACTCCCTCCGTTCACTATTATAAGATGTTTTAACTTTTTTTGAAAATACATCTATCTAGACGTGTTTTAGTGTGTAAGTTCACCCATTTTGGTCCCTATCTAGTCCACATTGAAATACCAGAAACATCTTATAATATTGTGGAGGGAGTACTTATGTAGTATGGCATGTAATTTGTCCAGTCAACTTGTCTATCTATATTCTAATGCACACATTTCAGTGTAGTAAAATTTACTGATTCAATAGGGCAAATATTTACTCTATTTATCATCATAAATCTGTAATCCCACGCTGGACCTGGCTCTCAGCCTCTCACTCAACATTATATCTGACAATGGCACTCTTCTGTTCTCGTGTAATTTATAAGAATAATAGCTCTTTTGTCGCATAGTAGTGAGTAACATTAAGTGTGAAACTTGGCTGTCCAGTCCAGTTATTGGTTGTTATCAGAACACTTGATACTACTCACACCACTATGCGGGCAAATGTGTTACTATTGTAATATGCTTTTAGTAGTTACACATGACTTTATCACAATTTATATGTGCATGTCTCCCGGGAAGAGCCTTCTGTATTAATTGGCTTCCACAGTTTACGCTCTTATTAACTAAAACAAAGCAAACTTTACTCTGATGTTTCCGTTACTGGTATTTTTTGTGCAGACAAAAACAATCCAAAGGACTCGAGGGTGATTATCTTTTCACATTACCGGGAAAGTGTCAAGTAAGAACCTAACCTTGTACTAGCTGTAGCTATTATGTACTCTATTCGTCCAAAATTAAGCGACGTCCTTGTTTTGCGTGATTCAACTTTGACCATCAATTTGGCCCTTAATCTATGAGAAAATTTCATATGTTATATCATTTGGAGCCTTATTCGAATATGAATATAACGGTATATTTTTACATCCCATACCCATGTATTGTTGACCAAAATGATGGTCAAAGTTGAACCTTGAAAAACGTGTGCGCGATGTATTTGTGGACAGAGGGAGTAGCACCTTACAGTTAACGTATCTATTTCTGGATTGAAAAGTTAATCTCTATACATTTTTTTTGTCGTTGTGTGTGCTATGATAAAAAAAAGAAAGTGTATTTCAGTATTTGTCACCATTATCTGCTCAAACTTCTGAAAAGTGCCAAGAATCAAACCCTGTAGGAATCTTTACAGCTATTGCGTAGCTTTTAGCACTCGGGATATCCTTTGTTCTAAATTGTAAAATTGATCCATGATTCGGTGCAGAGTTTGTGTGTGGGTGCGTGCCCAAGAATCAAACCTAGGGTTCTGTTTTTACTTTTAGTCACTCCCTCTCATTGTATGCGACTGATATTTCATCGCTCAATCATGTCTTAATTTTGCAAATTAAAGTAAAAGTTAGCAAGCATGGATTAAACAGGTTTAGCGCCATGCGGAACATGTACGGCTTACTAATTTATGTAGGATGGACTCTTCTTGTTGGACTTCACTGTTTTGTTTCTCTTTACACCCAGAGAAGTTGTTCCTTTTTTTCTTGGCTGGTAATCAGTGGTCTATTTTTTTCTTAGAGAACACAATATTTATAGTGGAGTGTTTGTGTTTTGCTTGATTGTATACCATATTAGAAGTCTGAACATTGTATTGGTTGCTTTGAATCGCAGAGAAATAGTAGGTGCATTAGGAGACAGTTGTGCCAAAAATTTCAGACCTGCTCAATTCATCGGTCAGAGCTCTGCAGGTATGATGATGGATTGTGAATTTGTGATGATACGCTCCAAGGGTGTATGATTTGTTTCAGTATGTTTAGTATATTAGTCTGGAAAATATGGCGCATTAAAAGATAGAACCCATATGGTGGGTTTCTGCAATCACATGGTTCAGTTAAATTCTTTTGTACTTTACAGGTGACAGGCTTAAGGGGCAGACACAGAAAATGCAACAAGCTATTTTGCAGGTATTGAAAAATACCTTAACTAGCGTCTCTCATCCCCACCATATGGTGGGTTTCCTCAACTCATCATGTAAACTGCTTACAGAAATTTCGATCTGGGGAATACAACATTCTAGTGGCGACATCAATTGGTGAGGAAGGGCTAGATATTGTGGAGGTTGATCTTGTGATCTGTTTTGATGCCAATGTCTCTCCATTAAGAATGATTCAACGAATGGGGAGAACTGGGAGGAAGCATGAAGGGCGAGTTGATATCCTTTTGTGATGATGAAAACTTATCATGTTCAATAAAGATAAAAATTTCGTGCCCAGAAAAGTGTTGCACTTGTTTTTCACAAAATACGTTTTTTCTCTCTTAGTCATTGGTTACCTTAACTGCCCAAACTGGTGTTGGCTTGTGAAGGACAGGAGTTGCAAGGGTACAAAAAGAAACAAGGAAATACTCGGACAATGAAAAATCTATTGCGCAAACAGGATATCTTTGATTACCATGCTAGTCCTAGGATGGTAATTCCGTTTGATCGGTTTGTTGATATAACAGTTTCGTCACTCTGGAGGTTCTAATTGTGCTATCCATTTAAACAGGTTCCGTTTATCTATCAGCCAGAACTTAAAAAAGTCAAATTGTCAATAGAGAAGTATGTTCATTGTTTAAAGAAAAGAAAAGTTGATGTTAGTTGCACATCTCCAATTTTGAACAAGATGTCAGTGGAGGATAGTCAACTGATTGCTCGGTACTTTAGTGCACGCAAAGAGGATATTTGGAAGCCATCTCTTGTTGCATTTCCTAGTTTCCAGGTGTCTCCGTGTGATATCTATAAAGTACCTCATTCTTTCCGAACAACAGATATGCTAATTGATGCTATGCAACGACTTCAAGATCTTTCTTTCTGAGGACAAAGGTAGATTTATTGTACATCTGCAGAGTTTCCTTTCCCTTTTAAATTTTAGGAATGAACTAGAAGTTCTAATGCTGATCCTGAACACTTGCTCAGTGTGGGACCCCCTTACAAGAACCTGCCGAGGTAGCAGCTCTGAAGGATCAGGCAGTGGAAGGTCATTACTATCCATCTGGACAAGTGGCATGGAGTAAAAGTGTCTGCGTGCCAAGTTCTCCAGTAAAAAAAATCCTCTACACTCTTTCTTCTGTGGAGATTATGTAGATGTGGATGTTAGAGGCTATGTTTCAATCACCTTCGTGCCTGCCTTGCCGAGGACATCTGAATTCCATAAGGACACACAGAATGTAAATTGGCAATATAAAGTCCAGAACAAGGCAACTCCAAATGTCAGTGGTCCAAGAACAGATGGTGCTTATTCAAGCAAACCGATCTTTGCAGATAATGCATCAACTCTGAATCCCCGTTCCCCAGATTATTCTGAACAATATGACCCTGGCAGGGATGTATGTTTCCCTGCATCTCCATCTAAATCATTTTCAAGCCCAACAGAAAAATGGGACACACCATGCAATGCTAAATTAGCGAGCCCAGCTTTGTCAGTTCAGGAAGATATGGAACTTAGTCCCAGGCTAACACATTATATTGAAGAAGGAATTGTTCCTGAGTCTCCAGTCCTTGAAGTTAGCCACCAGAAATTTGAAACAGACAGAACTGCTGATGTTTGTTTTATTCCTAAGGTTGGTTCTTCAAAAGCGCACACACAGGGCAATGGGCCAGGATGCCATGACGGATTATTGAGCTTCAGGGAAAAGGGCCAATTTCCTGCTGAACCTCTTGGTTTACCCAGAGATAATGTATTAGATCAGACTCGAGCAGAGGCAGAAGAGCCTTCAAATGTGAAAATATGTAGTCCTGCTGCTTGTACTCCTACAGGAAATCTGCTCTGCGATAGCTTGTCTGATGATTGGCAGGTTAAGTCAGTAGCAGGGGATACATCAGGGTCAGTACAGCAAGCATCCAAGTATAGAAGACTCTGCAAATACGGTGAAAAGATCAAGAGAGTTCCCTCAATGTCTTTGAATGACAGATATGATGGATATGGCGGAAGACAATGTGATGTTGCAAATAAAAGTATGCCGAACCAAATGGGGCATGCTAGGGGTGAGTTAGCCTTTTTCTCTTCCTAACAGTTTGATTCTGAAACTGTCTTTAATCTTAATGTTATATAAGTTTGTTGCATCACAACCTCAATGCTTTACACAATGTTTTGTACCTTGATTTGTGATGATGTAGGAAACAAAGGGAAAGCCAAGAGGCGTCTGGATATATATATTGATGAGCAAGCCGAGTAAGAGTAATACAACCTTTGTGTTAAGAACCTGATATTAGCATACCAACTAATGATAAATCTTTTTGCTACTATGATAGCCTGTCAATGCATATCAATGTAATAGCTTATTCTAATAAAACATACTATTTATTGATTATAGCTACCTTACGTTATTGCTTTAGGGTGTCTGAAGATGCTGATATTTCAGCTGATGAGGATGATGATCAGAGTGACGACAAATATGAAGATAGCTTTATTGATGACCAGACAACTCTTACTGGCCAATTTACTCAGAGTGAACAAGGTGGTGAACACACTGGCGAACAGACTGGCGACATGATGGCTTTCTACAGGTATTACAAGATGATTATGGAACTCTTTACTCTAGTGTTTAATGATGTTCCCGACTACACTATTTTTTTGGACATTCCTATTTTCTGTCATTTCTTTGCCATCAATCAGCACAACTGACTAACTGAGCACATCTGCTCTTACAGTCTGAATTGTAGTGTTGCTTTTAGACTGAATATCTCAGCAACACGGTTCTAATTTTAACTCGCAGTGTACAACTGAATGGCTGTACAACTGGACGTGTGCGTGTTACTTTATCTTGATTAAGATAGTGTATACATAATGTGAATAACTAGAACATTATGTGTAAACGCTTTACATTCGCAGTTCTGAGTTTGTGAGTCCAGTTGAGAGTTTAATGTCAATTTTGTACATGGGATGGATTATGAGAAGCTGACTACTATTCTGACTCATGTTTTTTCTTTGCATAAGAAGCATGTTTGCCATCAGCATTCTGCTTTTTGTGTTCATGAGTAGCTTAGTTCTGAGCAGAAGCATTTGAAGAATGACAACCATGTCCGTGTTTTTGTTTCTTGGTAAAAGTTATAGAAAGAAACCGTGGAACTGAATATTCACATGATGTTTTGCAGGCGGTCACTACTTACTCAGTCCACAGTAGTTCTTCCCCCAAGGTACCAAGACATCTCTGACAATTCTGTCTCTAGAGCTGCAAGTGCGAGCTGTTCATCAGGAAACTCGCACTATCCTATCGAGACTCCACAAGGGATGTTTCAAAGACATGGTACCGCTGGCCCAAGCCCTCTAGGTCTCCAGCAAAGCTCCCTGGAGAGAGCCACTTCAATAAAGGAACATCGTCAAGCAAGTGTAGTCAATTGCGAATCAACCAGCAAACCAGATGGCATAAAGAGGAAGCTAAGCTTCCAGCAAGCTGCCTCAATCCCTATCATAAACCTTGAACCGGAACCAGCACCACCTTCCTCTCACCTTGCTACTGAAGTCGGTAATGACATATACTGGGATGATGCTTTCTTTGAGGGCCTCGATCTTGATGCAATTGAAGCACAAGCGACCGAGCAACTGAGACTACAAAAAGCACAAGTTATCACAGAAACCAGCGGGAACTAAGCGAGCATCTGATGTTAGCTTCACGCCTCCACCGTTTGATCTCGGGATCTGATAACCCATGTTGGTGAATCGCCGTCCAGAATATGCTGATGTGCTGTGCCACTAGATTATCTGGGATCACGGTTCAGAAATGGGTGATGGCAACATCCTGTCCTATCATTCTGTTATTAATGACCTCCAGCCGCCTAAGGTTCGACCTTTGGCCGTAGATGATAGGTGGGTTGAAGATGTTCAGATGAACCCTGGCATGTTGCTGCCATGAGCCCATGGCTGCTTTTGCGAGGAAGCCCAGAAGATGAGGAGACGGTGTCGTGAGATGGGTGTCAGCTATTTACCATTCCGTACATAATTATACACCTTGTATAACAACAGGTCAACTGCCCCTAGCTGTAAATAGTGTCTGATATGCAAGTGTTCAGCTGTGCCTGTGTACAAACGCCAGTTTTGCAGTTTCTTGAAAAGTTAATCATGCAGCAAAGGTTAGCTCGTGATGGAGTACCAAGTGATTCTGCATGGATGGAAGCATGGTTGCAACGCAGCACCAACCCAATGCCCATTAGGTCAGTTGACAAATAGTGTGAGTGGCTGCTTGATTGGTGCCCGGTTGCTTTCTCCAAGCAAGGAAATTATTCCAAACCTGTCTATTCATCTGTTCAGTAGATAGTGTGCTCGCCTCAGGTGCCAGTGTGAACTCGGAGATGCCCGGCACATGTATTAATTCTGGACTCGCATTCTCCTGAACATCTCGCTCTCAAGAGAAACATATGGCATGGATAAGTGCGATCTATGTACATTCCAGTGTTTATTTTTTCCACCCATTGCGTGCGGTGTTATCTGATGTGCAGTAAGTGAACTTACAATCTTTGAGGAGTAAATGTGCAAAAGCTTGGCACTATGTCCACAAACTAAGACATCCTTTTCCCCCTTAGCTGTCTCTAATACAATACCTTTATTTTGAATTACCATGGGTATTAGGAAATTTTTGCAAGATAATTTTGATAACAATATTTCCATAACTGTCAATCGACAGTTTGACATGCTGTTCTACATTTGTGGCATATAAAAAAATGATATCATCCACCAAAGTGCCTCATCAAGATGATTACAGCTTCCAAAATAGCATATTTCAGGCCATCCAGCTGATAACAAACACTAGCTTGATGAAAATTATAAAATAGAACACTCCGTTAAGTAATCAGTCACTTGCACATTCAAGCGTAGACCTTAAGAAACACTGGACATGCATGCAGAACAAACATAGATAAAGTGGTAGTAGTAGTATGAACACAAAGATTCTAGGGCACAGCAGGTGAAGAAAAAAATATATTTTTGATGGCGTACTCTGGAGAAAGCTCTTTCCAGCGTATCTAAATTACGTAAATGCAATGCAGTGTCTGCAAGGAACAGACACATCCGGCGTTACTTTTTGGTCCCCTTTCATATTTTTGAGGTTTGAACAGATCAATGTGCATGTGTTTTCTTGTTGTCTTAAGATATGATAAAAGATTATACTACCTGTGAATCTGTGATCCATAATAAGTGTAACAGTTTTGAACTGAACCGCGACACTTATTTTGGATCGGAGGGAGTGGCTTATATGAGATAAACTTAAACAATTTGTTTGGCACATGTAAACTTAAAGAACAACACTAGCTAGTAATTGATAAAAAACAGTCATGCATATATAAAAATTAGGTGCAAATCAGGTCATCTAGTAGCATAGGTTGCCAAATGGAAGATGCCCAAAACTTTACTCCAATCTACTCTATAATCCTAATAGTGTGTGTAAGTTAGTTTAGGTTCCAAATAGGGTGGTGTAGGTAGGTAGGCAGGCCTTCTAGAAGCCAACAAAACCAACAGGACCGGCCTTGGACGTGCAAGTGTCAGAAGAAACAAAGGCATCTCCAGTGTAATTTAGTAGATTGGATTGTGTAGTGCACTATTAGGTGAGCCATCATTGTTAGGATGCAGGCGATTTGTCCTATAATGTCTTGAAAACTACTCTTTGCTTGTCCATTTCGGTTGGAATTGTTGCCATGTATAGATTCATGCATGAAACTTTTCCAGACCTATGTACTATAATTTGTGTATGTCAACTTTCTCATGAACTGAGAACCTGGGAAATTTCCGTCTAATCATATGTCCATTTACCTGCATATAAAAAAAGTCCATTTACCTGCTCCACGAAAAAAAACTAGATACATTTCTTAATTTGGCAGTCCGTTTTAGACACTCTTGTCTGCTTCCTTTTTCTTACAGAGTGCAAACTTACATATTTTTGGCTGAAATTTGTTGCCCTATTCGATGTGGGTCGTAGCCGACGGCCTAACTCTACGTGTTTAGAATGCAAATGTAGTTGCCTTCGGGGCGTGAAATTCAACCAAACAATATGCACTTTCACAGTTTGAATAAAAGATAAAAAAAATATATTTGTTTCTCGTACGACTAGTCAGTTCTAGATACGATAAAAGAACGTCAACCCCGCATATTTGTGATACTAAACTATTAAAATCAGAAAATTTTGGCCCCGCCTCAGTCAAAGTGGTATGAAAACATAACGGTATGGTGTACTTTTAGATGAAAGACTTGAGCAGAGCCCATCTTTAAATTAAGAGTTAAACGCCTCTGCAGTCCACCAAGTTGCAACGTTGGAGCGGATTGGTCCCCAACTGGGAGAATGCAAACTATCGGTCCCTAAGTTGCGGCGATGGAGCGGATTGGTCCGACCGTCACGGCCGCCGTCAAATTGCTGACGTGGCACCTGTTTTTTTGCAGAAAACCCCCGATTCTTAGTGATTTCTCGGGCTACATGTAGCCCTTTTTTTCAAAAAAAATTCAAAATTTGAAAACTCATCAAAAAAATCTGAAAAAAATCATGCACGTACCTGAGCATGGCACGCACCGCCGTGAATTTTTTCGCACCGAAATGACATCGTATGCGCCCTGTACAAAAATGACAAAATTCGGACAGAAAATGAGATCCAAAATTTGAATTTTCTGTCAGCAATTTGTCATTTTTGTACAGGGCGCATATGATGTCATTTCGGTGCGAAAAAATTCACGGCGGTGCGTACCATGCTCAGGTACGTGCATGATTTTTTTCAGATTTTTTTTGATGAGTTTTCAAATTTTGAATTTTTTTTGAAAAAAACGGGCTACATGTAGCCCGAGCTACAAAACATGACGGCAGAAATCACTAAGAATCTGGGGGTTTTCTGCAAAAAAAATAGGTGCCACGTCAGCAATTTGACGGCAGCCGTGACGGTCGGACCAATCCGCTCCATCGCCGCAACTTAGGGACCGATAGTTTGCATTCTCCCAGTTGGGGACCAATCCGCTCCAACGTTGCAACTTGGTGGACTGCACAGACGTTTAACTCTTAAATTAATAAAGTCACCGTCGGTGTGGTATACTCACCTCCCTAGAGATCAAACCTCTGGTTTTGATGTGTCAACGGTGACTTCATCGACCATGCATTATGTATATGCATGTCGTGACGTGTGTTTATGTTATATTAAGTTTTGTAAAAGATGAAAGTATCACGAGTACAACTGATACCGAAAGCATCACAACGTTTCAGCCCTCGATCGCTGCTTAAGAGCACCTCATCGGTGATCATGTTCACAACTGATACCGGAGGTCTTCGCCAGTTGCTCGTCTAGATTAGTTTGTGCTGAGTTGTATGCTGTGATGCTGGTCTAGTTTTGGGCATGTTCATAAACATCCATTCTATGTATGCATCAAAATAAAATGCTTTTTACGTTTTGAGTCACAAAAATTAGTGCGAAAATAATCCAACGAAACATATTGATATTTTGGGACATCCAAGTGCACGCACATATGAAGCATACTTTTGGTGAGGTGAGCCGTCGTGCACTATGTAGGAATAGGATCCGACACCAGTTAATATGCCATCCATCCGCCCATATACGTCCTATAGCGATCGATCCGGGATTCGGGGTTGGTGTTCGATATGGCTGTGTCGTTTAATTTTTTGGACCGGAACCTAACACTCGCATCGAATGATCATCCGTCGTTTCTATCAAACAAAAACGTGCCGTACAAAACGAACGAAAAGTAGAAAGAAAAACATGGTTCTTTTCAAAGCCGTACGGTTCAGTTGGTACGAACAATGTTCTCGAGATGTCCTTGATTAGAGAGACTTTTTGGTTCATCTTTTCTGTTTGTTTTGAGAGTTACACGTGATCTAGCATTAAGTGAAATAGAGTACACGTGCAATTAATGGAACTGAAAGGACATACTCAACAATGCATGAACGATGGCAGAGCGCCTGCCTTTTACCTAAAAAAATCGGATGGCGTAGCGCCTGCTTTTACACAAAAATCTTTAAGGTGAATAAAGAGGATACATAGATATGCAATTCCAAATCTTCCTTGAGTTAATTGTGTTGCTTGTTACCCTTGAGTTTGTTAAGAAATCCTAGCTGGCTAGGGTCATCCCAAAGCTTCCAAGTTTGGGGGTTATTTCTGGGAAAAGTTTGTGGAGGTTGCAGGCCATTAAAGGTCCTTAAATAGTGAAGTGGACAAGCGGAAAGTCAAAATGTAGCTCGAGCTATATGTAGGCTGGTTTTCTAAAGAAATTGATATGCATTTCTGTCTTTTGAAAAATTGGAAACAAAAAAATTTAGGTGTAGATAATGTTGAGATCTACCACCGTGTAAATTTCCAAAGAAACGAAGGATGTTACATAATAATCTGATATTGAATACTTTAGTTCTGCAGTTGGTGTTGCTATGCAGTTGTGTAGTATAAACCATGGTACATTTTAAATTTCAGCAATTGGCCATTTCAATCCATTTGCGATCTAACTTAGTGATGAATCATATATTGTAAGATTGTTCTTGTTAGTCACAAAACAAAGTTCTTTCTAATGCCCCTCCACTTTTTTCCGGGAATTTTTTATTTCTTTTTTCTAAACACATTGTTAAACTATTTCAACTACTAAACACATAATCTTTTGTATTCTAATATATTGTGCGACGTTGAATACATAGTATATATTAGAATTTTGTAAAGTCCATATTGAAATTTGAAATACATGAAACATTTTAGTACATAAGAATTATATATTCATTAGCACACCTAAAGAAACATATATGCTTTGTTTGATAAAATAATGGCTAGCTCCCCTCCTAACTCGCGACTAACATCGTTTGAGTAATAAGGAAAGTTAAAGTTCATTTAAGAACGGATTAATATACCACAAAAGTATGTTAGCTAATCACATACTTGAGGTAGTTAATCCGCATGCATGTCTCGGATGCTTATAACTCAAACTAATGGACCTACTATATGGCATGACCTAGCCAAGATGCATTAGCTTTTGTTTGCTTGAAAAGTCCATGATGAAGAAACTATAAATCATTACCTGCAATCTGTTAATGCGTGCTTTAACACACATAGATAATTCCAAAAAGTTTCAAGTTCTCGTCTTCATATACATTAATGTCCTCTACTAAATGTTTGCTTATATTTGGGATAGAAGATGCTAACCTAAATGTTCGATTAAACAATAAATAATGTGAGAAGCGAAATGAAGTTGAAAGGAACCAACCAAATGCATACTTGTTACAATGCCAATGTTCAGAAAGAAAGAAGGCAATGCTCTTTTGGATCGACAAGATAATCTCTATATTTCCGGTCATCTGCACATGTGAGAGAAGTTGGTAATAATATAACAGTAGTATCCATATATATGCATTAATGCCTCATCTGACAACAAAAAATTCTGGAGCACGATGGCAATTAACAATTTAAAAATCAATATAAGATACATATGGCGTACCTTCATAATACATATCCTTGCTTTTGCTTATCGATCATGTATGCTATCATGTAGATAGGTTCTCCGGAAAGTGGCGATCTTTAGTTAGAGGGGGAGAAACTAAGTTAAAAAAGAAAGTAAATTGCACCGATAAATCCATAATTTCAAAGAATCACATAAAACCTCCGCACACATGAACACACTTCTTTTCTCCACTGGATTAAACCTGCTCAATGTCATTATTGCAATAGTTAGACAAAGCTAACATAATGTAGATCTAGAAAAAATATTATGGAATCCGTCTGCTATGAAAGAGAAGAAAGAACGCTTCAAAAATGTGAAATTCGCCATAAAACTTGGGAACTGAAGTTTTACTTACTTGAAATTTTACGGTAATATGGTTGCATCCATGATGTTTTTAGTTTTAATTTTTTGTGGGACTTTCTAGGCTATTTCTCTTAATTCTGGTAGCCTCTAATTTACTCTTAATATATAAAATTGGTCAATGTCATTGTTGCAATAGTTAGACAAAGCTAACATAATGTAGATCTATAAATAATATTATGGAATCAGTCTGCTATGAAAGAGAAGAAAGAATGCTTAAGAAATGTGAAATTCGCCATAAAAACGTGGGAACTGAAGTTTTACTTACTTGAAATTTTACGGTACTATGGTTGCATCCATGATGTTTCAGTTAACACGACTGTACCAACAAAGTGATCAGCAAGTTAAGCTATTTACTGTCGACGATCTGGACATGTGAGAAGTTGGTAATGGAGCTAGAGCCATTTATATATTCATGCATTAGTCAGTCTTGTACATGGTTTGACAGCAAAAGTTGAATCCTTAATTCACGTATTAAAAGTTGTTGAGAATACGAGCTAGCTTACAGCATGTGTTTCATTAGATGTCTTCATCTTCATTCTCTAGCGCTCCACCATCTGGAGCCTAGCATAATTTATGAGATAGTTCAGCAGATAAAATAGGATGGAGAAAGATCGGCTTCATGAAAAAAAAAACTTCTCTGGCTTGTACACGTACACAACAATTTCCTGATAGCATTATTGCCCAACGAATTGAGAAAACAAAATATCGTTGTCGAGCTTGCCGATCTCGTCTATTGTCAGCTATGGACGTTGCGTGCCTTCAGTCACCGGAAAATTTCCATGCATGATCGTTTCTTTCAATCCAATCAGTTCAGACTACTTATAAGTTATAACTATGCATCGACTAAATAAATAAAGAAATAAGTAAAGAAACATGGATTAATTGAACGTGCTCGCACCTGATGTGCATATACTGATATACATGCGCATGCACTTTAGGAGGAGGTCAGCTGTCCTGGGCACCCAGCCGAATACGGCATCGGCGACGTCGGAGAACTTCCATTCAGACTAGAATAGCTATAAGTATGCATCAAGGAGAGAAATACGTAAGGGAACGTGGATTAATGGAACGTGATTGATTGCTTACAGCTTGTGCATATGCGTGCACTTGAGGAGGAGGTCGGCTGGCCGGGTTACCAAGGTGAATACATCAGCGGCGGCAGCGCCGGCACAGTAAGTGAGGATGCAATACGTTTTTTTTTTTGAACAAGGAGCGGCCCAGAAGGGCCTGGATACCTTTCTATTCAGAGCGACGGTACAAATTACAATAGGGCCTAGAAAAGAAACAACAATAACAACCAGGTCCCTAGCTCTTACATAAAAGACCCTACAAAGAAAAAGAGGAATACAATTGGGTCCTCCACCGTCGACGAAGAAGAGAGAGCTCCAGCCACGGCCGCCGTCCTCAGCGCCGGGGACTACACCACTTGACACCAAGGAGACGATGAACACCACAGCGAGCTCTGCAGAGGGCCTCCGCTTGTATGTTGAACAATCGCCGAGAAATTTCGACGAATCTAGCCACCAGTTGGCCACCATAGTTAGACAGCTGCAAACGGCCGCCGAGATTGTACTCCAATTTGCAGTATCGCTACTCCATAGTAGCTGATTATCAACATCGCACCCGGCATATTGCTTCCTCCCAACACATCCGTTGTGAGCAGAGAAAAACACAATTACCTCTTCCATCAGCCAGCTCCAGCTGCCAGCCTCCCGCCGCCGCACCTGTGTAACAGATCCGCCGTCGAACTCCGCGCTCCCGCGACGAGCCGGAGGAGACGGATTCAAGAGAGTATTGCAAAAGCAGAAAGCAGAAGAACAAGCCTTATTCAGAGAGTCTAGTGCCTACATCGCCGCCGCCTTCGGCTTCCTCCATGGAAGCACCACAACAAGAAGCAGCAACACCATGCAGAGTCGAGCCTGGCCAGAGCAGCTCCACTCCAGAACTCCCGTGCACACCTTATTTAGAGGGATGCGTAAGCTCATCAGTCCCCCATGCGACACCGCCTGCCACGAACGGAGCACAGCGAGGCAGAGGAAGCTCACGGCGCGGCAGATCTGGCCGCCGAGATCCACCGTCCGACCCTCAGACGCTACGGCATAAAGCAAGACACGACATAGAGCCAAAGCAACCTACAACTACAACCTAGACTACTGCTGTACAGAGGGGGCCGGCACCCTAAAGCATCTCCACACCAACCAGCGAAAGCGCCGGCGGCGGGAGCGGCCGGATCTGGCGGCGCTCGGCGGTGGACTCTCAAGGAGCAGAAGCGGAGAGCGAGAGGAAAAGAAAGATGATGCAATACGTGAAAAGATATTTAGGGCATAGATTTTGTGCGGGCACAGGAGTCTGCATGCTGCGTGAAAATATATTTAGCATTGGTGGGTAATTTTTTTTAACTTCACCCACCGGCTGTCATTAGCCTCTTAATCAAATTAATGGCCGGATATATCTGTTTTTTTGTGGGATTTTGTAGGCTATTTCTCTTAATTCTGGTAGCCCCTAATTTACTTTTAATATATAATAGAATATATGCTACAATCTCTTAGTTGTTGGTAAACTAGAATGTCTACTCTTTAATTTTACATAAACATTGCAATGCATAAAAAACATGTACAAAAATCTTGCAACTATGTAGTATTATTATGTTGACAATTAATCATTGATAATTTAGCAATCGTGGTACACGAAAATGACAATTGCTGCGGTGAAGAAAAAAGTCGAAAAATAGGAACATGAGACTTAGTTTTGAACCACTCCTCGATACAAACTCACCGGTAAAAACATGTGCCTAATCAAATTAAAGGTTGGTAGATATATCATTTTTAAATATAGACTTAGCATTTAATGTGGTGATGTCCTTGCTGATGTCAAACATGTATGTGCTATGTGTATAAGACCAGCCACACTGCTGATTTGATTCAAAGAAAACATCGAATCGACACATTGCTGAACGATTGAACATGAGGCCTAAGTCCTATGGATTTTTTTTTCACTTGTCCCTATCTCGCAGCCCATGGTATCCAGACTTCTTGTTTCTCACTCTTTTGAATGTGTTAGAGCATCTCGAGCAGACGCCGCATTCCGCCAGCCCGCAAAACCGCGATGCAGGGCGCAGAAAACGGGTTTGCGGGTCCATTTTTGTCTGCGGCAGAATATTTCTGTTTTGCAGTTCGGCAATGCGGTGTCTGTTCTGCCGCAGACAAAAATGGACCCGCAAACCGCAATCCGCAAAAACATAATTGCACAATTCAAAAGAAATTCCAACAATTAACACCAATAGTTCAGAATTTAACATAGTTCCCACACATAAATAGCAAATAACATGGTTTCAATCATCTAGACAACCGAATAGATCTTTTTTGCATCAAAAGAACCACATCAAAAGTGGCGAAACCATGATGAACAACCATCAATCACCACCACCACACACCACCACCACCACCACCACCACCACCACCACCATCAATCACCACCACCACCACCACCAACACCACCACCACCACCACCAACAGCACCACCACCCCCACCACCGATGGCAGCCATCCTCCTTCGGTCCAAGATCCCCTTTCTCATCAAATCATGCCACTCCAAGGTTAGCTCATCCATCTCATTACGGTTCATGATCATGATCTTGTTCTCCTCGGCAATGAGCTGGCAAGAGCCTTGGTCTCCTCGGTTTGGGCTTTTTTCTCCTCAATTGCGGCCTTGCGCAACTTCTCCTCCTTGATTAGCTTCCACTTCTACTCTTTCTCTTGAGACCTCTTCGTTGCCAACTCTTTTTTTGCTTCTATAGTCATGGTAACCATCAACTCATTTGACTTCACCATATGATCTATCTTGTCTCTCAAACTTGATGCCTCCGATGCCATCTTGATATTCTCCTTGGCCCTTTTGGTGCCATCCGGCCTACCATTGTTCCTCCCTCCTTCATCATCTTCATCATCGTCCAACACGGTGAAGGCACCTCTCTTCGGTGGTGCTTCTTTGTCCCTCATCTTCCATTTCTCGCTATTTTTAAGCAATGCCCAACAATGCCCGAATGCAAAGGACTTGCCCTTGGATGCCGGCATGTCCCTATACCTTGCGGCTGCAATTTTTTCCTACAATCAAAGCAACTATGTCAAAGCACTATCATTTTTTCATACAACCAAAGCAACTATGTCAAAGAACACTCACCCAATCGGCTTCATTAGTGCCACTTGGAGGTGCATTGTACACTTGCTCCAAACATCCACTCCACCGGCTAACCGCCGGCTTGATCACATCCCAACGATCTTGGAGTGATCTGTAGTGCGTGGTGTCCTCTCAACATTGGTTGGCATCAACCGGAAGAACTTGTCTTCTATCCTTTGCCAATACCTCTTCCCGGTTTGGTTGGTGCCGTGGATGGCATCGAGGGACACGGCCTCCCAAGCTTTGATCAACACCGTATCTTCCAATTGGGTATAGCCCTTCGACCTCTTGCTATACGTTGCCTCAAAGACCTCCCCTTCAATCTCTTGCACCTCGTCCTCTTCTTCGCCGCCACCGTGTACCCCGCCGTCCATTTCGTTGTATTCATAGTCCTCGAGCGGTGCATCCTCGATGTTCACCGTGTTTTCCTCGAGGAGAGCTGCATATTCGGAGCTACAAAGAGGGACGCGAAATTATTGAGCTATAACCCCAACGGCGGCAATCAAAACGGCGAAATTATTGAGCTAAAAATCCCAAGATGATCGGACGTACCTTGCGGGCATTCCGTCGAACACCTCAGGGACGGCGGCGGTGGCAGGCGTAGAACTCGCCGAGGCCTTCTTGGCTGGAGGCGCCCGCTTGCGTTTTGCACAGGTTGCGCCGGCTCGGTATCACCAAGATTACCGGCGGCGGTAGGGCGAGCGGGCGGGCGAGCTTTAGGTCGAACGGGCCCCTTGGCGGCGGCTACGGTGGCGCCGGGAGCGGGCGCGCCACCCTGCACGATGATGTTGCCGAGCCGCTTGCGAGGAACGACGCTGAAGGAAGCATCCGCCGCGGACCTGACATGGCCGGTGGGGAGATCCACCGCGGCGCCGCCCGCCGTCGATTTGGCTAACCCTACTTCCACAGTGGCGAGCGCGGGGTCGGAGGTGTCCATGGCCTCGCTGGACGGCCTCGGTGAGGTCGGCCGGAGCGGGAGGTGGAGATCAGCGGCGGGGGGGGGGGGGGAAGCTGGAACTGCCACGGTGAAATGTCCCTCCCGCCAAATCGATCTAGGGATAGAGGGCGCCGCCGGGTCGACCGCGCAAACGGGATTTTCACAGTTCCGGGGGGGGGGGGGGGGGGGGGGGAATTCCCGCGCCCCTCAATTTTTTTTGCAGGCCGGTTTCTTTTGAGGGGTCTGGTCTGGCATCGTTTTGGCGCCGAAACGGCAAAATGGCGGTTATTTTACAGTTCCAGAGAAAATGCGGTGTCTGCTAGAGATGCTCTTAGACTAGAAACTGTATTTTAATGGTTTGAGCAGAATCAACAACTCATGTCGCCTATTTTCTCTCACAACAGCAAGCGACGCTCGGCACTGTATTGAATCGATTCATAGCATGCTAGGAACCGCTTTTTATACACCCGTGGCTGGTCTAAGGGGATTTCACCGAAGAACCTGCCGCCGAAAACACTAACTGGAGCACGTACCATAGTTAGATTTAGAAAGATTAGGCAAGTAACACCTGTTCTCAAGAATAGAGATAGAGACAATGGAAACTGTTCTTTACTCCCGAGCTCCGGTGCTCCCTCCACCTAAATTTTATAAAAAATATATTTGTGAGTTTCAATTTTTTTTGAAAGAAATCACAGATGTGGCCAATGATGTATCCCATGAACGTGCAAAATATCAACTTAAAATACTTTGTATTTTGAACTGCACAAAAATAACAGAAGCTGGTAAAACTTGGAGATTTGAAAATAGGCATATTTAGATCCACAATTTGTCTTTTTTGTGTAGTTCGAAATACAAAGTATTTGAAGCTGATATTTTGCACGTTCATGGGATACATCATTGCCTATACCCATGATTTTTTCAGAAGTTTTTGAAACTCACAAATATAAATCTTAAATTTCCAAGTGAAAGGAGCATTGGAACTCGGGAGACAAAAGTCTCTACTCGAGAGACAGATGCTATGCACACTGTTGCTCCGATAAACCAAGTGACAAACTGAAACTCCCCGCATGTACAAAACACGAACTGAAGGTTCGATTCAATTTTGATTTGTCGAAGTCAAAGCTGTCATCCTCCTACCACCCATTTTCTGACGAGATGACCGTACACCAACGTCGTTTGGCCTGATTAGCTGCTATTTAAGATGATCAGTTTCCTCAAAGTTTCCATGTGACAAAACAAAAGCTTCTATTTGACGAACCAACATAAAAGAGCTTCCAATAGGATCGAATGCTTAGCGCTGTCATTCAAAGAAACCATATATAAGCACTTTTGGTCTATAGTTACCCTTTGAAATCTTTTGCCAACAGGCTTTATGATTACTGTTTAGTTTATCTCACTGTCATAACTTTAGCATTTCACATGTTGCTCTTTGTCCGATTTGCCATAAACTCGTAGTGTTTTCAAACTTTATTGTAGTTATGTCAACTATATTTTCGTCCACACCTCTTGCCACAACTTAGAAAAAAGTGGTAAAATCGTCTATGATTCCCTAGTGTCTCGTGGACGGTCGTTATGCACAGTTGCGGACGCAGCGGGTGGGCAGGGTGGGCCACGGCCCACCCAGAATATCGGAAAAAAACTTGACCCCCCAGATATTCAGTAAAAAAAAAATCAGTCACGAGCGGACACGAACAGGCGAGAGGACGAGGCGCCATGGCGAGGACGACCTAGCGCTCTGCTGCTGCTGCCTGCTGGTCTCCCCGCATCCGGACCACCCCCGCCGCAGGATCCCCGGCCGCCGGACGAGTGGACGACGCCCTCGATCTCGATCTGGGCCGCCGTCGGCCACCCCCACCCGAGCTTCTCCGAAGGTATAAGAAATTATCATCCTATATGTTGTTTGCAGTGCGGCAGTAGTAGATTAACATCATTTTTGCTGCTAGATTTGCCCAACCCGAACTGAACCCAATAACCACAATTTGCTATATATTGTGTAAATTGACAATTTGTTGTCTCCAACTAGCAACCTATTAATTGTATGTGTTGTTTATTCAATTTTCTTCTAATTGTAGAATTCAACATGAAGAAGAGGAATAGCCATATTGCGTTTCTTTTTCGGAAACATGAAGCAACGAAAATCTAAGAGGAATACAATTGGCTAGAATATAGTATTGGAAAGGATGCAACTTTTCTTTCTGTGTTATTTGTTCAAAGGAAGATCTAATTGGGGGGGGGGGGGGGGGGGGCGAGGGAGATGTCTTTGTTACCAATGGTTATAGAGATTGGAAAAGATCCGAATAATGTAAGACTTTATTTATGTGGTTGAACTATTTTGTATTGGGATCACGTAAATTTGAGAAATATGTATTGATGTACAATGTCGTGAATCAATTTGTTATTTATATTGTCATTTACCAACTTTTTTTTTGGAGTGTGCCCACCCTTCAGTTTTTTTCTGCGTCCGCCACTAATATGCATGTGATTTATTTACATGCATAATATTAATGATGTCACCAATGAACTACATCAAGAAAGTGATGTGCTAATTACATTGCAAGAAGTCTCCATGGACTTAAATTAGTTGCGTCACTTACTTAACCTCCATATCGATGCATATACTTTCCTTGTCATTTCCACATGTAGTCCATCTCTTGTCCACAAGGTCACCACCTCACCTAGAGACTGACATTTTCTTGCTGAAAAGAAGAGCCGGGAAAAACTTTTGAGGACATTGCTTCAAAAGTAGTGTAGCAACTGCTAAAACATACTAAGATGCTCAGACACCTTAATATAATATTGTATTGGCCGCGACTGGCTGATGCTTGTAAATTCAACAACGGTCTTGCCGTCCTGAGTGTCGAGCGGTCGGTTGTCTGATTTGTGTGTGGTCTTAACATATCACCGTCACTAGAAGCTAAGTATGGCTATTTTCAGACAATGGGCACTTTGCTAGACAAAATTTAAAAAAACAGATCCCTTGGGATAAGAATTGGTCCGTTTTGAATTAATCCGCTCATGCTGCCATTTTCTCATCTTTGACAGATTTGAATGAGAGAGATAGAACCGTTGAGACAGCAGCAAGGCAGTACCAGTCCTCCACGCGAGCCAATTGAATGAAGCCCACACTACCTACCTCCTGTTTTTTCGAAACTTACCTACCGACCTGTTGGATTTGGCCAAGGGTAGTAGCTCACATTCATTAGCACCACCTTTGCTTACACTACCAGCTGCGCTAGCTGCTCCTGCCGCCTGCTTCAATTATCTTCTCTTTCCTTTCTCCTAGGAATGCATGGGTCTGGTCGTCTCTCGTCAGGATGGACTGTGTCTACGTGAAAAGCTCCATACATGCCTCCAAAGTCCAATCGTAAGTTGATGGAAAAAAGAACAAGCACCTTCATGGATCCTTGAATCGTTCATGGTACGTCGCCGGTGAGGACTTTGGTCATACGTACTGCTGGTGCAGTGGTGCTACCAGACTACCACTACCAGTGGTACTCCAGCTCATTTGGCGGACCTAGCGGGTGGGCCGGATGGGCCATGGCCCACCCAGAATTTTCGGAATTCTTTTACTACCCATAGCACTACTGCTTCCTTCATGCGTGAAACTGCGACCCGTCTGTCTCTGGATTCGTTTATCGACAGAAAGGGGATTGGAAATTAGGATGCAGCTGGATGGGCCGCCGGCCAATCCGCTGTGTCCGCCCTGTCCGTTAAGCGCAAATGAGCTGATTAGCGGCGTCCGTCTCCGCTGTTTCATCTCATGGCTATTTCCAATGGACACCAGCGGGCATGCTGCTGCTAGCTGAAACCATACGCTAACGGCTAGCTGATCTGTTGCTACTAGCTGAAAAAAATGAAGACTAAGCACAAAGATTAAAAAATGCACTAGCTTCAGCTGCATAGCAACCAGTTCAAGATGACCATGCTAGATTGAGCTCATCTAAGTGCACATGTAATCACCTTTATGTATCAGGACAACAAAGATACATAAGGTTGCACAATCATGATGAGACAAGTAGGGTGTGTTTGGTAGCCTGGGTCGGGCCACCTCAACCTGGCTGAGCTAAGCATCCGTTGTTTGGTAGCCTGGGTCGGGCCACCTCGGCAGTGGCGAGCTCATGCGGAAAACGCCTCTGGGCACTGCCGGGATGGGAAGCTCGAATCGAGCTTCTCAGCTCGCCCAGGCTGAACTCATCCCCGCAAAACACTGTGCGTGTGACACGGAACGCACGCGCGTCTCCACCCCGTCCGAAAACTGCCTCCATTTGCTCCGCATCCTCTCTCCTTCGTCCCTCGCTCCCGTCGCCAAGCCCCAAGACCACCCGCCCCGCCGCCAAGCCGGCCGCGGTCTAGCGCCGGCCCAAGCCCCGCCGCCGTCCAACGCCGGCCCCAGCCTCGCCGCCATCCAGCGCCGGCCCAATCCCCGCCGACAAGCGCCGGGCCGAGCCCCGCTCCGCCGCGCCATGGGGATACCGCCGCCGCCTCCTAGGGCCGCCACAGCGAGCACCGTCGCCTCCTCGCGCAGCCACGGAGCGCCAGCTCGGCCTCCGGGCGGCCGCTGGTCTGGCCGGCGATGGCGGGGAAGCCGGAGCTCACCCACCCGCTCTCTGTCTCCCTCCACCTCTGCCGCCTCCCGCCCGAACAAGCACGGGCGCCACCTTCGACGCCGGCCTCCGTTGCCTCCTCGCGCCGGCCTCCGCCACCTCTGCAACATCCTCTCGCCGAGCACCGGCTCCTCGACGAGCACCGCAGCAGGCCGGCCTCGCCACCAAGCGGCGGCGTTGGGCGCTCGCCGGTGCCGTTTCCTGAGCCCGATGGTCCAGGGACCTGATCGCTTTTTTTGTTTTTAGGCAGGGACCTGATCGCTTTTTATTTTTGTGTGGCCTGGCTCAGTTCATACAGCGTGCCAAACAAGATCTGAGCTGAGCCCAGCTCAGCTCATACACTCTACCAAACACAACAAATAAACCACACTTGTATGAGGTGGGCACGGCTGGACTCAGCTTGTATGTGCTGAGATAGGGCATACGGGCTACCAAACACACCCGTAGTGTACATATATATCAGGCCTGGCGTTTCGATGGGGCTTGGCGGCCGGGACGAGCAGGGAGCAGGACGATGGGGCTTGGTAGCGACGGTCCGAGATTGAGGTCATCTATTGTATTGGAATCATGCACATATGAAACATACATATTGAACTATATTTTTGTGAATCTATTGCCTATTTATACTATTAGTTTGGCAAAAAAAATCGCGGTTCGAAATTTTGTTGCTGTGTGCCCACCTCCATTTTTTTCCTGGTTCCGCCACTGGTCCAGCTACTGTCACACAGGCTAGACAGTAGTTCATGAGAACTTGGTCCATGCACACGCAGAGGGAGGAGGATGGTGCCATTACTAAGGTGGAGGCCCCTGCTTCCTCCTACTCGACTGTGCTGGTCGCTCGTGTATGGGCGGTGTTGGTGTAAGAAGAGAACACAGAGAGTGAGAGAGAGGTAGGTGATGGATGCATTCAAGGTGCCTTTCCTTGGACAGAGATACTACCACCAGATCTTTGTTGCGATGGGGAGACTGGCCACACAGCTGCAACCAACAAGGAGGAGAAAACTAACCTAACCTCTGGGAGTTATTTCTCACCAATCAATTCCATAGCTACCCCATTCCACATGAGAGGCCAGGAATCTGGTCTCTTCTTATCCTGTTCTTCTTCTCGGTAGATCCCCCCTCTGCTTAAATGGAGCATGCTTATGGGCACCCTGACTGGAGAAACATGGTCCAAGATATTCAAAAAGGCTCTCAGGAGCATATACTTCTCGGTGAAAAAGAACTAGGCCCCAATGTTAAAATATCTGAAATGATTTAGAATTATAGAGCTTCATCGAGCTCGGCATATTGAAAAATTGAAAATGATATTTTGGAGTTTCAGAAAGATCCAAAGATATTTCCTTGGATAGATGCATACATAATACATTGTCTATGTATCCGCAAGGGTTCATACAAAAACATTATATTTTGAGCTAAAAAAACAAGTTTCACTAGTACAGAACGACACATCGGATACCCCTCTATGGAAACGGCAGGCGTTAGGCGACGGAGAATCGCGCTTTCCGCGCGGCCAGTGCGTACAAACCTGACCTGGGCCGTGGCTGGCCCGTCAACATAGGTAACGGAGAAAGTATTAACTCCGTTACCAATAGTATTGGCAACGGTCTTAATTCTGGCTCCGTTTCCGATATGTGTCTCTATAGCAACGGAGACTTTTGTGTGTCCGTGTGCAATGTGGACACGTTCCATCTTCTTGGAATTCGATGCGAGCGGAGTAACTGCTATGGCGTAGTGACGCCGCGGCACCGCCCACTACTTTAAAAACCCACGATCTCCCTGCTATCTCAGTACGCCACTTCGCCGCAGCCATGGATACTCCTAGCAACTCCTCGGGCGTTCGCCGCAGCAGTTTCCCGCTTTCGCTGAATTGGAACCGCGTCGTCGTGCCGGAGGCCGTCGCGCAGAGGCACTGGCAATATAGGAGGCCAGTGCCCTGGTCAAATGTTAGCCTCCCCGCTGGCTGGCGCGTCAACCACAGGAGGGTGCCTATGCCGCCGGAAGAGGACGCGGGATCCTCGGGCGCCCGCGACCGCAGCCGCTCGCCGCGGCGGAGAGACGCTCGTCCGCGGTCGCTGGGATGGAACCGCGTCATCGTCGGGCAGGCCGTCGCGGAGCGGCACTGGCAATATAGGAGGCCAGTGCCATGGTCAAAGGTTCGGCTACCCGGTGGCTGGCACCTCAACCGCGCGTCGGTGCCTATGCCGCCGGAAAGAGTTGAGCTGCTTCAGAGCCGCCGGCTCCTCCTCCCGCCGGAGCTGCGCGACGATCCTGCCTACGACGACGACGAGATGTGGGAGGGGCGCACGAGCGGCGATGACATCGTCGGCGAGGAGCCGCGCGACGACACGGACGACTACGCGGCTCTCCTCGCATACGAGCAGGAGAAGGCGGAGGCCGAGGAGTAGTTATAGTTATTTATTTTTATGTTCTTCAACTTCAATACTAGTAGAGATCAGTATAAGCCCAGTGTGTCAGTGAAAAAATCAAAGGAAACGGTTGTTTATACCCTCCGTTTCCGATGTTCTACCTATAAATGCGCCCTTCACACAACCCTAAACTCTATCTCTCACTCTCAGCCTCACTCTCAAAGTGTGGCGGTGCCTCCACGCAGCACCAGATCTTAGCTCCACCGTGGCGGCGCGCATCTCCCTCCCTCCGACCGTGGCGGCGCGCATCTCCCTCCCTCTGACCGTGGCGGCGCGCATCTTCCTCTCCTCCGACCGTGGCGGCGCGCATCTCCCTCCCTCCGACCGTGTCGGCGCGCATCTTCCTCTCCTCCGACCGTGGCAGCGCGTACCCGTTCTTTGCTCCACCCGGGCAGATCTCGTCGCCTGATCTGTAGCTGGAGGGCGCATGGCGTGTCAATCCGAGGACGACGAGGACGACTACGTACTCCCGCCGCCAGATCCAAAGGTAATACATCTATTTGTGACCGGCCGTCGTGCCGACGAACTAGGGTTGTTGTCATTGTTCTGCTTAGGTTTTCTTCCATAGGACACTCATGAACAGAACTAGAACTAGGGTTGTAATACATCCGAGGACGATGAGGACGACCACTGGCGGATCCACCTTGAGCCAGTCGGGTGCACAGGACACCGGGAGAGGAATTTTTCTTTGTAAATTAGCAATTTTTCATCACATATGCACCCCTAAAAATTGTTTTAAATGTATTGTGGTAACATGTGTGCATCCTGGTTCAATATGTTCTAGCTCCGCCACTGAGGACGACTACGTAGTGTCGCTCGAAAAGAACATAACTAGCACAAATCGGTAGTGTATGAAACTCATGGCTGACTTATCTCCTTTGCAAAACAGATGTACATTTCGGTGACACTGTATAAAAAGCCGGGTCCCTAGCCAAGGTGCGCTTGTCGTCCGGCATAATTGTAGGTACACAACAACTATGCAATGGATTTGTAAGTTTGTTATTCTGTCTTATGCATCCTTTTGTGTTGTATGTCCTTTATGCTAGATGTATAGTGAGCTAACATGGAGTCATATATTCTCTCTTTGCATTTCAGTGACCACTTTACAAAAGAGGCACCTTCAGTACATCAGCACTCGCTTATTGCACTATGTGCAGAGCATGGTGCTGATCCGTTTAGCTCATTTAAATGAGCTAAATATAAGGTCGGGGACAAAGCGGCGAGTTGATTATATTTTGGCGACACCGTCCAAGAAGAAGATTGAATTCATGAACTCTAACAGCAAGTCATGAAGATAAATTAAGTTGGAAGTGACAAGGATAAGTTTAGAGAGGCATGACATAGATAGATTTAGCTAGACATGTCAATGATAGATTTAGAGAGGCATGACATAGATAGATTTAGCTAGACATGTCAATGATAGATTTAGAGAGGCATGACAATGAAGATAAGTAATTGGTTGTCTTGTGATGCAATGTATCGGTGACATTTGTTATACCTTATGAATGAATGAATTTGTTAGCCTTTTTGTGCTTCTGCTGTGAAATTTTAAATGTCCAGTGCCAAATCTATTCCTGCTCTAGGCTTATGAAGAAACCTCAATGCAAACGAGCAGAAACAGAATCTCCGTTACTGATGTTCCGACACATCAGAAACGGAGGTTGTGCACAACCGTTGCCAAACCGACGCCTCATCAGCGACGGTTTTTCGCCTCCGTTACCGATGAGGGCCTTCACATCAGTAACGGAATCGGGGACACGGACCCTTTTTCCGTTGCCGAAGGGGTTTTTGGCCCGTTTCCGATGTGTCGTTCTGTACTAGTGTTTGTAGCTGCAGAAAATAGGAAAAAGACTCTTTTTTCCTCCCAAAATTTGTTTTTCCCTGCGTAGATCACGGATGATAACATATTTCGAGAACATGTGTGTCGTACGTACTAGATGAGTATATGTAGTTGTATACTTATTTTCAGATTTTTGGAGACCTGAAAATCATGTTTTCTATTTTCTTTAAAGAGCTCCAATAGCTCGGAACTAAAAGGAGTTTTCGCTATAAAATGTCCATGCTACATGTGTACATAAATAATCTCATGTGTTCCGAGTGCCCAAAAAAAATTGGAGCACCGGGTTTTTTTTTAGACTACACATGTCTTTTATTCAAGCAAAAGGGAGACAATAACGTAAAAGTCAGATTTTTTTTTAAAAAAAATACTGTTCATCTAGGAGTCAAAGCGCTGCTCGATCTCATGCAAGATGAGAAAATACCATACATCTTTAGAAGTGTTTTTAGGTCCCTCAAAAGAAATTCTAGAGTTTTTGGAAAATACTACTAATTGATTGTTTTCTAGGGATATGTAGATCCTGTTTGTGGCAGAGTTAGCTAAGCACTTTTAGTTGTTGAAAAGTTTTTCTATTGCCATTGATCATTTAGCACTCAAACTGAACAACTGAGGTTTCCTAACACCAAATTAATGGTTTGTTTGGTTTGGGAAACGAAGTGGAACATAATGTCATGGTTCCATTCTACTGGAGTGGGTCGGTTCTATTCTCATGTTTACTTGGGACCAAAAAGAAGTGGAATGGAATGGTTTCGTCTGTGTTCGGTTGGGACTAAAAATGTGGGATGGAATGACTTTCATCCACTCAAATCTTCCTCCCTCCACTTCTTAGGGTGGTAGCTACAATGATCTCCGGCTACGGATAGCTTGGAATGGTCATTCAAAACCTGAGCACATTGGTTATGATGCACACTTTGGAATCCATTTGAAGGTATAGTACCATTAGTCACAAGGTCAACCGAAAATCATAGCATCATAGTGGACATGAAATTGGTCAACACAATCAGCCCACTTATAGCTGCTCCACTTGTGTGCAACCTGACATCGGGTAAATTTTGTTTTCTTTGTAAAATGGTGAATTTTCACCATAAGTGCCACCCCTAAATAGCAGTTGTCACGCCCGTGTGAACCATGATGACCACTTCTTTAGCTTCGCCCCTGCGTGCTATCCATTTCTGTCCAGAGATCAACACAATCATGGTTTCAATACGTAAAATGCTCCATTTTTGTCCAACCATCCAAAGTTTGCAAATACGATATAGAGGTCACAAATATGGTTTCAATACATAAAATAGTCCATTTCTCTCCAGCCATTAAAATGTTGCAAAAAAAAATCTTCGTAGCCGCTAGTGGCGGCGAGGCTCTTCTCCATGGGAGACGGTTAGATCAGTGGCTCCGTGGCCAGTATGGTCTTAATGGAGGACTATTGGCTTAGTCTAAGATTGATATTTGAGAAGACTATTTTCTGTTGTGCCCTACCATAGCCTAGCTTCAGATTCAAGCTAAGTTATGGGCGGCGTAGCTCTCGGAAGACTCGTCTCTAGATGCTGACTCGAACATTACTTCACGTACAAGATGAAAACTAATAATCTAGAATTCACTGGTCGAACCCGGCAACGACACACTCGTGTCGTATCCTCGTTAAATGTGTTCTCTTTGCCCTAGCCTTGATTGGTTGAATCCGGTTTTTAGGATGAATATTTGTATACTTGCTTCACAAGCTAGACCTAAGGATGGCAATGGGTAGGGTGTATAGGGCGGGTAGAGTAATACCATAACCGTATAGTCAGCGGGTAGAAAACTCTACCCATACACGTACCCACGGGTATGAAACTCTACCCATACCCATACACGGCGGGTACCATACCCATTGGGTACCCAACGGATAGATTAAGGGCCACTTCTTTTGGGTTTATGCTTATGCATAAGCCGGCTTATAGATTCCGGTGGGAAGAAACTACGGTGGGGAGAAGCTTCTAAAAACTGTTTGGTAGACTTCTTTTGGGCTTGTAAAGTTTTGGCTTATTTACAGTGTTGAGTTGTGAGATGTCTATAGCGCCCCTGAATTTGATATGTGCACTTTATAAATTGATGTTATATTACACATGCTAATTATTAGCAAAAAGAAGATAAAAATAAAATAATAGTATGAAAAGGTAGATGATTATAAACAACAGTGTCGTAATATAATTTAGTACGTTGAAATGCCATAATGAAGTTGAAAGGTCTATTTATCTCATGCCGATGATATTATCTCTTCCGTTGCTCGACATCTATGTCCCACACGCAACTTTACGAGTCCGTGACATGCACGTAATAGGGAGCAGGACGTTGTATCGATACAGGTTGTAGCTAGCTGATACGGTAGAATATTTCAACCTCACGTCCTCACCCACCAGGTGCTGGCTCGACCGCCTCGACGTATACGTACATGACTGTCCGTATCTCTACCAGACTACCACATCTTCGCTCACGAGATAGAGGTAGAAACACAGACGCACAACGCGTCAGCGTGTCAGGTCCGGGTGTGGGGACGTGGGGTTCTTTTTCTTTTATTATCCCCAAACGTTATTTGCCTGCGGTGGCAGTTCTCGTGTAAATAGAAGGGAAAGGAGGGGCAAGACTTCATACCGGTTCACAACATTGCGGGAAGCTCTCCAGAAACTGCCCTTGACCAGTTTCTCGAAACGTACAACAGAGTGGCTTCTCGGTGGAAATAAGCTCGGCACCGGCCCGAGAGTTCTTTTGGCTTGTGCTGTCCACCACCTCGAAGCTCTCCAGGAAGCCCAAAAGAAGTGGCTCTAAATAGTACACAAATTATTCACAATTTTTACATTTATCGATAGCATATCTCAACTCAATAACAGATATATGAGTACACAACAATTATCAAAAATTAAAAATAACAACATCTCATACTCAAAACTCATAAGTCAACAACAGTAGACGAGTCACATGACAGATTGACAATTGATAACAACTTGACGGGTATGCTATGGTATGGTATACCCACAGGTACAGGGCAATACCCATGCCCTATCCACGACTTGACGGGTAGGGTATTTGTATTAATTACCCATGGGTATATAAAAATATGCTCATACCATGCCCATACAGGGCGGATACCCACGGTACCTATACCCATGGGTAAAATTGCCATCCTTATCTGTAAGACCCAACAACATTAGTTTGAGGTCGTTCTACCTCCTTGTAGGTGTTCTCACTAAAAAACGACTTAGTCTTTAGTGTTTTGTCTCATATAGTTATTCAGTTGTTGTATAATTCATGCACTCTAGTTGTAAGTTGATACTCGGGCATCGTTGTCTTGCATCTTGTTTAGAAAAATTATTATCGTGTGTATCTGAGCTGAGGACGAAAGGTTTAGCCTGCCTTCTCGAGAAAGAAGATCGTCTAAACACAAGTCTACAATCACCATCTTAGATTTTTTTTTTTTTGCGAGGGCACCATGATCCCACTTATCACGACAGCTAATACGTAAAATTTGAACCGCGCACCTTTCGTTTCGGAAAACAATTGTATGAAATTAACTAACCGACTCTAAATGTTGCACTAATGCCTGGAATCGAGTGCTACTTCCGATGCAAGCTTGGGCCGTTGTACGGAACCTCTCCCTACCCGCAGCATGCACACCAACCACGCAGCAATGAGAGATAAAGTAGTGGATCCCATTAATGAAAACAAGCGCTAGCATACAAGTTGCTCGGTGCATGTCAAGAGGGAGGGAGGGAGAGGTGAGAGCCGGGTAGCTCACCAAACCGATGGACAAGATTCTCCTTCCCTTTCCTTGCTTCTTTTCCTTTCTTTGCTTCCTTTCATGCACAATCGCACACACAAAGACATGCTGCTCGGGATGGGTTGGTTTTTCTAGAATCTTAGAAAGGAGGAGCTAGCGTGGGATGCCAGAAAAATGTCGGTGAAGTAATTCCAGAAAATATATACATATTAATAAAGGTATTGAGGGACGAAGGGAATATATCTCATAGTGTATGCTGATGATTTAGTGTCCCAAAAAGCTACTAATGTGTAGGTGTGGTTGTGGAGGCATGAAAGCTTGTTTCCATCACGATGTTTTGGTTTCATGAACACTTTTGGAACAAATAAACCATGTATTTGTGTTTCTGACTTGAAATATTTGGAATTTTAGTTCACTGCTAGTTAGATCGAAGGCATGTTAGATTTGAGTTCACATGTTGCTATAGTAGAGAAAGTTTCTATCACAATATTGTGTACATTTCAAAGAGTAAACATAACACACAATATCATGTAAAAAGATTGATTTATATCTATGACATGCACGGTTGCACCGTCATCTTGAAACCCTCTATTTTATAAAATCTTGTGAGGCATGCCATGACCAAAAACTTGACTATCGATAAGTACATTATTTTAGAACTAATAAAAATCTATGTCATGTAAAGTCCATGACATTTAAATCTACATCAAAGGTACCTACCGTCCTTGCTCTCGATTCCTATGCACCTCCACACTTGTCATCGTCGGTGTTCTGTCGGACACCTTCCTATCTCTAGCTAGTGCATCACCATGAAACATAAAACTTGGAGGCCGTACAACTACGCGTCAAAAAGGTAAGCAACCGTTACAGAAGCCGACAAAATGAGTGTATGGTTGCATTTCTCTAACTAAGTAGGAGATCGATTTCCAAAAGTGTAGATTTCCACATAAAGAAGCTAGTAATTTGATGTTTAACTAACCTCCATCCAATAACCAAGATACCTCCCCTAAAACCCAAGGGGGGCATTAACATTAGGCTGCACCTACTAACCAACTCCGCTCGTGTAGGCTCGCCGGGTACACCTACCAAGCATCCCCTCCTCCAAAGGGAAAAAAACAACTCGAACAAAACAAAACAAAAATAATGAGAAAAGGAGTAAACAAAAAAAGAGACGGAGTGGAGGTGAGGGAATAGGACAAGCGGCACTCGAGTAGAAGAAGCAGCATACCTACCTACCAAATCCAGGCCTAGGGCTTTGCAACCACTCGCCCCACCTCCCCCCTCCCCTCATCGCACCAACTCGGTCAAATGGCCCAGAGGGATCCGCGTCAATGGGGCCCCTCCCGCTACCTCTCCTCCTCCTGCTCCTCGGAGTATATATAAAACCAACTACCCATCGTCTCCTCGATCTCTCTTGTTCACAAAAAGCTCGCACGCAGCCACACACACCACCACAACAACACACCGCTCCTCCTTTTTCCTCCACAACAACAACAACATATATCGCGCGGTTGGTTACTTCTGTGCGCGCGGCGGCGCTCCGTCTACGTGCCGGCGGCGGCATGGGGAGGTCCCCGTGCTGCGAGAAGGCGCACACCAACAAGGGCGCCTGGACCAAGGAGGAGGACCAGCGCCTCATCGCCTACATCAAGGCCCATGGCGAGGGCTGCTGGAGATCCCTCCCCAAAGCAGCAGGTATATTGTTGTTATAGAGAGAACGTGCCCACCTGTGCTCAACCTCAACGGCCGGCCGGCCGGCTATGGCGGCAACGGTGACGAGTGAGAGTGACATGTATGAATATTGTGCAGGGCTGCTGCGGTGCGGGAAGAGCTGCAGGCTGCGGTGGATCAACTACCTGAGGCCGGACCTCAAGCGGGGCAACTTCACCGAGGAGGAGGACGAGCTCATCATCAAGCTCCACGAGCTGCTCGGCAACAAGTAAGATTTGCTTCTTCTTTCTTACCTTCTTTATCTCCTGGATGGTTGGATCGACCGACGGAGTGGTTTCTTATCGTGTCGTACGTGCACTTTCAGGTGGTCGCTGATTGCCGGGAGGCTGCCGGGGAGGACGGACAACGAGATCAAGAACTACTGGAACACGCACATCAAGCGGAAGCTCCTGGCCCGCGGCATGGACCCGCACACCCACCGCCCGCTCAATGCCATCGCCATGCCGGCCCAGCAGCAGCTGCTCCGGACCGCGCACGAACTGCACTTCGTGGCTGCTCCAGGCGGCGGCCACCACCTCCCGCAGCAGCAGCAGCAGCAGCAGGATCACTTCTCCAGCTCGGCGGAGCCAGCCTGCAGCCACAACAGCGACGACGAGCCGTCTGGGTCCGCCACGCCGCCGCCGACTGGACGGCACCTCGGCATCGACCTCAACCTCTCCATCAGCCTCGGGCCGTACCAGACGGAGAGACAGCGGTGAAGCAGGAAGCGGGGAGCCACAATGCGTCGACGTCAGGGCCGGTGTGCCTGTGCTTGAACCACCTCGGGTTCCAGGGAACCGGCGAGGGGTGCCGCTGCGGCGCCGCCGCCGCTCCTCCTCCATGCAGAAGCACCAGCAGAAGCAGCAGGCGAGCACGCAGCGCATGTTTAGATTCATCGCACCACTAGAGGGAGGCCAATAGTAGGCAGTAGAATAACAGTAACAATGACATCGGAACATATACTACTTCTTTTTAACTAAAGCCACACATGCTTAATTATTTAACCAGCTAGCTAGCTCTCTGTAACATGCATGCTCTTGAGGAAGTTAAATCTACTCTTTTTTCCTGTTAATTTGCACCTAGCATCGGCCAAAGCTACCATGCATGCCTCATCATCTAGCTAGATGACATATATATGTAGTTCATGACTTGGATTATACTCCTGGCTACTTCTCTTTCCATGAATGTGTAGTACCGTAGGAAAGTTCATCATCTTCCACTAGAGCTAATTACGCATACCCTTAATTTTGGGAAGCTAGGTTCATCATTTAGGGAGTGAGCGGTGCACACTGATGATAGTGAGAGTGAGTGCTGCTGGTGGTTATGGGAAGTTAGGCTCTTGAATGTCTGACATGACATGCATCCAGTGACAGTGAGGATGCGTTTTTTATACATGAAAACAGTTTGTCTTGTGGAGGGGGAGAGTGGGGAGCATGTGAGATGCCCTTTTTTCCAGGTTAGGTAGGTAGGTAGAAGGTATGGGAGAGGTGTTAATAAGGGGGATAAAGTGCCATGGAGGAGGGGCATGGATTGAGGAGCCTTTTGGTTAGTTAATGACTTGATGGTGAGAGCTCGGCGTGTGGTGTGTATGGCCGTCTTGGAGGGTGGATGGTGGTTGTTGGTAGGCTAGTTAGTAGTTTATTCATGGATCAGTACTATGGTTAATCTAAGCCAGCTTCTGAGTGTTGAGGTAACAGAGTGGGATTAGTCAGAGTGATCTCCAGAGGTTAAAGCACAAACAGGTTTTCAGTAGCCTGTCAGATCTATCTTACTCCTAGTATCTGTTCCTTCTGGTCACATGACAAGGCATTCAAATTCCAACAACACATGCCTTGAGCAATCTGAATCTGTGGAAGTGTTTTCAACCTAAACACATAGGGACAGTACTAGTGTCCTTTGCAATTTTATCCAGGAATCAGCTGTTTATACCAATGGACCAATGGTACTGACTGGCCTTCTCGGACGTTCTTCCCCCACAATTTCTAGGCCAAGTAAACAATCGACAACAGACAGAAGCAGGTCATATTAGTTTCATTCTAGTCATGAAATCTCGGAAAATGCAACTCCGCAACTATGAGGATCTCCCCTGCTTATCTCGAGACGTCCAAATGCTTTACGATCTGTGCACAGATTATTAATAAATTTTCAAATATATCAATAATTTCTGGATTTATGTAATTTATTTTTTAGAATCGTGTACTAACAAGAAATTTCTGTACATGCATTAACAAGAAAAATTAAAACCACACATTAACATTTTTTTGTTTTATCAATACATCAATTAGTAGGAATAATATCGTTCGCTGGATGTAAAGTTGACGGTCATGATAAAGCCGGGGAGATCCTCATTGTTGTGCAAAACTGTGTTGGTGAAATCCCAGCAAGTAATTAATTGTGTGTATTCTGCCGGAACATCGATGTTGAGCGTTAGAAGTCAATTTAACTAGGCAGTTGGTAATTAATAAAGTAGGTGTAACTTCAGCAGGACGTTTGTTTGATGAAGTTTTCATGGAAAAAAATCACTTTGAAGTTGTATATTTAGAAATTCCTCCGTAGAAGCACTTCCCTTCAAGAAATGGTTTTGCTAAACATAAAGAAGGTATAATTGTTCCCTTTTCTGTCGGATGCAGGTAATGCACAATTACCGTACTCTTGGTATTGTGTTACAAAAGAGTTGAAACGCGATAGTATTATTCTAAATTTCTAATCCATCATGATATAATCAAAAGTTGCAGATTTTATTCTTAATCCTCATGTTTTCCGGGGAAAGGAAAGGTTAGTGGCACTACTAAATTACCGATGCCACCTCAAAGTTAAAATGCCAAAGCTCTAATGCAATTGCTGATTATCAGTTTGTTTCTCTACATTTATGCTAATCTTGAAACGAAAGCAAAGCACCAGCTAAAAATGGTGTTGATTCTTCCTTTGTTGCCATATGTCACGCTACCCATCTTTTAGGATTCACCACCTCTGAATTTGTTCGCGATCAAAAAGTAGTTGTATGTTCTTAATAATCTTGTAAAGACAGTACTCTGAAGACTAATAGTAGAGCAATCAAATGGCTGCACGCCCAAAAATGTTCTGAAATATAAACTTCCCCACAAAAACGTTCTGGACATTAATAATAAGTTGTTATAGCTTCTCATCCACATCACTAGCTAAATATAGAGAAAGTTAGGTACAGTAGTCTATAAATACATGGTGGGCTTGTCGGATGCATACCTCATTTGGCCAGATGTAAGCCCTCCTATGCAGATGTGGTATGCCAAAAGAACTAAGCTGAAACAAGGAATTGCAGAATTAAGTCTCCATCTATAACCAGATAAAATTAAATTATGCAGAAGCAGTTAGTATCAGCAGCATACGCATCTCATCACATGTGTATACCAAAAAACATGTACATGTGGCACCTGCACCATAGGACCCCTCACCACTTTGTTGACGTTCTTACTTGAGATCTCAACTAATTTTCCTTCGTGGAAGTTCAGTCACATGAGAGCAAATGTTTCCAAGACCTCACAGATCGGATATCTAGTGCAATCATTTTAAAATTGGGATGCTTAGTCAAGTTTCCTGAAGATGGCAAAGCCAGCCCTTTGCTTAACCGACGAACATCTGTCTTGTTGTCTTGTCTTGTTGTCTTGTCAAATCGCACGAGCTTATGGCCCCCACACAAAGCTGAGCTGAGTAGCAACATAAGGCAATAATTAAGAGCTCAGAATCTTTGAGATTGGTTTGTTGAGATATGCATGCGAAAACCCACAAAAATCTTGGGAGGTTGGTTGGTTGAAACGCGGCTGTGAAAACTTGTACCTTATAAATAGACAGCAGCGACAAAATTCTCTACAATCTGAGGCAGGTGGCTCAACCAGTTATGCTCATTCCCAGAGCCGCAGTTAGTTTAAGTTTCTTGCTGGAAAGAACAACTACGTAAATGACATGAATGGAACCTTCCACCCGATGTTCCTGTTCATCAGTGGAAATGCCAAATTCTAACCATAAGCCTTGTAATGTACTGCCAGTGTGAGGAATTGTTTTGCATGGGGCTGGACTTAAGCATAAACATCGTGTAAGTGGTGTGGGGACAAATCTACTTTTATGCTAAGAGGCATCTCTGGTTGCTAAAGATCTACTCTATTCTCATTTGACCACCTGAATCACAGAGTGGGGCAAATCTATGCTAACCCCTCCTCAACAGTCTACCAAAAGCTCCACGGATGACAAAACAGTTCCACCCAGTATTATCTCCTGCAACTGTCCACCCACATTCGCAAGAAATCTGAATCTTCGGAGAGTGGTCTCTTCCACTAGCACCAACTCGGGAGAAGATCATGGTGGTAACGGATGGACAGGGAGAGGAGGTTTTGGGGGATACATTGGGCGGTGGTAGCTGGTGGTTGGTAGCTCGCATGACGTCACCCCCAAAAAGACATCAGCGTGGAGGAGGCAGTGTCCACCCTCCAAATTGCTCCCCGTCTCGTCTCATCTCCTGCATTTCCTTTTCAAACGTCATTTTCCATTAGCCCGGGTGAGCTTTTGATGGCTTTTGGGAAAAGCGTTGGCTTTTGTGGCTTCTAGAAGCCCAGATGACCACTCCCCACCCCCAATGACTTCCCACGAATGGTCAGTGGATGCAGCGTCCGTTTGCAAACTGTCTGTCTGTGACTGATCTCGTAGCCTGCTCAACAGCAATAGTGCCCAATCGCCTACTTTTTTTTCCTCCTCCAGAAAGAAAGGTATTACATCTGGTCCTGTATATGCTCTAATGGAAAGTTGAAAATGATAACAAGCCGGCCATTCCTAGTCTTAGCCGGAGCAAAAGTTCAACAGCATCAGTGGCGGAGCGTGAAGAAAACATAAGAGGGGGCAAATTACATAGAGAAACGTAAGTTGTTGTGCATGAAAAAAAAGGCCAAGTCATAGAACAAATATAAAGGATACTGACGGCAATGTTTTGATGAGATTTTTTTTTGTTCATGCAAAAAAATAGCAGATTTTTTTAATGCTCCAAAGAAAATAAGATTTGCTAATGGCCAAAATACAACTAAATATGACCAATAACTACTTAGAGAAATTATCTTCGTTTCTTTCTAGTTTTAATCTTTCACACTAGAAATTATATTTTCTTACCTTGTTTTCAAATCAATTAGGTTTATAGGTTCCTTTGGTTATCGCTCTTCTTCATTAAAATCTGCATCAATACATCTACAACTCTGAATTACATAATCTGGGTAGTGCTGAGGGGCATCAATTATATCTCAATCCTTTGAACTATTTAGAACCTAAACCTGGTAGGAGCATAGTGTACAGTGGAAGGGTAGCAGCATCACGGCGAGAAAAGAGCGACAAAGCAGTGGCACAAGAGCAGCTACCAATCATGTTCGCTTCCGTGGTTGAACTGAGCAAAAAAGAAAGAAAGTAGGTTGGGATCTGCTGACGGGCTAGGCCATCTGTGGTGAGCATACCTAGTAAACATAAATTTTCACTTTGCAAGGGGGGGTCGTAGCCCACTTTCGCCTCCACTACGCTCCGCCTATGAACAGCATAGTCAGTGAAGCAAAATCATGCATTTTCTTTAGTCCCAATACCGCGGTGGATGTCAGAGCAAGGAGTTCAGTGTCTAAAAAAAGGGTGTATATGGAGAATTGGAGATGGCAACATGGTTAACATATGGGAAGACCCATGGATTCCAAGTAGCAACTCAAGGAAAATATTAACTCCAAAGGGACAGATCCTATTGAAACGGGTGAATGAATTGATTGACCCTATTACTGGACTATGGGATGAAGTGTTGATAAGGGAGAATTTCTGGCCTATAGATGTGAACCGGATTCTTCAGATTCCATTATCTGATGGTATGGAAGATTTCTTGGCTTGGCAGCACTCAAAGTTGGGCATTTTTACTGTTCGATCAGCCTATCATGTTGAATGGGATCATCAACATGGGCGCAAGTTGTTGAGAACATCAGGGATGGGGCCGATGCAGGTTAATTCGGTTTGGAGTACTCTTTGGAAACTTAAAATCCCAGCGAAGGTGCAGATTTTCAACTGGAAGGCATTGCACGGGACACTGCCATGCCGCGCGACTCTTGCCAACAGGCATATAAAAGTAAGTGCACAATGCCCTATATGTTGTAAAGGAGTAGAAGATATCCGCCATGCTCTGTTCGAATGCGAAAGGGCAGGTGCAGTTTGGAAGTCATTGGGACTAGAAGCATACATTCAGGAGGCATTAGCCTATGATCGTGCAGGTCAGGCCAGTTTGGAGTTATAAAACAATGAAAACACCGGTACTTGGTCAGGTGGATCTGCAGACTATGTTTACTGTTGGGGTATGGTATATTTGGTGGGAACATCGGCAGTTCTTGCAAGCAGAAAAGCTTCAATCCCCGCAGCGATCAGCCATGGCGATCACTGTGATTGCAGCAAATTTTTCAGCGGCATATAATTCAAAGAAGAAAGAGGGTATCAGGAGACATGGGTGGCAGAGACCACTAAAGGGTGTGGTCAAACTTAACGTAGATGCATCCTTCCGTGAAGAAACAAGAAGTGGAGCGACAGGTGCCCTTATTAGAGATTCTAATGGTTTCTTCATTGGAGCTACTAATCAGATTATCCTTCAGATCATGGATGTGGAGACAGCAGAATCACTTGCCCTATTGCATGGACTACAACTTGCACAGGAATTGGGATGCAACCGAATTATGATAAATTCGGATAGCATATTTGTAGTGGAAGCGTTGAATGAAGAGAGGGATTCCTTCAGCACAGCTGCTGCTATTCTGAATACCTGTAGACAGTTAATCAGAGAGTTTGTAGTAGCAACCATAGCCCATTGCCCCCGGGAATCAAATGAAGCGGCAGATGAGTTAGCTAGGCAAGCTTGTAGCGATGCACCGGGGTCCTGGCTTGATGAACCCCCAGATTTTTTAGTGCCTAAACTTGTACACGATTTGACAATTGTTGATTAATAAAGGTTTTTATTACTGTAAAAAAAAAACTCCAATCCAACATAGCACCAGCTCGGGTATGCAACTTTCCACTTTTTACTGGGTGGTTTGTGTCAGATCACTCTAACAGCACACTGTTCAGTGAACGGTCAAGATCGAGGTGGGTAAACTTTTACCAGTGTCTAAAATCTTGTCACCCACATTGTGTAATCACTAATGAGCGGTGACTACTGGTGGCGAGTATGAAGAGAATGCAAAAGGTAAGCTTCTTTATCCTTCTGCCTAACCATACCAACATCACATTCATATGCTCATCCTCTTGCCCATGTATCGTGGGTGTATATATTCTGTACTATACATACCTGGTTATGTAGGAGACACGGAGCATGCTCGGAGTATGGATAGGCAGCCCAGCCACATGAATGCACACATTTGTAACCTACGAAAACAATATGCAAGCCATACGTCAATCGCACTCCAAGCAACCATGTCCAGTCGGTGTCGACTCTTTTTCGAGCTACCACCGGATAATTATTTGAGAGGAAAAGGTACTATGCAGCAGCTTCTAAGGGTACGCTCTACGGCGCTCTTTGAAGTTGTAGCTACTTACTCTTTCAGATTCAGAAGTCAATAGTTCCTTAATCGAGGCACCAAGCTATTGATTACAGATTGATCTTCTTCAAAAGTAATCCCGTCAGCCACAAGACAGCATAGACATGTATCCTGCAGATGCAGGAAAGTCCAACTGAAATGCTAAAACGAATACGTCGAAAACAGCTTCTGCATATTTATCCAGATCACAACAAGAAAGAACTGTGCACACTTGATGAATATGTTGGATAGTGCAACAGAAAAGTGGCAGAAATGCATTTATAGTCGTTTGAAAACTTATGCTAAGATTAGCCATATCCGGCCTATACAGGTCCCTGTCTCCATACCCAGAACGGGTTGCTTGCGATTGAGCTTAGTCTTATACCTTTTTCCTTTTGTAGTCTGATAAAGATGTGCAACCATCTTGAGAGTGTTAACTGATGCAAATAGTACGCGCTATAGTAAAAAAGTATAGCAGCTGGTAAGACTCGTACAACTTAGTTTGATATTCCTCCTTGTAATTAAGGAGGAATAGTGACCACCGAAAATAGACAACGGCTGGAACTAAGTGGGTAGATTACTGCAAGCTAAGTTTAGGGTTCAATTCCGATGTCTTTACATTGTATTAGCATGCAGCCCAGCATGTTGCCTTAGCCTGTTTTCGTGTTTCAGTTTTTCGTTGTTGTGGATCCATTATTGACGAGCTTCTCATTGATAATCGGATGGAGCAATGTTATACTTAGAAAGTTTAACTATCTTGTTAATGCTGCATGTAACCAAGAACAAACCTTAGTTCCGGTGTTACACTTGCCAATTCAACTTTCCTAAACAAATGAATACTATGAGTAAGTTTTTGAGATGGTAGTAATGGTAGCATTCCTATAGCAGAGTCAGCACAAAGAACGCATACTTCAGTAACTAACAGAATCTGTTGTTCAAGAAAAAGAAGTAACATAATCTGGAAAGATCAGACCAGTTATAGGCACATATTACCTGGTATTGTTCTTAAGATTGGAGTAGGTACTCAAAGACACAATCATGGCTGTGAGCTCGCACTCACAGACATAGCATACGTACTCCATTATGGACAGTAGAACAATTGGTGAGAGGTTCTCCCTACCAACAAGGTGAAATGCCCAACTGGTTTGACTGCCTGTTAAATTATTCTGAATCTGTTCCGACATGCTGCAAAAATGACATGAGTGGGCAGACAGGTGCGTAGCTTTTTTTTTTGCCTCTGAAAGTTGCAGTCGCACAAACTTTTTGGATAGATTTACTCACTGAAGCTAAAGGGATGAAACATGCTTTGAAAAATTCATGCTACATAGGATGAGTTAGGTCTATCGAAGGTTCTATTTCTACCCTTGAGAAGGACCCCGCACAAACCAAAAACTAAAGTAGGTGGGATATTGTGGAGGCATGCGGATATGTTGCAAAGCCCAGTATAGCTTTACCTAACACCACAGTCTGAGCAACTGAAAGAGGGGTATATGATGTATCTGTAACATCAATGATGAGGAGTGCATTAACCCCTTCTAGAATGAGGTAGGTCAGGTGCAAAAAAAAACACTTAAGATCTTTGTCATTGCATCACAACCAGCACCCAACAAGAGAGGTCAAAAAAGATACTATTATAACCTCCAGTGCACCCACCAGGCCACTTTGGTATGACAAAAAGCATGAAGATATGGTGAGCTCAATCAATTCGAAGCTTCTATGGATCTTTGTCATTTCATCATCCTGGCTACCTAACATGCAGATAAAAAGAGGGGTTTTTCCTTCAGAATTTGAGATGTAACATCATGACTGGAACATTTTTTGTAATTAACTGCGGCACTGTTTCTTTCTAGCTCCTATTTCCAGCTGATGTTACAGAGGAATAAAGAAACATAGTTGTTGCGTTTCTACTGTTCCACTTTCAAGCAATACCAACTACAGTACTTAGTATAGTGATTAATGTCACTCTCACCTTCTCATGATAGCTCAAGAATAAGGTAAATATCTAAATCATGTACATAATAACCTGACTTGAACCAGCGAGGCACCTAATTTGTATGACATTACGGACATTGGGCAAGAGGAGCCTCTGCGTAAAAGTTGAAGTTGGGCCTTTTCGATCATTAAAATAAAGGAGTTTCCTTATTAGAGCAAAATTATCTCATAGGTAATTGTTTAATGTGCTGGAAGCTTAGTTTTTTCTTTCGCAAAGATGCTATGTTTGTGTCTAAAGGAACAATCCAAAAAACAATCAGTTACAAGAAAAAAACATACCATGTGAGCACAACATGTTCCAAATGTATGGTGAAGAGAAAAGACTAGGTAAAAACTTGAGAGATTTCTAGAAATGCAATTCTTTCTCAAGAATCATCCTAAGAGCAGTCATGTGGTGATAAATCTTACAGCATAGGCAAACAAAACGTTATTTACATTTTGGTTGAACACTGGGCAGATCTAGGGGGTGGCACGGTGGTCCGTGGAACCCTGAGATTTCTATATAGCCCATATATCATAGGAAAAAATATAAGTTCTAAATTAGCCCAACATTCTGATGAAGGTTCACTGTTGGCCCACCCTGGCCTGACATCGTGGGTCTGCCAAGCATCTAGCAAGGTGTTCGGGAGAAAATAAGTTGAATAGCGTGGCCAATTCATGATGCTTTAGTATCTAGAAGGAAGCAAGTATTAAACATGACAGTGTCGGGTCATGAACCTGAATTAAGACCACAATTAAACCAAATTTCAGATGCCCTGCCTGTACTAATCAAGAAAACGATAAAAACATATCCTACTTTTTTCGGAAGACAAACAGTAATAGAAGAAAAGATACATTATCACTTTAGAGCTTAATAAAGTATGGAGATTGGGGTTTAATTTGCTTTGAACTGTTTTTTTCTTGGTTTGCCTCTATATCTATTCTTATTCCTAACACCATCAAGTAGTTTATCCGAGCCTAAGTGGGCTTATTACATGACATGCGCTTGGAGTTCCATAAAACAAGTGGGCCAACGTGGGCTAGAATGGCCTATTACCAGGACTGTAAATGATTAAACGAAACTGGTATAGAATGAAGTATTTGCTATGTTAAAAACATAAATAGGTCTGTACACTGTGATAGGCAATGGACAACATACCTTAAAAAAAAGCTTTAACAATCATGTTGGATCATAAAGATGCCTTTGTTCAGACTTCAGACCAGCAGGATGTTCATTGTCTTATGTTAGCAACAGGGGCATCAAATTGTCTCTTCCAGCTTGAGGACTCAAGGATGTCCACCCCTCACAGATCAGAGAAGATTATATTGTCAACATGGTTTCAAATGTATTTAGTCATGTATAATACATAAAAAGATGGACTAAGTCAAAAGGTGAACATTGGTTAGTGGCCAAATGCACACGCTGGCTCAGAATGAAATAGCAGCATGTAAATGCCTCTAAGAACAAAGCCTGTCTCACAGGTACAAACCTTTCATGACCGAGGACAACATGCGGTCCCAGAGCGGATCGTCTGATCACAGAATCATGTGGCTGCGATCATGCCCAGAGCAAATTCGTCACTAACCAAATTCGTCACAAATCAGGTGGCTGAGATCATGCCCGACCAACTCAGAATGTCAATCACTGATTCACGAACCAGAATGGCCATTGCTGAGAGCACCCACTGAGTGGCTGAAATCCTGCAACTGATCCAAATCCCCCTGAACAACAACGCACAAACTGGCCCACCGTTCATGTTTTTTTCCTTCATTTTGGTGTTCCATTCCTCAAGTGCTAAATCCAACAACCAGCAACACTAAGCAGAGCTATCTACATGTTGCACATGTGCTGATGCGCACGCATACGCACAGACATTGCGCTAGGCGGCGCACGCCGAGAAGGTACCGATCAGTCAATACATCGAGCAGGTGGTGGGCGTGTTACAACACAGCCCGAGTTCAATAGCCGGAACCCCCGAACTGGACAAGCCTTCCTCCTCGGAACCGCACCCGATCACCTTAGCGGCGGTCGGCGGGGAGTAGCTAGCAACGCGCATTAACACGAGCAAACCCTAGACACGCAAAGGAAACACAACGGAGCCAACTGCAGGCAACCCATCGGACCAGGAGATGCACTCGAGGGGCTCACCGGAAGCTCCTTGCACCGACTTCTCGTCGCGGTTCCGCCGCCTCCGCCAGCGGCAAGCCGGCGATCGGATCCCACCTGCGGCGGCCGTCGTCGAGTCATGCGGGCCTAGAGAGATTTTCAAATGGGAGCATGCGAGAGAGATTCTGCGGGGCTTCGGCCTTTCCATTTCCTTCATTTTCTGTTCTGGAATTTTTTTTTTCTGTTCTGGATTCGGGGTGACGGTTTAGCGGGAACGCCGCGGACGATGGGATTGCTCATGCGGCGTAACACTGGTACGTGGGCCCTACTTGAAGGTCGACTCGCTTTTCACCTTTTCACTAACGACAAGTTGGTATTTGTGATGATCTCTGTGGTATCTTTGTCAATTTTCTACTGCTGCTTTTATGTCATGAAAGAAGAAAGATTTTAAAGATATGCTAATTTTTTTAGACTTTATTTTGTAATCGATGTAGTCAGCTCATGTATCTATACCATGTATTATTTGTTACCATAAATATATCATGCTATTGATTGTCAAAAAAAAATACTAGTCCCCCAAGGCTTGGGTTGTAGAAGAAATCCTGAAGACACCTCATCTCGTAGAAAAACTAATTTGCTCATGTCATGAGATCACTTTGTTAGAATTCCTTATAATGTCATTTGAAATGCATATAATCAGTCTTTAGAAAATTTGAAGCTAACGTATAAAAGTTGTAGTCTTTTATCTGTCGTGTGGAAAAAATAATGATCAAGTGTATACCAAAATACATAACGATTGAAAAGAATTTGCGGAATGTTTGGTAAGGCTCGCTAACTTGAGACAGAGAGATGGATAACAAGCTAACTCGGCTTGCTTGACTTGAACTCGTAAAGCTACAAGCAAGGAGTTCAGCTAATCTGGGCTCATTAAAAGCCTGAGTTTGACTTACTTATCCCATTTCACTAGCTAATATTTGTTATCGTGTATAAATTGTATAATTCAGTAATTTGGATTTTAAAAGGTAACAAAATTAGAAAAAAAAATTATCATGTACTATGAGCAACATGATAACATCTATAATTAATATATCACTATATAACTATGTATTATCATAGTGTGATGCAAGAATCATTGTGACTCAAGCATTTGATATGTATATGTCTTTATAATACAAACTCAACGAGCCTTACTCAGCTCCTCGGCTTGTCTCGTTAACTAATCGAGTTCAAGCTAATCATGTCAAATTTGTAACAAACCGAGCAGCTCAAAAAGTTTCAAATTTCCTGTATAGCCCTAGAGACATAGGCACATAGCAATGTTAGAGTGTTAGCGCGCCCTGAAAGGCATTGCCACAATTGAAGTATATGAGTCATCTATGTAAGATTGCGAATATAAGTTTCTTATCATATTTTCATTGTATTTGATGCACACTAGGATTTGAGTTGTTTTTAATGTACTTTTGCGAGAACAATCCATTTTTTTAAATTATCTTTGACCAAATAACTAGGTGGCTCCATCTATAGAAGCACACCTAGATTGTTTCTTCCGTGTCCAAACTACTTATAGAATAAATAGGAAAGCCAAATAAAACATAACCTATAAATCCTTTAACATTAAACTAAATGTTTGCCAAATTTTATCAAGCCCACCAAACATTGTGCTATGGACAAACATGCTCATGCGAGGAAACAAAAAGTGACCGTTTGGGGTACCGAAATATAGAAAGATGAAAAAAAAGCTCTAATCGCCGAGAACCCCTAATCACTTGTTCAATCGAAGTGAAATGATTTTCTTCATAAATGTTTTCTCATATGCAAAAAAAATCTCGAAAGTTTTTTCGATTCGGCAGCGGTTCTCCCTCAAATTCTCCATCGGTGGAAAAGTTTGTTCTCTGTTTGATGTTTCTGTCTTGGCGCCAGCCCCTTTGAAAGTCGCGAAAATAAGGACTTATATATGCATTTTTAGATCAATACGAAAGGATGGGCACCATAACGAAGGTGATCAGACAACCGAGGCAAAAAAAGAGCACACTCAATGCACCTAGCTAGGGTGGCCGCGCCTCATTTGCATCCCCTTGTGCCCCCTGGTTCCAATTTTAGCTTGTTGGTGAAATATCATAATCGATATTTTTTACCTTGCCATTTTTGAGTCTCGTGGCCCTTTGAAAGTCAAAAACAGTAGCAAAAGATTTTTTTTTCTTTCAGAGTTAAATACAGATATAGTGTTATTTTATGGGAAGTCCTAAAATCATTAAAAATCATGATTAAAACTCATGATATGATGAAAATATACGAGATAATATATGATAAACTACAAAGTTGTATCAAAGTGACAAACCTATAAACATTTAGAAGCTCGAGCAAACGTGTCTCTCATGCCATTTTATAAAGACAATTTGCTATAGAAAATTGTGTGATACAAGGCGTCATGCTGCCGACAAGTGTGGGCAGCCGCCCGGGCTGGAAGGATGGTGGATCCTCCCATAGACGTATCACATGCAAGACAGTCTCCGATTGCATTTATGCGACATAAGTGGATACATATGCATGTTTAGAAGGCATAAAGATTGCTCCAGAAAGAACTACAATACCGGTGGTCATGACATTTGACAGGTAAACAAAAGCATCACAACAAAAACAATAAATAGATCGCCGTGGCAACCGCTTCCCATGGAGATAAACAACGTTCAAGGTATACTCCTAGAAGTGCAATGACACAAGATAAAGATAAAGAGAGAAAATAAGAGGGTAGCACATGACCTAGCTCAACCGTGTATGCGTGCATCATTGGGCGAGGGGTGAATTTTTCATGGCCCTCATGCCCTTCTGGAATCATAAGGCAATAATGTAACCCTATTTTGATGATTAATGAAATCCTCTCTTTACTCTTAAAAAAAGGAATGTTTGAAGTGACATGTCCTCTTAAATCTTACTGACTGAGCCTCTCTTCGAGACAGTGCCCACATCGTTACGCCTTTCATTCGGGTTGGAACTTACCCGACAAGGAATTTCACTACCTTACGACCATTATAGTTACACCGTTCACCGAGTGACGTGGGCCTACCTATCGGATGCCACACTATGAAGATACCTGGTGCACGCAAAGACAAGGGCCCAATCGGAGGTCTACTAGAGAACAATGATCAAGACCCACGAAGGGAACCCAAGAAGATGAGTACACCCCAAGGCAGGCGAAACCTAAGTCGGTAGAACCTACCATACCTGTAAACCTAGTCGGTTGCGAACTCCCGAGACCCAGCCTCCTTTATAAAGGCTGGGAGGGCCGCCGATCTGGCCAGACACGCTCATATTCCGCCACCAGAACCCTAGCGAGATCGACATATCGCCGGGATCGCCATTGTAACACCTCCCAATAATCAACAACAAACAAGCTGGAAGTAGGGTATTATTCTCCGGGAGCCTGAACCAGGGTAAATCGCCTTGCTTGTCAGCCGTGGTAACTACCAGCACTCGAACTTCTCTCCCTCTCAATCAACCTGGGGTACTCGACCCTGGGACTTGCCGTGGCCACCCCACGTCAACTGGCGCCGTCTGTGGGAAAGAAGAGTGCTGGAATCATGGTTGCACCGGCCCCATCCGCAACGATCATCGACTCGACAACGATCACGGAGCCGATCTGCTTCGGCTCCTTCAAGTTCGTCCCCCACCCGCCGGCCCATCGATCGGTATACGCCGATCTCTATGGAGGTATGTGCCTTACTTTCGGTAGCATGAAATTCCATGTGAACAAGTGGGGGACGCTTCGACTCTCCGATCGCGCACCCGCATCTTCGTCGACTACGGAGATCGCGCCTGCTTCGACTACATCACCCGCATCTTCGTCGACTACGGAGATCGCGCCTCCTTCGACTACGCCGCCCGCATCTTCGTCGACTACGGAGATCGCGCCTCCTTCGACTACGCCGCCCGCATCTTCGTCGACTACAGAGATCGCGCCTGCTTCGACTACGTCGCCCGCATCTTCGTCGACTACGGAGATCGCGCCTGCTTCGACTACGTCGCCTGCGTCTTCATCGACTCCGGAAAGCGCATCTACTCTGACCGCGTGTCGGGGATATGACCCCGGGTACCCCAAAGTTGATGCTTTTGTTGAGTTATTGGAGGAAACAACAAAGAGATAAAATGAGATAAAAGAAAGAGGCAGAAAACGCAGCCTGGACCGACATTGGGTCAATGTACCAATGTTGGGCCGACATAGGAGTATGTCGGTTTTTTCCTAACCCGGTCAAGCCTCGTGCACTCCCGCACGGGCCCTGGTTGGACCAAATTCAATTATACCTCGGACCAGGCCGGCTTACCCTTATCCCGGACGGGCCGGCACCGTTTTACCTCGGATCGGGCCGGCTCCTCTTCATCCCGGCTGGGCTGAGTTTCACCTACCGAGTCATTCCAGCGCCAATCCCGGACGGGCCCATTTCTCCAACCTCGGCAGGCCGGCATCTACGCCACCTCGGACAGGCCGCTGCTGGGCAGGCCAGGATCTGCTCGCCCCGGACGGGCCGTCGCTGGGCCGAGGCTCCCGTATCTCGGATCGGGCCGAGGTCCCGTTACCTCGGCTGGGCCTGGGCCGACATCACCGCTTCCATGCGCCAGCTCCGCAGGCCGCCTTCTCGCCTGGCCGAGATAATGGCCCGCCAGGCCGAATCGTGCCAGCGGTCCTTCGCTCGTCGATCCATCGTACGAGGCGGAGGGGACCGAGTCACTCCAGGCCGAGTTGGGATCGCTGCGTCGCCACACCTCGTTCGCCCGAGGCCACCAGGCGCTACTTCGATCGACGCCACACTCCACCGACCGACGTCCCCAGCGCAGCACCCGTCCGAGATCTCCAACGCCGCATCAAGCCAGCATCGCTGCCTCGAACACCAACTCCTTCGACCGAGACCGCGTCCAACTTCCTCGACGGATACCAGATGCCCTGCCAACCCTAGAAGATAAGCTAGAAGATCCAGGAGACAAGTGCTAGAAGACAAGACGAAGGACAGACAGGATGTGACAAGCCCATTCCCATGATGCAGGCACAGTGCAAAGGATGGTACCCGCGTGATGCATCAACAGTGCTGACAATACCCCAGTAGTCATTTCAGCTACAATGCGTGTACAGTGTATTTGTGGGTCACCCCTTGTCCCCTGGGCTCTCTATATAAGGAGCACCAGGGGGTTCGCTCCAGGCAGCCTCACGCGGGCTCATTTTGCCCCTTGGGTTCATTCTTCCTCTGCTCTCGTGAGCATGCTTCCTCCTAGAGAGAGCCTCTTACAGGCAATCTGTGCACAGCTCAAGGAGCACCATTGTAGCTCTCATATGCAGCTCCATATAGTCAGACATGCAGGAGTAGGGGCTTTACCTCCTCACGAGGGCCCTGGACCTGGGTAGATCGTGTGTGTGCTTTTGTCTTCTGTGTGAGCAATTCTGCTCGCTATCCCTCCCCGAATCCTCTAGCGTCCATCGGCCCCAAACTTAAGCATACCCCTAGGCATCTGTTGTTCTCCACGGCGACAGTTGGCGCCCACCGTGGGGCTGGTAGTGGCGCTTGCTGGATAAAATTCGGACGGGACTTTTTGTTTCACCCGGGGACTAGAAATAGAGAGAAAAGTATCAGTGGCTCGGGCAGGCCGGCGTTGTGCCGCCAGGTGGGCCAGCATCAGTGTCCCGGGCGAGCCGGCATCTGGGCAAGTCGGCGTACCCGGCCAGGTAGGCCGGGATCTCCGCGGCAGGCGAGCCGACATACTCGGCCAGGCGGGCCGGGATCTGCGCAGCGGGCGAGCCAAGTTCGAGCGGCCGGGCGGGCCGGCATTGGTCGGGCCGGCATCTGTGGCTGGGTCACCGAGATCGCGCGGCCGGGCGGGCCGATGTCGGGCGTGCCGACATTTGTTGTTGGGTTGACCGAGATCGCGGTGGTCGCGCGAGCCGGTATCCATCTATGTCGGCCGACGTCGCTCGGTCAGTTGATTTGCTATCGAGCACAGTCAGCAGGCGGGGCGCGGGAAGATCCAGGTGGGATCAAGTCAGGAATGCTCCCAGACCAGCATCTGCTGCAACAATCAAGCACGTTATCCATCCGAACAATAATATCTACCCCGCATCGAGACAGGTACGTAAGTATTTTCGGTATATTTGAGTTGCGCGCTAAATGGTTAATCTCAAAAATAGCTCGGGGACTGCCCCTTCCTATCCTGCTTAGTTGTTTTCCCCGGGAGCAAGATGTCTTGACCCGGGGACTGGACAGCCAGTCAAGTTTAGCTTTTTCTCCTAAAAATAAGAAAGGTGACTCGGGGACTCGGTTGAGTTCGAGTCTGCTTCCTCGTGCATAGTCTTGGTGCTAGATTTAATTTACCGACATATGCTAGAGTAGTTTTCATATGTTAGTAAAATTGTTGTTAAGGTTGATTATTCCTTATGACTATATTTTGACTAACCATGTCATTTGATATGAGCTTCACTGAGGAAAACTCGATATCAAATTATCATTGTATTGGGAAGTATTTTGTGTCAACAGGACGTCACTCCAAATCTCTATCACCGTTTATTTCGGTTCAAAAATATCGACAGGGTATCAACTCATATCTCCGTCACCGTTTATTTCGGTTCATCATATCAAAAGAATATCATCCCAGATTTCCATCACCATTTATCTCGGTTTAATATATCAAAGGGAATCACCCCATATCCCTATCACCAACTATTTTGGTTCAAAATATCAACAGGACCTCGTCCCATATCTCTATAGCTATGTATCTCGGTTCAGCATATCAGAAGCAGATTATCCATTGTTTCATATCATCAATTATGCAGTGACATCTGTTGGAGATATGCCCTAGAGGCAATTAATAAAGTGATTTTATTTGTCATATCTCTTATTGTTCATAATACGTTTTAATACCATGCTATAACTGTATTACTCGGAAACATAATACACGTGTGGTATAGAAACAACCAGGTCCCTAGTAGCCTCTACTTGACTAGTTCGTTGTGTAACAGATGATCAAGGTTTCCTGATCATGGGCATTAACCGGTTAACAACGGAGTCATATCATTGGGTGAATGATTTGATGGACATACCCAAAAATATATAGAAACGTAGTTTCAGATCTTGGACCGTGAGATTATATCAAGTCGCTGCTTCTGAAAGATACGGCTGATCGCACCTAACGTCATGTCTCATACGCACGACAATAAGGGTGACACCTTCGGGTATTGGAAGGAAGTAGTCGGGGCGAGTAATCAATAGCGGGAATTGCCAATCCGCATAGCAGGATAGATACTCTGGGCCCACTCGGTGAGATTACATCTAATGAGCTTGCAAGCATGTGACTAGGTCACGGGGATGTAACATCACAGACGAGAGAAGATAGATTGTCAAGGATGAGGTCAAGCTCGGTAAAATGTGATACCGGAGAACGACACTCGACAATCTAAGTATCACCAGGCAAGAGATTGAAACTGGACGTCTACAGGTTCAAACGAATAAAGAGACATTCGTGGACACACAGGGGCTATCATGGATATCCAGATTCCGCTGTTAGTCGATTGATCGGAGAGAGAGTCTCGATCATGTCTGGAGTGATCCCGAACCGTGGGGTAACACACTTAAGGGTGGGTGACGATTAGATTGGATTTAGAGAGAATGAGAAACAGGAACTCCGGAAGTGTTCTGGAGCTCCGGAAGTGTTCCGGTAATTGTCCGATGATTGATCGGAGGCCACGAAATATGTTTCGGGGTCCGAATGAATTAAATAATATGTATCTAATATTAATAAGTGTTATTAATGATTAAATACATGTTTATTTAATTAATTTCGAATTTAAAAGGCATTAAAAGTTAAATGGGCCTTAGAGGCCCATTCGGGGAAAAAGAAATAAAAGAAAAAGGAAAAAGGGGGCTGCCACCCTAGTGGGCCACATGGGGCCCACTAGGGCAGCCGCACCCCCCCATGGCCGGCGCACCCCCCATGTGGGAATAGTCCCACATGGGGGAGCCAAGGGGTTGGCCTCCCTCCCTCTCCTTTATATAGGAGTGCCCCCATGCCTTGAAAATTGCCCATCTCCTCTCTTCTTCTCTCCTACCTTGAACGGGGTTCCGATTCTGGAGCTTCGTACGAGGAGAGAAGTCTCTCTTAGTTTGCACACCGCCGTGCTGCTAGATCCACTCTTCCACTTCCGCTGCTCTGCTGGATCTGGAGCCCGGAGGTCGTCATCCACACCGTACGTGTGTGGAACCGCGAGGCGCCATCGTTTGGCGCTGGGAGCTGTCTACTTCCTCTACACGACCCTGAGGTCGGCTTCGTCGTCTTCATCGTCAACGTTCGTGCGGGAACGTAATCCCGCTTTCGGTCTACAAGGGTATGTATTCGTTCTCCTTCCGTATAGTATATCTGCATAGAATAGATCTTGGCTAGTTTACGGTTATCGTTGCTAGGAAATTTTTTGTTTTCTGCCTACGATTCCCAACAGTGGTATCAGAGCCGATCTATGCGTAGATATATCTGTACGGTTAGAACACATGTTGAATGTGGGCATCGATTCTACATTTGTTACCCTCTAGCGTGTACTTGTTTATATCGCGGCATTGTGGGATGAAGCGGCCCGGACCGACTTTACGCGTACTCTTACGCGAGACTGGTTCCACACCTGACATATGGCTTGTACCGTATATGTGGCTGGCGGGTGTCTGTATCTCCTACAATAGTTGATATCGCATTTACAATGGAGGGCCCCGAAAGGGGTGTAATAGAGACAATTGTCTTATCGCTGTTGTGGTTGTTTTCGTAGGTAAGAAACGGTTCTTGTGCGGAAGCCCTAGCAGCCACGTAAAATATGCAAAAGATAAAGTAGAAGCGTCTAACTTTATTTTGCAGGGGCAATGTGATATGGTCAAGGTAGGTTTATTAAATTGTTTATAAACTGTTGGCGCGAAGGAGACCATCGGCGCGGAGAAGACCATATCATGTCGCATTACATTTCATATTAGATGTTATGTAGGTTGTGTGCATCTTATATTGTGTATATATATGTCTATATATTAGTTACACGGCGGTAGTAATATAAGATGATCCCTCCCAAAATTCCGATAATAGTGTTCTCCCTCTGTCGTGCACCACCAATAAAGTTCTACGTTACGGGGTACGTCGTTTGGGGTTTCGATCCCGTTCGTCTACACTCGTCTCTTCGTTCGCATACAGTGGGTGTAAGCCACGTTGCACACGCAATACGGCAAAGGGTGTTATGGCGAGCCTAGCATATACCAGTATATGGCCTCGGAACACAAGTACCGAAAGGTTAAGCACGAGTCACATACGGTGATGTGATTGATATACGATGTCTACCTTTGAAGTTATGCTATTCGCCTGATCGATGGGGGTAGCGTAATGGATGGGGATTGTGTAATCACTAAGACGATGAGAGGGATACTCGTCTTGAGTGGGAGTTCTGGTAGTTTTAATTTTACTAAAACTTGAACCCATATTTTATTATGAACAAACGTCTTATGTTTTGCAAATTCCATTGTAGATGTCTCGCCCCACCTTTAACCTTGGCCTGTTCCTTGAGAAAGAAAAGCTTAAGACCAATGGGTCGAACTTCATGTCCTGGTTCCGCAACCTGAGGATCCTCCTCACTCCCCACAAGGTGGCTTACGTCATTGAAGCCGCCCTAGGTGACCCTCCTGCAGACGACGCCTCCGATGACGAGAAGAAGGTCTATCAGACCAAGTCGGAGGATTCCTCCTTTGTCCAGAGTGGCATGCTCTACGCCATGGAAGCCGACCTGCAAAAGCGCTTTGAGAAGATGAGTGCTTTTGAGATAATTTCTGATCTCAAGGCTGTCTTTGCGCCGCAGGCTAAGGCTGAGAGGTATGAAGCTTCTGAGCTTTTCTTCTCAGCCAAGATGGAAGAGCATAGCAGTGTGAGCGAGCACGTGGTCAAAATGTCTGGCTACGTTCAACGCCTGAACGCTCTGGAATGCAAGATTCCTGATGAGCTGGCGATTGATAGGGTGCTGCAATCGTTGCCTCCTAGCTACAAAGGCTTCGTCATGAACTATAACATGCAGGGCATGGCTAAGTCCCTGTCTGAGGTGTTCGTGATGCTCAAGACTGCTGAGGTGGAAATCAAGAAGGAGCACACGCTGTTGATGGTCAACAAGACCGTCGATTTTAAGAAATCTGGCGGCAAGGGAAGGAAGAACTGGAAGTCTAGGAAGGATGGCAAACACGTTGCCAAATCCAAGGCTAACAAACCTGGTCCCAAACCTGGCGTGGAATGCTTCTACTGCAAGGGAGATGGTCACTGGAAGCGCAACTGCCCCAAGTACCTGGAAGACAAGAAGGCCGGCAAGATTGTCGGGAGAGATAAAGGTATATTTGATATACATGTTATTGATGTGTACCTTACATGCGCCCGTAGTAATACCTGGGTATTTGATACCGGCTCTGTTGCTCATATTTGTAACTCACAGGTGGAGTTGCGGAATAGTCGGCGCCTGGCAAAGGACGAGGTGACGATGCGCGTCGGCAATGGATCAAGAGTTGACGTGATGGCCGTCGGCACGCTCCCTCTACATCTACCTTCGGGATTAGTTTTGGTTTTAAATAAGTGTTATTTTGTGCCATCTCTGAGTGTAAACATTATAAGTGGTTCTTGCTTGTTGCAAGACGGATATTCATTCAATTCAGTATCAAATGGTTGTGCTATTTCGATGAATGATATCTTTTATGTTGATGCTCCTGTGAATAATGGTTTATTCTTGTTGAATCTCGATCGTAGTACACATATCCATAACATAGATGCCAAAAGGATTAGACTTAGTGATGATACCGCCATGTATATGTGGCATTGCCGACTTGGTCATATTGGTGTAAAGCGCATGAAGAAACTCCACTCAGCTGGACTTTTGGAGTCATTAGATTTTGGATCTCTTGACACTTGCGAACCATGCCTCATGGGCAAGATGACTAGGTCACCGTTCAATGGTTTCGTTGAACGTGCGTCGGAATTATTGGGAGTTATACATACAGATGTGTGCGGCCCAATGAGCGTATCAACGCGCAATGGTTATCGTTACTTTGTAACCTTCACTGATGACTTGAGTAGATACGGGTATATCTACTTAATGAAACACAAGTCAGAAACTTTTGAAAAGTTCAAAGAATTTCAAAGTGAGGTTGAAAATCAACTTAACAAGAAAATAAAGCACCTCCGATCCGATCGTGGTGGCGAATATTTGAGTTTTGAGTTTGGCACACATCTGAAGGCCTGTGGAATTGTGCCACAGCTTACGCCTGCCGGAACACCACAACGCAACGGCGTGTCCGAGCGACGTAATCGTACTTTATTAGATAGCGTACGGTCTATGATGTCTCTTACCGATTTGCCCGTATCGTTTTGGGGATATGCGTTAGAAACAGCCGCATTCATTTTAAATAGGGCTCCATCTAAATCCGTGGAAACGACACCGTATGAGGTATGGCATGGTGCGAAACCTAAGCTGTCGTTCCTGAAAGTTTGGGGTTGTGAGGCTTATGTCAAGAAATTGCAGCCTGACAAACTAGAACCAAAATCGGAAAAGGTCGTCTTTGTAGGGTATCCACGGGAAACCATAGGGTACACCTTCTACCACCAAGCCGAGGGCAAAACGTTTGTCGCTAGAAACGGCACCTTTCTCGAGAAGGAGTTTCTCGCTAAAGGAGTAAGTGGGAGGAAAATAGACCTCGACGAGATAGTTGATCCTGAACTCGAAATACCGAGTGGCGCAACGGAAACAGTTCCTGAACCGTCCTTCATAACAGATGAAGTGGGAGAAAATGTCGAGGAGGCTATTGTACCTCGTAGGTCTGGAAGAACCCGTACTTCTCCTGAGTGGTACGGTAATCTTGTTTGCACCGTCATGTTAATTGAACAAGACGAACCTACAAATTACAAAGAGGCGATGGAAGGACCCGAGTCCGAGAAATGGCTTGAGGCCATGAAATCCGAAATAGAATCCATGTATGACAACAAAGTATGGACTTTGGTGGAGATTCCCGAAGGGCGCAAGGCGTCGAGAATAAATGGATCTTTAAGAAGAAGACTGATGCTGACGGTAATGTGACCGTCTATAAGGCTCGGCTTGTCGCAAAAGGTTTCCGACAAGTTCATGGAATTGACTACGATGAAACGTTTTCACCGGTAGCGATGCTAAAGTCTATTCGGGTTTTGCTAGCAACAGCTGCATATCATGATTATGAGATATGGCAGATGGATGTCAAAACAGCGTTCCTAAATGGCAACATTGAGGAAGAGTTGTATATGGTACAACCTGAAGGTTTTGTCAGTCCAGGAAATGTTGGCAAGGTATGCAAACTTCAGCGTTCCATTTATGGACTGAAGCAGGCATCTCGGAGCTGGAATCTTCGCTTTGATGAGGTGATCAAAGGTTTTGGATTTGTCCAAAATGGAAGAGACCTGCATTTATAAGAAAATGAGTGGGAGCTCAGTTGCATTCCTAGTTCTATATGTGGATGATATATTACTAATTGGGAATGATGTGGAACTTCTGAAAAGCGTGAAGGAATATTTAAACAGTAAATTTTCAATGAAGGACTTAGGAGAAGCTGCATACGTATTAGGCATTAAGATCTATCGTGATAGACCCAGGCGCCTACTAGCGTTATGTCAAAGTACTTACCTTGATAAGATATTGAAGAAGTTCAATATGCATTTGGCAAAGAAGGGTCTTGTGCCAGTTGTCAAGGGAAAAACATTGAGCATGGCTCAGTGTCCACGGACGGCTCTTGAAAAGCTGAGGTGGATGGCACTCGATATGCTTCGGCTATAGGATCGATCATGTATGCCATGTTAAGTACTCGACCCGATGTGGCATTGGCTCTTAGTCTGACGAGTCGATTCCAGAGTAATCCTGGCAAGGATCATTGGATAGCTGTTAAGAACATACTGAAGTATCTTAAGTATACCAAGGACATGTTTCTTGTTTATGGAGGCTGTGAAGAGGAACTTGGCGTAACAGGTTACGTTGATGCAAGTTTCTGCACAGATCCCGATGACTCGAAATCGCAAACAGGCTATGTGTTTAAGGTGAACGGAGGCGCTGTGAGCTGGAGAAGTGGGAAGCAACCCATAGTCGCCCAATCTACAATGGAATCGGAGTATATTGCTGCAACGGATGCTGCAAATGAAGCTGTTTGGCTCAGGAAGTTCATCATCGAACTTGGAGTGTTCCCCAGTGCGCGAGACCCTGTGATTATCTTCTGCGACAACACAGGGGCCATTGCCAACGTGAAGGAACCAAGGTCTCACTCCACCGCCAAACATATTCTCCGACGCTTCCATGTCATACGCAGTACGTCAAGGGAGGCGATGTAAAGATTTGCAAAATACACACGGACCTGAATGTTGCAGATCCGTTGACGAAACCTCTTCCACGAGACAAGCATGAAGAACACCGCAATGCTATTGGTGTCAAGCTTTTACCAAGTTGTAAACTAGATTAATTTGTACTCTAGTGCAAGTGGGAGACTGTTGGAGATATGCCCTAGAGGCAATTAATAAAGTGATTTTATTTGTCATATCTCTTATTGTTCATAATACGTTTTAATACCATGCTATAACTGTATTACTCGGAAACATAATACACGTGTGGTATAGAAACAACCAGGTCCCTAGTAGCCTCTACTTGACTAGTTCGTTGTGTAACAGATGATCAAGGTTTCCTGATCATGGGCATTAACCGGTTAACAACGGAGTCATATCATTGGGTGAATGATTTGATGGACATACCCAAAAATATATAGAAACGTAGTTTCAGATCTTGGACCGTGAGATTATATCAAGTCGCTGCTTCTGAAAGATACGGCTGATCGCACCTAACGTCATGTCTCATACGCACGACAATAAGGGTGACACCTTCGGGTATTGGAAGGAAGTAGTCGGGGCGAGTAATCAATAGCGGGAATTGCCAATCCGCATAGCAGGATAGATACTCTGGGCCCACTCGGTGAGATTACATCTAATGAGCTTGCAAGCATGTGACTAGGTCACGGGGATGTAACATCACAGACGAGAGAAGATAGATTGTCAAGGATGAGGTCAAGCTCGGTAAAATGTGATACCGGAGAACGACACTCGACAATCTAAGTATCACCAGGCAAGAGATTGAAACTGGACGTCTACAGGTTCAAACGAATAAAGAGACATTCGTGGACACACAGGGGCTATCATGGATATCCAGATTCCGCTGTTAGTCGATTGATCGGAGAGAGAGTCTCGATCATGTCTGGAGTGATCCCGAACCGTGGGGTAACACACTTAAGGGTGGGTGACGATTAGATTGGATTTAGAGAGAATGAGAAACAGGAACTCCGGAAGTGTTCTGGAGCTCCGGAAGTGTTCCGGTAATTGTCCGATGATTGATCGGAGGCCACGAAATATGTTTCGGGGTCCGAATGAATTAAATAATATGTATCTAATATTAATAAGTGTTATTAATGATTAAATACATGTTTATTTAATTAATTTCGAATTTAAAAGGCATTAAAAGTTAAATGGGCCTTAGAGGCCCATTCGGGGAAAAAGAAAATAAAAGGGAAAAAAAAAAGGGGGCTGCCACCCTAGTGGGCCACATGGGGCCCACTAGGGCAGCCGCACCCCCCATGGCCGGCGCACCCCCATGTGGGAATAGTCCCACATGGGGGAGCCAAGGGGTTGGCCTCCCTCCCTCTCCTTTATATAGGAGTGCCCCATGCCTTGAAAATTGCCCATCTCCTCTCTTCTTCTCTCCTACCTTGAACGGGGTTCCGATTCTGGAGCTTCGTACGAGGAGAGAAGTCTCTCTTAGTTTGCACACCGCCGTGCTGCTAGATCCACTCCACTTCCGCTGCTCTGCTGGATCTGGAGCCCGGAGGTCGTCATCCACACCGTACGTGTGTGGAACCGCGAGGCGCCATCGTTTGGCGCTGGGAGCTGTCTACTTCCTCTACACGACCCTGAGGTCGGCTTCGTCTTCATCGTCAACGTTCGTGCGGGAACGTAATCCCGCTTTCGGTCTACAAGGGTATGTATTCCGTTCTCCTTCCGTATAGTATATCTGCATAGAATAGATCTTGGCTAGTTTACGGTTATCGTTGCTAGGAAATTTTTTGTTTTCTGCCTACGATTCCCAACAACATCAAATATCGAAATATCATGGTATCCCATCTCGTTGAGTGTTATGTGTTGAGAAATGTCTCAACTCATCATTTGACAAATGCCCATGAAGGCAAAATGTCGAATTAGCCCAAGCAGGCAATATGTCACTCCAGCTCATGCTGGAGACATCCGACTTCGGTAAACGCCCAAAGCGGCTAAAAACCGACATATGACAGTGCCCAAGCAGGCAATATGTCAGTCCAGCTCCTGCTGGAGACATCCGACTTCGGTAAACGCCCAAAGTGGCTAAAAACCGACGTATGACAGTGCCGAAGCAGGCAATATGTCAGTCCAGCTCATGCTGGAGACATCCGACTTCGGTAAACGCCCAAAGTGGCTAAAAACCGACATATGACAGTGCCCATGCAGGCAATATGTCAAACTTGCCAATGTCGGCAAAGACATCAGTGTATGACAGTGCCCAAGCAGGCTTTATGTCAATTCAGCTCATGCTGTTGACATACGACTTCGGTAAACGCCCAAAGTGGCTGAAAACCGACATATGATAGCGCCCATGCAGGCAATATCTCAAACTTGCCAAATGTCGGCAAAGACATCAGTATATGACAAATGCCCATGCAGGCTATATGTCGACACGCTCATATGGGCAAAATAAAGGGTGATGGTGCCCGTGCAGGAAAAATATTGTTGATATGGATTTTTAAAATTGCTATTTGCTCTTTGGAAGACTGTGCGCGACTCTGCGAGTCCCCACAGCCTCGGGGACTAGTGTCGGGGATATGACCCCGGGTACCCCAAAGTTGATGCTTTTGTTGAGTTATTGGAGGAAACAGCAAAGAGATAAAATGAGATAAAAGAAAGAGGCAGAAAACGCAGCGTGGACCGACATTGTCACGGTGGGCATAAAACCCGATACCCGAAGCCCGAACCCGAATAACCGAGCCCGAACTCGAACTACCCGAACCCGACCAACCCGAACGCTGCAACGGGTATCAGATTTGAAAACCCGAATTTAGTTTGGGAAATACGGGTTTGAAGTCACGGAACCCGAATTACCCGAAAAACCCGAACTAAATTCGAAAGCCCAACAAAATTCCACCAGTGCGAGAGGCCCAGCCCAAAAACCTCCCCGTCCCCATCCACTCATTCAAACCTGATTCACATTCACCCCGTCCCCTTTCCATGGCTAGCAGCCGGCCGCCAGCGCCCACCGCCCACCGCCCAGCGCCACACCAGTCCTCACTCCTCACCCCACCGCCGAGCCGCCGATTCGCCGCCGTCCAGCCCACTGCACGTCGCCCCATCCGGCTTCCGACCTACTGCCTACTTCCCCACGCAACGCGACGACGACCAAGCCGTTCTCCTCCAAGTTCGCCGACGGCCGACACGACCGGCGTTCTCCTTCCACGAGTCCACGTCGCGTGCCCAAGACCTAGCCACCGGCATCTTCCCGTCCCTGGTCGTCGCGCTCGCACACGGCGCGGCCGCCGGCATCTTCCCGTCCCTGGCCGCCGCCCTCCTCTCCACCACCGCGCCGTCTGCCTCCCTTTTTCCCGATGTGGGGGCGCAACCACGACGGCGACCAGTGCCGTGAGGTGCAGCGCCGCCCCGGCCGACCAGCGCTGCTCTTCCCCTGTTCCCCATGCTCTCCTATTCGGGCAAATCGGAGAAACCCGAGCCCGAACCCGAAATGTCGGGTGCCCGAATTGTCGGGTTCTTATTTTTTTAGCAGAATCTCGGGTATCATTTCTCAGAACCCGAATTTCATAAAACCCGATTTACCCGACCCGATTTTTTCGGGTAACCCGAACGCCCACCGTGACGACATTGGGCCAATATACCAATGTTGGGCCGACATAGGAGTATCTCGGTTTTTTCCTAACCCGGTCAAGCCTCCTGCACTCCCGCACGGGCCCTGATTGGACCAAATTCAATTATACCTCGGACCAGGCCGGCTTACCCTTATCCTGGACGGGCCGGCACCGTTTTACCTCGGATCGGGCCGGCTCCTCTTCATCCCGGCTTGGCCGAGTTTCACCTACCGAGTCATTCCAGCGCCAATCCCGGACGGGCCCATTTCTCCAACCTCGGCAGGCCGGCATCTACGCCACCTCGGACAGGCCGCTGCTGGGCAGGCTAGGATCTGCTCGCCCCGGACGGGCCGTCGCTGGGCCGAGGCTCCCGTATCTCGGATCGGGCCGAGGTCCCGTTACCTCGGCTGGGCCTGGGCCGACATCGCCGCTTCCATGCGCCAGCTCCGCAGGCCGCCTTCTTGCCTGGCCGAGATAATGGCCCGCCAGGCCGAATCGTGCCAGCGGTCCTTCGCTCGTCGATCCATCGTACGAGGCGGAGGAGACCGAGTCACTCCAGGCCGGGTTGGGATAGCTGCGTCGCCACACCTCATTCGACCGAGGCCACCAGGCGCTACTTCGACCGACGCCACACTCCACCGACCGACGTCCCCTGCGCAGCACCCGTCCGAGATCTCCAACGCCGCATCAAGCCAGCATCGCTGCCTCGAACACCAACTCCTTCGACCGAGACCGCGTCCAGCTTCCTCGACGGGTACCAGATGCCCTGCCAACCCTAGAAGATAAGCTAGAAGATCCAGGAGACAAGTGCTAGAAGACAAGACGAAGGACAGACAGGATGTGACAAGCCCATTCCCATGATGCGGGCACAGTGCAAAGGACGGTACCCGCGTGATGCATCAACAGTGCTGACAATACCCCAGTAGTCATTTCAGCTACAGTGCGTGTACAGTGTATTGTGGGCCACCCCTTGTCCCCTGGACTCTCTACATAAGGAGCACCAGGGGGTTCGCTCCAGGCAGCCTCACGCGGGCTCATTTTGCCCCTTGGGTTCATTCTTCCTCTGCTCTCGTGAGCATGCTTCCTCCTAGAGAGAGCCTCTTACAGGCAATCTGTGCACAGCTCAAGGAGCACCATTGTAGCTCTCATATGCAGCTCCATATAGTCAGACATGCAGGAGTAGGGGCTTTACCTCCTCACGAGGGCCCTGAACCTGGGTAGATCGTGTGTGTGCTTTTGTCTTCTGTGTGAGCAATTCTGCTCGCTATCCCTCCCCGAATCCTCTAGCGTCCATCGGCCCCAAACTTAAGCCTACCCCTATGCATCTGTTGTTCTCCACAACGACACCGCGGGATCCGAGCCTTCATCGACCTTGGAGATCGCATCTGCCTCAGCTACACTCGTGTCTTTTTTGACTCCGACGCCCGCGACACCATCGACTGCTGCTTTGCCCGCCGAGTTCTGCACCGAGTGCGGCATCTACCACGTCGCCTCTATCTTCAGCTCCGAAGACAGCTCCGGCGGCGAAAGCAGCAGTAGCAACACGTACTCGACGGCGCAGTCTTACCCTGTCCAAGTCTTCATGGTGGATGCAAGAAACAATAGGACACCCGACACCGGTCCCCGCCGCGAGGAACCGACGTTCCCAATGGAAGTCACCATGCCGGACAACGTAACAAAACTGATGATCACTCAAGAGATGGGGGTCCAGGCAATGAAGCACGTCCAAGAGTGCACCTTCCCCCCAGCGGAGGCGACTAGAGACGAGATGATGGCTTACCAGTACCTTGTGTGGAAGGAGAACGAGAAGCTGTTGCACGAGAAAGCTGATCTAGCCAGACGGAAGGAACTCGCCGACGCGTCGAGTGCTCGCCGAGCAGCTTACTCCTTCTCCTCCTCAGGACCAACCGTTACGCAAGACAACAGGCGCTCCAGACCGCGTCTCCACCTGATGACAGATGCCGAGAGGACTTGGCCGTACTCGAACACTCGGGGGCTGCGCCGTACAGGTTCAAACAAACAAGGCCTTGGCCGCACTCGAACACTCGGGGGCTGCGCCGTACAGGTTCAAACTAACAAGGCCTTGGCCGCACTCGAACACTCGGGGGCTACGCCGCACAGGTTATCACACCATCATGGAGAACGTACCCGAACGCTCGGGGGCTACGTTCAACATTTCTATACAAATAATTGTCTGCGACACACATTACATACATACACTCGGGTGCTGTCCCCAAGAATTTACACTATACAAGCTCAGCAAGCATACAATTTTTTGTCTATCCATCTGCAGGCTCATCCTTGGGACCCCCGTCCAACGGACCTACAAGCTCCTTCGTCTGCTTCTGGACCTGGGAGATGACCTTGCGCGCCCAGCCAAGGGTACTCGTATAATGAATCCGCTCCGGCAAGCCTTCGGTGGCACCTTCAAAGTTGAAATTCGACCAGTGGAGATGCAAATACGCGAAGGCGATATTTGCTCCGCCTACAAGCTTAGCACGCAGCATCTTTTGGATCGCCTTGCCCTCGCGGAACCTCGTCAACAGAGCAGTTATGCCTTGCGGCTGCTCTTTGTGAGGGAACATCGCACGGTGCACTCTGGCAGAGTACTTCGACACAACTCCAATAGTAGGACACCACGCCAAGCGCGATCCAGCAAGGTGGCCAGCACTCGCGCCTTCGACCGGTCAGACCAGAAGTATTGGGCGCCGAAAGCTATCCCATCAACAATTCCATCCAGTCACTCGACTATGCGAGTCTCTTCAGCCTTTTTGTCAAGGTTTACACCTGCACAACAAAGACAAGCAAAGTTAGCAGCCCACCAAGCAGTAGCAACTGGCAGTCGGAGGTGTTGTCGAATGTGCTTACATTCCAGCATCTGGTTAATCAGAACCAGCTACCCAATCAGATAATCCTCTCGCTCAGATGTGGAGCGGGCCTCGCCTTCTGCGGCGTCCAGTTCAACTCGAACATCCTTCAGCTCCCGCTCCAGATTGGCGATCTTACGCTTCATCCACGACATAACGGCTTTATCGTTTCTGCTTCGGACAACAGTTTGGTGCCGTGTACTCGTGGAAGGAGCATCTTCGAATGCACCAGAAGACTCGGCCTGTCCAATGACAAAGGTTGACCAACACAAGAACTTCACACCAAATTAAAACACACTCAGGGGTTGGGTCCCGACAGAGCAAATAGAACAGAAGTCGACTGCGAAGTCAAAATCAAATTTACAACTGCTTCAAGGTTCATTGCAAGCAAACAAACAGCAAAAGGGAGTCGACGCTGCACCATAGGACACCAACTCCGACCTAGACCTAACAGCGCGGGCGGCGACTTCAGCAGTGCGGCGTTCCACCATGGACACTATGTCCTCGGCCAGTCGCACCGCTTCGTCCTTCACCGAGCTCAACGACATCGTCCTTCCATCAGGCTTTCGCGGGAAATCCGCGACAACCTTCTTGAAGTCACCCGTAACACCGTGGCCCAGCAACAGCTTGAATGTAAGCTCTGAGCCACGTACCGTTTGGGCGCGCGTGAAGTTCACCATGTGAAAGGACAATGATGTCGCCTAGAGGGGGGGTGAATAAGCGATTAAAACTTTTCCGGTTTAGGCTTGCTAATTGCGGAATAAAACTAGGTGTTTAAATTAACAAGCCGACAACCTAAATAAACTAGGCTCACCTATGTGCACCAACAACTTATGCTAAGCAAGACAAGCAACAAGGTGATAGCAATATAATACTTCAAGCACGAAGGCTATCACAATGTAAGTTGCATAAGTAAAGAGCTCGGGTATAGAAATAACCGAGGCGCGCGGAGACAAGGATGTATTCCCGAATTCCTCCTTGAAAGGGAGTACGTCTCGTTGGAGAGGTGTGAACCGACACAACGGTTCAACAACCACAAAGGTTTCACCCTCTTCTCCGATGAACCGCACCACAAAGGTTTGGTTCACCTTCCACTATCGGTATTCCTTCGAGGCGGAATCCGGAGCCTTTCAACAACAATCCGAGGCACAACCCACAATGGGATTGGGGGCTCCCGAACGGCTTTCAACAAGTGACCACAAAGGTCCAACCACCACACGGGCGTCTAGGGTCCGAAGACCCAAGAGTAACAAGTTCACAAGATTTCAACTTCCACGAATCCTCGTGGAGAGCACACCGATGCACCAAATGCAAAAGGCAAGAGCACAAGTGCTCAAGTCCCTCACTCTCAAATTCCAACAAAGTAACAAATGCTTATGGGGGAATAAGAGAGGAGGAACAAAGAGGAGATGCACCAAGAACTCCAAGATCAAGATCTACAATGTTTCCCTCACTTAGAGGAGAAAACGATCGGTGAAAACGTAGATCAAGATCACCTCTCACTATCCCTCAAATATGAGCAAGAAACATGGGAGGGATTGAGAGGAAGAGCAAGCTATGCAAAGTGCAACAATGGAGGATAGAGGATGGACAAGCTTGCTCAAAGGTTGTTTTTCAAAGGGGAAGAAAACTGCTCATATAAGTGTACTGTGGAAAAACTAGTCGTTGGAAGAATAACTGGAAAAAACGAGCTGGGAGCTAACCAGCTGGCCCGGCCTGCCAGCCGGCCTGGGCTGGCCAAGCCAGCAGGCAGCGAAGCTGGGCAAGGGAGCGGAGCAGCGAGCTAGTGACGAGCAGCGAAGCTGGCTTCGAGCTGGCCAGTCAACCGATCGATCCAGGCAAGAAGCGAACGAGCGACCGATGCGAGCCAGCGAGGCCCAGCCTGGGCGCATCGAGCGAACGCAGAGGAGCGAGGCCCAGGCGAGCAGGAGCGAGCTGGCCAGCGAGGAAAGCCTGGCCCGGCCTGGGCGCCGGCCTGGGCCGGCCTGCGGGCTGGCCTGCCACCCGAGGCCACCGGCCTGGCAGCCGGCCTGGGCTGGGCTGGCGGCCGGCCAGGCGCCCGAGGCCTCCGGCCTGGCAGCCGGCCTGGGCCGGGCAGGCGGCCGGCCTAGCAGGAAAAAACTTCCGAAGACCATATCTTCTCCAATAAAATTCCAAACGCAACGAAACCAACTTTGTTAGAAAGATAATGACGAATGCATTCCTTTAAGGGTCACAAATATAGAGGGGATACCACACATGGGAGGGTGTGGACCCTATCTCATGGTGGACCGATAATATTTCCAAAGCCGGGAATGCACACAAGTTTTCATCCGGACTCCGTTTTCGATGTTCTTGGGCTCGTTGGAATCGCAACGAAGAGCCCTTCAAGATTATGCATAGAAACATCATAGTCCATCATGTGAGGAGGAAATCAAATGTAGAGAGGTAAACCTCTCTATAAAAAGATGAACCGGCAAAACCTCCAAAACCGAAAACGCAACAAGTTTTCAATACGAAATCCGTTTTCGGTGAACTAGAGCTTGGTATGGAGATGAACACAAGCTCTAAATTCTCACATGAATAAAAGCCACATAAGAACCAAGAAAGATGATATGCCAAGTATGCAAAGGTTTGAGCTCTCCACAAGGATACGATCAAGTTACTCACTTGAGAGCCCCTCTTGATAGTACGCCGTCTATCCTATAACCCGGTCTCCAAACTAACAACATGAGACCGGTAAAATAGAAATCCTATCAAGATCATACCTTTGCCTTGCACGTTCCACTTGAGCTAGATGATGACGATCTTGATCTCTTCAAGTGGACCACCTTTCTTGATTGCGCTTGCTAGCACATGCTTGATGAAGACTTCTCCAAATACTCCCCCATACACCATTATGGGAGAGCCTCGCTTAGCTCCGACTTCATGAAGATGATGTCTTGAATCCTTCAAGACATACTTGCAATATGCTCCACTCTACACATGACCATTCTTCATATAAACCCTTGAATAGAGCATTGATCATCAGTAATCTTCTAGAGTCCAACACATGAACTCCAATCTTCTTTATGGACAAGATCTATAAAGATATCTCAATGCAAACATTAGTCCATAAGGATTGTCATTAATTACCAAAACCACGCATGGGGCAACACATGCACTTTCACCATGGTGGAGGAGTCGGGGCCAAGCACCGCGGCCAAGCCATCAACACTGGCCGGTGGTGCGCGCAGTGGAAAGACATTCTTGTGCACCGCAGCAAGAGCGCCGGTCGACTTGGTGAAGGCATCCTTGGCGTACGCACACATCGAGTCGAAGATACTGACGGCGCGCTCCAATGGGACGTCCTCACCCGTCGGCTCCGAAGGAGGAGTCGCGCCAAATGCACCTGCACATCTCCTAAGCTAAGTACCAATTCGGCTGAATTGGGAGAACCAGGCTCGAAGCACATGGCAAACAAGGATGCATTACCTCCTACAATGTGGGCGAGTGTGAGCAGACGCTCCACTTGCACTCTTTCGCCCTGGCGGGTCGCGTCCTCGCGATCCTTGGCCTCCTTTAAATTCCGCTCGGCGTCATCGTGCTGAGCTTTGAGCTCCTTCTCGAGCTCGCGCACTTGCTTTGCGGAAGATTCTTGATCGCTTGCATGAAGACAGAAGGTGTCGACTGGTGGCGATAGATGAACAATGACAAGTTGCCAACAAGAAGGGCGCTTACGCTTCGATTGCTCCAGAGCAGCGCGAAGGTCATCCCTCTCCTGCTCCAGCTGGACGTAGGCAGTCGCCGACTCCAACATGTTGCGGTAGTAAGGTTGCACAATGTAAATCAACACATGACTTTGAGCCTATGCCCAACTATACTAGTTGCACATAGCCTCGGGGGCTACTCCCATCGGGAGCGCTGTCGCGCACCCGATAAATTAACAAGACTGAAGACTTACATGATCTTGGAGCTATGTCGCACTCGAAGAAGGTGGAGCCGACGACGCAGGCATTCTTGGAGCGGAGGGGCCCGCCATTTTCTCAACTTCCGTCGTGGCTGTAGTGGTCGCCAAAACAGAAGCCTCCAGAGGGGTCAAATCTGGCTCCCTGCCACTCGGAGTAGCCGCCCGTTCTTGGGCAGGTGATTGAGGCGCACTCGTGCCATGACCAGTACTGCACAAACAAGGGACTAAGTCAATACAAGGCTACATCGAAGAAAGAAGTCTACCCTGAAGACAGGTGCTCACCTCGTCTCCTCTTCGTCACTTCCGAAGTCATCAACGAATAGCCCGCCGAAGTCAGTCGCGTCGACAACAGGAGGTGCCATGTTGAGCAGCTCAACCACTGCGGGCTCCTTCAGGCTGGGTGATGACGAACCTGAGTCGCCGTCATCACGCAGCTCCATTCTCGTGGACGGCGACTCCTCGACAACAGCTTTCGCCTTGTCCCGGCGTCGGCGCTTGAGCGGCTGCTCATCCTCTTCATCCAGCTCTGTTTCCTCTACCACCTCTTCGAGAGAGGTGGTTGCCGAGGGAAGGGAGTCATCTTCATCCACCGGCTCCACTTCAGGAAATTCACCTCAAAGGTGGGCCCATCTTCGGGCAGTGGTGGCAGACGTGAGGGAGCCGGGTGACCCTGCAAGACAAGCATACATTAATACAAATAAGACGCGCACACGCGAAGTACTACATCAACAACAACACAGAGGAGTCGACAAATAAACAGAGTTAGATACATACCTCAGGCAGTGGGTTCTCGACCCCGTATGGCTTCACGGGGCAGTCGACGTTGCAAGGGTCGGCAGTCCTGAGGCTAGTCACAGACCGCACAGCGGTTTCGACTGCCCTCATCGACCGTTTCTCCTTCGTCAGGCGAGTCGAGTCTTCCTCGCCTTCATACTCCCATATCGGGTGAACCCGTCGGCGAAGCGGCTGCACGCGCCTTCTCATCATCGTGGCAATAAGGTGGATGCCACCCACCTCCTTGCCCATCGACTTCAGCAACTCGGCGACGGCACCCAGCAGCGGAGCCACCTCGACCTTGTCAGCTTTCGACAACGAGTGCGCCCAGGCATTCGACTTCCTCAGAGGCTTGTTCGCCTCAAAGGCAGGGACGCCCTCCTGCTCCACACGGACATAGAACCACTTCTTCCGCCAGCCTTGGACAGAGTCTGCCTGCTTCAGCGCAAAGTAGTTGGTGTCACCGCGAACTTGGATGCCGAAGCCGCCAATAGGGTAGGTTCCGCCTCCGCCCACGTTTCTCTTCACGTTGAAGATGGCCTTCCACAGGCCCCAGTGCGGGTGCACTCCCAGGAAGCACTCGCAGAGGATGAAAAAGCAAGCGATGTGCAGGACGCCGTTCGACGTCAGATCGTGCATCTGAATTCCGTACGCGTATAGCAATCCACGCAAGAAATCATGCAGAGGGAAAGAGAAGCCCCGATGCAGGAAATCGACGAAGCAGACGCGCTCGTCGGCGCGAGGTTGGGGGTTACCTCTTTCCCCGGTGCGCGCACGGCCAGTTGATCGGCCGGCGGTAGTAGTCCATCATCCCGAAGCTCGTCAAGGTGCTACGCCTTGACGGACGACTTGACCCAGTCGCCGGGAACCTTCTTCAGCATATCAACGCCCGCGGCGTCAACAATGGTGGCGGTGCTCGCCGCTGCAATTCCTCTCTTCTTCGTCGCTGCCACACCGGTTGCGGCCGAGCTCGTCGCCGTCGCGCCTTTCTTTGCGCCCGTCTTCGTCATGGTCTATTCCTCGTTGTGGGCGAGGGGATGAGTTTGGAGTATGGTGGCAATGGAAAACAGGCGCGAGGAAGAAGAAGAAGCAAGGACAGAGAACAACGACAATGGGGAAGAAAGTAAATCTTTCCCCTCGCGGTAACATTAATATACGGCGGCGCCGTCCAATCTCAACTGCTCAAATAGCATCGGCAGCAACGGCCTGCATCCAACCCTACACGTGGCGGCCGCGGAACGCAACCGTCGCAGGCCACGACGCCCACTACGCACGAAAATCAAGGCAACCATCATCACGTCCCGCAAACCACGCGTCGTGCGGTCAAATCGGAACTAAACCGGCGTCCTCCTTGGTCAACACTGACAGGGGGCCCACATGGACGCGTCCCATTAGCGGGCCCGCGCAAGCAATGATCTTCATGCATGACGTCAGCTTTCCGAGCTGAGAATTTTTCGGGACGGACTCTCGATGCAAACAACAAGATAAAGCCAACAGGCTATCGGGTCCCCTCAACGGACCCTAGCTTTTTTCGACCCCGGTGGACATTCCATCTGAGCATGTCAATCAGCAGGCCGCAAGGATGATATGGGACTCCATTACATTGTCGAGTCCGCGAAGCCACAACTTTCCATAAGTAGGCCGCAAGGCTGAACAGGGACTCCTTAATTTGTCGAGTCCCTCCACTCCCCTCGGGAGCATAACAAAAAAATTCTTTTGACTGGATGTCAATTGAGATTAACCTCAATTGCAAGCAATTCAGCTCAATCTCGAGGGCTACTCCCATCGGGAGCGCTGTCGCGCCCCCGATAAAGCACAAGACTACTGGAATACTGAGTCCCAAAACAAGCACTCACATTTCAGTTCGACTGACGCTACTCAGCTTCATACACAAGCTTACCACGACAGCAGTCGCAAAACATTCGATTCCCGAGATGCGTCCGCCGCATGTGTTCCTCGGATGCTGCACCCAATGTGCAAAGATAAGACCCACCGATCATTCGAGTGGGCCAGGGCTCGCACCCGCTGCGTTCACCCTGTAATTTCCGTGCCAGCAGACATGAAGAAAATCCCGACGGACGCGTTGGGTACCCAATTCATCATAAAATCCTCTGTAAGACCTCCGCGGCATGAGTCGAAGCTTATCAGTTCTTTCCAGTTCAAGTCCGGGGACTCGGGCTTGATGTAGGCTGGCTAGGTTTTTGCCCAAGAGCATCTAACTGGTCCCGATCCGTCGAGTGCGCTAGGCCAGCCATGTCATCATCCCCAGAAACTGTCGACAAGAGAGCAAAATATAACCATATCCAACAGTCGATGCACTACCGACTCAGAACAAAATGCCTTGCAACAGGTAGAAGATGACGTGCACCCGGAGAGGAGTCCTTACCCGAATCTTCGACTTGACCAAGCACTCGGGGGCTACTGACGTGGGCCTACCTATCGGGTGCCCCACTATGAAGATACTTGGTGCACGCAAGGACAAGGGCCCAATCGGAGGTCTACTAGAGAACAATGATCAAGGCCCACGAAGGGAACCCAAGAAGATGAGTACACCCCAAGGCAGGCGAAACCTAAGTCGGTAGAACCTACCATACCTCTAAACCTAGTCGGCTGCGAACTCCCGAGACTCAGCCTCCTTTATAAAGGCTGGAGGGCCGCCGATCTGGCCATACACGCTCATATTCCGCCACCAGAACCTAGCGAGATCGACATCTCGCCGGGATCGCCATTGTAACACCTCCCAATAATCAACAACAGACAAGCTGGAAGTAGGGTATTATCCTCCGGGAGCCTGAACCAGGGTAAATCGCCTTGCTTGTCAGCCGTGGTAACTACCAGCACTCCAACTTCTCTCCCTCTCAATCAACCTGGGGTACTCGACCCGGAGACTTGCCGTGGCCACCCCACGTCACCGAGGCATTGGCCGCCTGCTTCCCTGTAATCAGTTCACAAATTACTTGACCTTGCGACACTTGGCAGGCGTAAAACCCCATAGATGCATGGCCTTACGTCTTTGCGGAGACCTGTGTTTTTGGTGAACAGTCTCCCGAAACTGGTCACTGCGACCCCCTTTGTGAGGGGGTCACCCCTTATCCCGAAGTTACGGGCTTGTTTGCAGTATAAGAGTAGAAAACAATATGAAGTTGGACCAAGAAGTGTTTGCTACCACAAGAAAACAAATTAATTACGGTAAGAAGCTCGAAGGGTGGACTTTTTAGAAGGTTTCACGTAACACCAATGTTTGGTGTCAAAGTTGCGAACACAAACTCAAAATATGTTTTGCGGCCGACCCCAACTTTTGGGGCAATATGTTGCAGGTAGCCCAAATAGACGATTTTATGGCCTTTACAACGTATTTGACAAGCGACAATTTTTCAAAAAGAAATCACGGAGATAGAAAACATAGAAATCATGCACACATAAAAATATTTTATATGTGCATAATCTCTATATTTTCACCGTCGTAGAATTATGGTATACAATATAGAAATACGGGCCCACATGTTAGATAAGTTGTTAAGAACCTAACCATCATCTATTTGTGCTAGGTGAAACATATTACACCAAAGTTGAAGTCAGCTGCAAAACATAGTTTGATTCCGTGTTCTGTACAATTTTGACACAAATTTTGGTGTTATGTGCAATTTTCTCATTTTTTTACTTTAAAAATATAAATGTTCCTCAAAATAGGGTGCAGATGATTCCTTTGGAAAACCACCTAAGGATTCTGTCCTTCAAATCTTCCAAATCCTCAAAATATTCTATGAAACTATTTGAATCAAACAGAGACCTGAATGCTTTCCTCTTCCAAGTTCTCTGCCACGTCGATAAAAACTTGGCCATCGACAATATCTGTCACTACTGTATCAAACCGGAGAAAAACCAGCAAATACTGCATTCCCAGGCACCTCCCCGCAAAACCGCAGCCCTGAACTCTCGTTCGTAACCGTGTGGGGAGGAGCAGCTCGTGCTCGGGCAAGACTGAGACGAGAACGAGACCCACCCGCGCAGGCTCGCCAGGGCAACGCAAACCCCCAACCCGCGTCCACCCTCCGCCTAGATCCCGCCGCCGACGCCGGCGCCGACGACGGGATGCTCCTCCTGCGCGGCCTCCTCCTCTCCGCGCTCCTCGCCGTCGCGCGGCCGCCCCTCGCCTCCGCCTCCGAGTCCGACCACAAGGTGCGCTACCACCGCCTCGCCCCTCCTCCTACTCCCGTACCCTAGATCCGAGCCTCCCACGTCTTGATCCGCGCCGGATCTGGACGCTGTTATGGGTTGGTGTTGCCTGGGAGTTGCATGCTTAGTTCGAGGTTGGCGGCGTGATCTGGCGCTCTGTGGTGCCGACGGGTTTCACGCTTAGGAGTTTGGTAGCTACTTGCGAGAGGAGGGTTCCCCGGCCTGCGTTGGGATGCTACTTGATCTCCTTTGCTTTAAAGAGTGCGCACGAGAACATTACAGAGCCGCATTAGGACAAAAAGAGGTTTTGGGGCCTTTGCGTGTATCAACGTTCGAAATAAGCTCTGGGCAGGGAAGTGGCTGTTGCTGTATTGTTGTCCAGTGATGTTGCCAGGCTAGGTCTTGACTCTTGAATAAGACTCTAGACAGTAGGAGACTTATCCTAGCCTATGTCTGAGTCGTAGAGTTGTATCTTCTTCGGCGACACATTTAAACTCGGAGATACAGCGTGTTTTCGATGGGATGCATCACCTGAATATTGTTGTGGACGTACATTTAAGAGTATGCTGAGCTACGAAGTGCCAGTTATACTGCCCGTTGTCGAACATTCTTATCATTCTATTCACACTGCCCAGTATTGGGAAGGTTACTAGCTGAAAAAATGATGTGGTATCATGGAAGTCATGACTTGATAGTTTGAAAAAAATTACAACCCCTTCTGTATTACACAGTTTCTTAACTTACTATCGAATAAATTCAGTTCATGTTACATTCACGCTATCTCTGTCAGAAGAAATCGCGTCTGCACTGGCTACATTGCACCACCTACATATATCACTAGCTAGAGTCTGATAGGGGGTCGGATTTACCATAGTGGAGGTTTTTGCAATCATGTCGTGGCGGTAGTAGCTATGTACATAGATTAATCTTTTGCCGTGTTATCCGAAAACACAATAGCCCAACTCTTTGGTTGCATTCTGTTGTGCTTCACAGCTTGCACTGAATTATGTGATAATTTTTTTATCTAGTTAAAAAAATTGCGAGGGTAGTTATTGAGTAAGTTAGCTGCTACTTTTGGAATACTGAGACAATATTTTGGAATCCACTTCACAATCAAACAGAGCCTCATAATGAATACGATATTTACCGTGATGTTTGGCTGAAGCTTACTCGCTCTAATGTCCCCCGAATATCAAAGTATGTAGGTGTGTGCTTATTAGTGATAACAAATGTTGGGACTCCTAATTAGTTGCGAGAGTCAGTTTTAAGGATAAATTCGTTCTACCCTAAGATAAAGGAAGGTTTTTGGTTGCTTAAGTTTTTTATTAATATATTTAAGAGTACGTGCAGTTTCACAAACATTGCCATGAGAAAGTTGCTTCTTTTATTTGTTAATATTTTAAGTGGTCGACAATCCCAAATATTTTTGAACAGTGGGATGGCCTTCAGAATCAACAAGTCAGCTGTGGATATTTGGTTTCAATGTTTCTCTTTTGACTCTCTAATGTCTTGTTAAGAGTAGTTGTCATTGCCTCATTGGGATGACGGCAGTTAGTCGAAGCACCAATTTTTTTTCTAGATGCTGATATGCAATCATATTGAGAACATGTTTTTTCATTACTAAAGTATTACAGCTTCTTATATTTCTGTGTGCAGTACAAAGCTGAAGAACCGGTTAAGCTCTGGGTAAACAAGGTTGGCCCGTACAATAATCCTCAAGAAACATACAACTATTACAGCCTTCCATTTTGTCAACCAGCTGAAAACCCTGCACACAAATGGGGTGGACTAGGAGAGGTTCTGGGTGGAAATGAGCTGATTGATAGTCAGATTGATATAAAGTTTATAAGTATGTCCATCTTTTTTTCACATCCTTGGAAAAAGTTTTGGTAGTGAATTGTGTAAATCCATGTTCCTTTCTACCAAGTGATCGATTATTCTCATTTGTTTTAGAAAATGTGGACAAGGGCCCCATTTGCACAATTGAACTTGATGGACAAAAGGTTCAGCAATTTATTGATGCCATTGAAAGCTCATACTGGTTTGAGCTTTTCATAGGTATGAAGATTCGTATTTCGTTAATGATTTTTGTGTTGCTGCACATTTTTTTCTTGTTTTTGATGGTACTTCTGGTTCTGACATTCTTTGTATGGCACTTTCTTCCTTTGCCTGCCGTGCGAAATCACCTAGATGATCTGCCATTGTGGGGTAGGCACTTCTAAACTGAAATGGCCCAGCTTCCTATAAACATTTTCTAGACTCTTCATTCTCTTGATAATTGGGTGCATTGTCCTCTGAGCAGGTTTTGTTGGGGAGACTGACAAAAATAATGAAAATAAGCACTATCTTTACACCCACAAGAATATTATTGTTAAATACAACGGAAACAGGGTAAGTGTTGCACCTATTTATGATCTTAATAATTAGCTAAAACCTATATATGCTAGTTAATTAAATTTCCCTTATAGGTAATTCATGTCAATCTCACTCAAGAGTCACCTAAGCTTCTTGAAGCTGGTAGAAAATTGGACATGACATATTCAGTGAAGTGGGTGCAAACAAATGTTGCATTTGCACGGCGTTTTGAAGTTTACTTGGATTATCCATTCTTCGAACATCAGGTAATTCTTATTCATGTCGTTGACAGCATATAATTATTTCAGGAGGATTTTGGAGGTGTCACATTTTCTTCACGTTATGTTGATTCTAACTTAGAGATAAGCTATGCTTTGTGTCTAAAGAAATCACAAGAACACTAACCCAAGTTCCAATTTTTCATTTTCAGATCCATTGGTTCTCCATCTTCAATTCTTTTATGATGGTTATTTTCTTAACTGGTTTAGTATCAATGATATTGATGAGGACCCTGAGAAATGATTATGCGAAATATGCTCGTGAAGATGATGATCTTGAGTCACTTGTAAGTATCGAATCCTAGCACTTCTGTTTAATTATGTTCTCCCTCTGGACAAAACTTGCCTTTTTCACTTTCACGACCTCTAGTGGAAGTTTTACTATTTGTCTTATCATATCATCATGTGAATTGTAAAAGCTACAAAAGTATTGAAAACATGAATCTACACATCATTTCCGTGCAAGGGGTTAAATATCCTTGAGTAAGTAATTAGTTAAACCGGTAGTGGAGTCAGGGAGTTTTGGAGCCTGGCCAAACAGCAAGCATAGTATGGTCTATGCCTAGTAAGCCTCATTGACAAACTAGCTGGCCTGGGCAGCCAGCTGTCCTGCCTGTAGGTGGTTCTGCTGCTGTTGAACGTGAATCTGTATGATTGATTTCCCATACTGGCATTTTTTTATCCGGAGTTAAATATTTGAATGCTAGCAACAAATCATTTTGCATGACTCATCAATTTCAATGTCTTTTCTTTCAGGAGAGGGATGTTAGTGAGGAATCTGGATGGAAGCTTGTTCATGGAGATGTCTTTCGACCTCCACGTAACCTAATGTTCCTGTCTGCTGTTATTGGTATTGGCACTCAGATGTCGGCTCTTATCCTGCTTGTTATTGTATTGGCTATTGTTGGCATGCTTTATGTTGGGTAAGCTCAAATCCAGCTTTCATTCTCATTTTTCTTATGCTGTGCTTTCAAAATGAGTAGGCACATAGTTGTAAGTAGTTTTTGATCCATGGATATGTTCATCTGTAAATTAGGACATACATTTCTAAAGGAGCTGAAGATTACATATTATAAATGGATGGATGAACATTTACAGTGTCTTCTATGCTGCATTCATATGAAGCTGTAGATTAGGGATATGGTATAGACAGTTGAACACACATGGTAAATTTGTAGTTTTGGTACGTCATTATCGTCGTTACGCAGATTTACCTATGCGCAGGGCAGCATGAAGCTAGGACTGCCAGTTAAGATAAATGAGCATAATTCAGTAAGAGAAAAAATATAGAATTGTAAGTTTGTAACTGCATATGTGCATGCTAATCTTGCATCTACATGATGGAAACGATGTTCCCTTGCTCATAGGGAAAATATTGGAATCCTATATTTTCCTATATTATGAATCCATAGGAACATTCTTATTGATTGCAATTCCACAAATAAAAAAATCCTTGAATTCCGAAGGATCAATCCTCCGAAAAATCCTTTAAATAAAGGAGAACCAGATTTATTTCCCTACAGATAAGATTTAGAAAAAGCACATATTTATTCAGTTTAGAAACATGAAAAATCAGTAATAAGATACAAAGTGTAATTCTTTAGTCATGTGAAGTAACTGAATATCTGAAACTGATCTTGGGTTTTGACGATAATGTTCAGCTATTATCAGTTTCCATTAGCCTTTTCCCCTAACACAAATAATCTATCTGCCAGAGAAAGAGCAAATATCACAACCTTGCCATCTTCTGATGCCCCAACATCTTTCATTCTGTTTTTGTTCAGCTAGTATGAGTTTGCATTGGTGTTTCCCCCTAACTGAAACATTGTACTTTTTGTCAGACGAGGAGCTATCATCACAACCTTTATTGTGTGCTACGCGCTTACATCTTTCATTTCTGGATATGTTAGTGGCGGCCTCTACTCAAGGAATGGTGGTATGGTTCTCCCCATGTGTTTATTTTCTGACTGCCTTTATTCTGGTATCCTGAGTAGATTCCTGAGTTTGAGAATTGCCAGTTTCTTTGTTCTTTATCTAAGGTCACTCTGGATTCCTTGATTTGGCAGGCAAAAATTGGATAAAGTCTATGGTCCTTACCGCGTCCCTTTTTCCATTCTTGTGCTTTTCAATTGGATTAGTGTTGAACACCATTGCTATCTTCTACCATTCATTAGCGGCTATACCATTTGGCACAATGGTTGTCATATTTGTCCTCTGGGCGTTTATCTCTTTCCCGTTGGTGCTATTGGGAACTGTAGTTGGTAGAAACTGGAGTGGTGCTCCAAACAACCCATGCCGTGTGAAGACAATACCACGTCCCATTCGTGAGAAGAAGTGGTACCTAACACCTTCAGTTATCTCATTGATGGGTGGGCTTCTCCCCTTCGGCAGCATCTTCATTGAGATGTACTTCGTGTTCACTTCATTCTGGAACTACAAGGTAAGGAAAACAATATGTTGGTGAACTTTGCGGTGAAACAAATATGCCTGCACTTTTATCTGATGTTCTTTTCGTCTAACTTGATGGATTATTAACGCAGTTTCTTTTGCCCTCCGTAGGTGTACTATGTTTATGGCTTCATGTTGCTAGTCTTTGTCATCCTCCTAATTGTCACGGTTTGTGTCACTATTGTGGGCACTTATTTCTTGTTGAATGCTGAGAACTATCATTGGCAATGGACATCGTTCTTCTCTGCTGCATCTACCGCCTTGTATGTATACCTATACGCCATATACTATTATCACGTGAAGACAAAGATGTCAGGCTTTTTCCAGACTAGCTTCTACTTCGGCTACACCTTGATGTTCTGTCTGGGGCTAGGGATACTTTGTGGTGAGCTACGAAACTTACCCATTGTCATTTGGTTTGAGATCAGTATTTGGTCCGTTTTGACCTTGATTTGACATCGACATTCTGTTTCTGTTTAGGTGCTATTGGCTATCTGGGGTCAACCCTGTTTGTCAGGAGAATCTACAGAAACATCAAATGCGACTAAATTGTTTCTCCGGTTCTGTAGGCTATTAGTGCTAGCAGATCATGTGTTGTCGCGGGTCCACTGTGAAGTAATGCTTCTAAGATTCTAATTAACTTTTGGAAACTATACAGGAGGTTGTTCTCCATTCGATTACCTTTTTCTTCTTTTCTTTTTGGTCTATCTACCTAAGTGATGGAACTGGCCACATAAAATGTATACCTATATTAGTTCAGGAGTTAGTCTCTGGGATTTACATCTAGCTTATCTTTTTGCGCAGCCTCTTTTGGTCAGATAGTATGACATCATTCATGCAGTGCAGATTCCAGTGGGCTAGATTTGCCCTATTATGGATTAAGACATTTAGTTCCCGTCTCTCTGTAGTATGTAGAAGCAAACTGTATATTGAAGTTACACATTTAGTCTGCATAAGTGAGGTCTGCCTGTACAATTTCGACCTTAGAAGTTGCTGCAGCGTCCATCTAACGATTGGTTCCTGGTTTTGATCTGTGATCTTGCAGAACTATTAATACAGACGCATACATGAACTCAATTTAATTGCCAAATCAAAACAGTGCATCAGAAGGATGAACCTACGATTGCAGGTGGGATGGGCTTGCCACCTGTCCCGCCTCCCATCCCGCTAGCCTAAACCCTTTTATCCCACTACTTAATCCCATTTGTCCCGGACGGGACTAAAACGTATTAGCCCATCCGTCCCATGGGCAACCCACAAGTCCCGACTAGTACAATATACGAGTACCTGAGCCTGCTGGTCGTAAGCTACCTCCTCCTCGATCCAATTTCTTCCCCAGCCGCCGCCGCTCGATCCCCTTTTTCCTCGCTCGCACTCCAGCTCACCGGATCCATCGGCCACGTCCCCAGCGTCGCCTTCCCCATCGCGCATCAAGCGCCGCTACTAGCCTACCCCCAAGGCCGCCGCCATGGAGGGCTTCATCTCGAGTTCTTGACCGTCGCCGCCGAGCACCGTGGCCTTCGCGTTGAGGCAGAGCGCGGCGTCGTGGCCCTCGTCGAGGAGGGACGCGGCGAGGAGGCGGAGCATGGTTGCGCTTGCGCGCCGGCGCCGGTGCCGACGTGCCGATGTGCACCCGTCGGACTTGGTGCGTCTCCTCCTTGTGCGCCCCGGACTTGGCGTAGGCGAGCTGCCGTCCGCCGCTGAGCCTTGTCCCTCCGCGCTGTCACGGGCGGCCCGTGGATCCGCGGCGACGGCGGCGGCGGCGGCTTGACGGCGCCGGAGATCCAATCTTCAGTCCGGTGGTGCGGCCGCGCTCGCGAGGGTCGAGGCTGGGCTGCACCAGCGGTATGGCGATTCGACGCGTGCGTCTGCGACGTGGCCGTTGGCACCGGCGTGGTCGCGGCGATGATGTTCTTCAAGGACGCCGACGGGCGGCCGCGGTGCACGGCCGAGGAGGCGCTGACGTTTGTGGCCGGGAGCGTCAGGATGGACCTGGTGTCCGTGGCGGCCACCTGCGTCGCCGGCGATGCGGCGGTCAGGCCGTGGACGGGCACACGGCCATTGAAGCCGGCGGTGCTCCGCTGCTGTTGACTATGTTTCCTGGGATGTTGACGGGACATATGGGATAACCCTTTAAGGCCCACTAAATTTCTTGGTAGTGGGATAATTGGTTAGTGGGGCAACGGGATAGGTGGATTACTAGTCTAGGTGGGAACGGATGTCCCAATCCCATCCCACCTGCATCCATAGATGAACCTACCTCAAATAAATCTTGGAACAATGCAGGAATGAGAATGAGCATGCATGTAGGTAGTTACATCCTGACCCGCACCTGTAGGTTGATGATGATGTCGGGGGGCTCCTGGCGCCTCTACCTTTGTGCGTGCGGTCGTGGACATCAAACTGCCGGCCGGTAAGGCTGCCCGTGGATGCGGCAAACTGGATAAAGAGGCTAAGCCGCGTAATTTTTGTTTGTGTATTCAAGCACTCTGCTGCCCGTGGGAAACTTGTTACCTCAAATCCCATAGGGACTCTAGCCTAATTCGCGGTGATGATATCCATGCGTAGGGCTTACCATGACCATGAGGCGCCTTGCCCTTGTTAGGCATGTTTGGGTAACCTTAACACTGCAGGATGTGAACCATTAGTCTGGTTTTGTGCCCATTTGCGTCTTTGGTAGAGGCTGCTAGATTCGTGGAACAAAAACCCAAGCAAGGTGTCTCTTTGCCCTGACAACTTATCCTCCCTCCCTTGATTTCGACAATGCTCCCCCCCCCCCCCAACTTCCTTTTCCCTTTCCTCCGGGTTCCAGGAATAACCCTCCATATTGCACAACCCGATAGTTCATACTCTTCCCACAACTCCACCCCATGATTTGGCCATGACCTTTTATTTTGCATAACATTGGTGACATCAAGTCTTGAAATAGAAAAGGAATGTATGTGCAAAATTCTCTAATTCGAAAAACACAGAAAAACTATGAGAACTTGTGTTTGAATGAGTATAGCTAAAGTCAAGAAAACATACAGGTCTTCAAGCTTGTTAATTTGGCTACTCTCAGGAGAAACAAATGAAAATCGTTGTTAGACAACTGTTTATTCGAATGCAACCATCACATGTGGCGCCACACATCAATTAGCTCTATACTCGCCGCTCGTGCTGAGTGTCACCACCAGGCCTAGATCGACTCACTCAGGTCTTACGTGGGAAAAATGACCTCACATCACATTTCAAGTTTTCTATGAAATTATCATAAAAAGGGTTCATTTCCTTCAGATTACTGCATGACTTTCATATTACCTAAGTTTCGAATGGTATAAATATTTTTTCATACTCCTCCCTCTTGGAACCGGGTCCCATTATCAAATTAATGGAACTGATAAACAAACGATACCAACATCCACGTGTTCAACAGAAGCTAAATAGATAAAGACAACAACTAAAAACCTCACACGAAAACGTAATGAGTTCACCTCAACGAGAATTTAATCATTATAAGGCCACCCATGGCCAATAGTTTTGACATTGCCAAGCCGAAGATTCTACAAGATTTGTTCCACATCCTTTTTTCACTCCACCTATTCCAGATATATTCAATACCATCTTCGGTGTGTTGATTAATTATTGGCCAAGGGACAGTGCCCTCGAGGGATGCAAACAATTTTCTTGTTACGAACAACATTAGCCTCATTTAGAGTGGAATCTTTGAGGGCATATGATAACAGAAACTCAAACCTTTTTAAATTAAGCAAGCTAATTCAGACCGAGCGATAATGGCCTCTGATTGTCGATCTCGGTTGCACTAGTGGTCAGCTAGGCTAGTGTAAACGTTAAAAATCAATGAAAAGTGATAAAATCATCGTGACATCACAAAAATGACGCACTTTATTATACTCCCGTTTGCATGAGTACTAGGATATTATGAGAGTATTCAATTCCCATTGGATTTGTTATTTCCAAATATTGTCGTGTTAAGACAGCATAAATAAGAAATCGATTGTCTGATATATAAACATAAAAATGACTATGCATGCATGTGATCAAAATCTACTTTTTGATTCCGCAGGCATGACATGACACGCGACACCTCACCGGCCAGTCGGCCAGCCAATACGTCTACTTCAGTCGACATCCACGTGAACCAGCCTAGGTGGCACACGGCCGACAACACGTCCACACGCACATCCACCCCGATAGAAGCCTCTAACCAGCGCACACGCGTCAGCGAATCAGCTGCTCGCACACTGGGGCCACGTACGTGATGTCGGCGACGCACCCACCAGGTCGGCGAGGCACAGTATAAAGATGACCGCCATGTGCGAAAGCTAACAGCATCTCTCTTATCTGCCTGTTCTTATCGCATCGCCTTGAAAACAAAGCTTTGAAAACAAAGCTTTGCGTCTGTCGTCCGGACTGCAAGATGTGGATGAGGAAGAAGAAGGTGGCGACGGCGAGGCCGGCGACCAGGAGGAGGATGCCGACGTCGCTCGGCGGGCTGTGGCGGCGCGTGGTCGGGCCGCCGCGCGCCCGCAAGACCGGGACCCATACCAAGAAGAGCAAGACCGGGTCGCTCTCGCGCGCGCTCCGGGTGTTCTCCTGCGTCCGCGGCCACCGCAAAGGGAAGATGGCGGCACACGCAGCGCGCCGGTACTGATCTGAGACCGACGGGCACGAGTCCATGTATGGCGGAGTCCGGTGTCCGGGACACAATCGCGGCCAGCGGTTTCAGAGTCTTCTTTAGAGCCGCGCGAGACGAATTGTTCGTATTAACTTTGTATCGCTGTACTTGTGTACTCCTGTGTGTAAAAAATAACTCGGTTTATGGTTTTCCTCCTAGCGCATTTCGATGACTGATTTTGGAATAATTTGTGCTCGGGCAAAAATTGTGCGTGGAAATTATGTACTGCGCGCAGGTCAGCAGTAGTTGCGTGGTCCTCGTAAGAGCATATGCAACAGATGCCTCAAAATAGGCACTGAAATTTTTAAGGCACTAAAATATTTATTTTTGGTTAAAATAGGACACAAGATGTTTTTCTGTGTGCCATATATATTGATGGGATAAACACCAACTAATCAAGTTAATTTTCCCGCACAAGTCACCCAACAAAACGCACTGGCAGGAAAACCGGAAACCGAAGTATATATTGTATTTTTTTTTTTACAGCATAGGGAATACAAGTGCAACACGTGGACACAAGATACAAGTTAAACACACACAATTCGTCTCTCTCAGCTCTGATGAAGAGACTCAAACCGCCGGCAGCGACTCTCTCGACAGACGACGCCCGGACGGCGGACACAGTGCGCCTCGCTCGCAGATCAGTACCGGTGCGCCGCCGTCCTCCGTTTGCCGTGGCCGCGGACGCAGGAGAACACCCGGAGCGCGCGCGAGAGCGACCCGGTCTTGCTTTTCCTTGTCGTGGTCCTGGTCTTGCGGACGCGCGGCGGCCCGACGACGCGCCGCCACAGCCCCCCGAGCGACGTCGGCATCCTCCTCCGGGCCGCTGGCCTCGCCGTCGCCACCTTCTTCTTGCAGTCGGACGTACTAGTAACAACGCAAAGATTGCTCTTCAAGGCGATCGATGAGAACAAGCTGATAATACTAGTAGTATAAGAGAGATGGTGTTGTGCCGTTAGCTTTCGTACATGGCGGCCGTCTTTATAGCTCGCCGGCCTGGAGGGTGCCACGTACGTGGCCTTCGGATGGAGCCGCTTGTGCGTGCAGCCGACTAGCTGACGCGTGTGCACTGGTTAGAGGCTTCTCAGGCACAGCAGCATCGCCTCGGAATCGATCTGTGGGTGGATGAGCGTGTGTGTACGTGTTGTCGGCCGTGCGCCACCTGTGTCGGTTTACGTGGATGGCGACCTCTTAGGTTCACGTGTCATGTCGGCGGAATCAAAGTAGGTTTTGGTCATACTAGCACAATAATCCGTTGCAACGCGGATATTCAAACCGGGTGGTGGGTCTAGATGCACCCATTAGCTAATTTATTTTTGGTTTTTTTTTTAGAATGTCAAAAAAATTCAGAAAACAATCCGGATGTACGTTACAGCGTGATGTGTTAGCACAAAAATTGGTATGGTGAAAAAACTTTTTTAGCAACCTGTACAAAAAAGACAAAATTCCGACACGTATATGTACATTTCGGTATGTCCGAATTTGTCTTTTTTGCACAGGTTGCAAAAAAAGTTTTTTCACCATGCCAATTTTTGTGCTGACTTACAATGTGTTGGACTACATGCAAAAAAATTATTTTGAATTTTTTGAACTTTGAAAAATGTTTTTTGGGTAGTGGGTGCAGACCCACTACCCAAATCGCCGCGTCCGTTGCAACGGGTCTAAATAGAAAGAAAAATAGTCTCGGAAATCTCAAAACCAATTTAATATATTTTATACCTTTCAAACACATCATAGATTGTTATACTACTGTCTAGCTTGTGCATACCTGTGTATTGGTACATGTATTTGTAACATGGTATACCCTATATAAGGGCTCGTTTGATTCAAAGGAATTACATATGATTTTTAGGAGATTCAATCCTATAGAAAATTTTCCTATCTTTGATTTGTAGGATTGGATCCTATAGGATATTTTCCTAAGAAATCATTTGTACTACTTCCCATAAGAATTGTAACATCCACTCCAAACTCTTTTTAAAATTACTTTGATGGAATCAAACAAACTTTGCTACATAGCAAATCCTATAAGATTGGAGTGTGCATGACATTGCAATCCTATGCTTTTCCTATTCCTATGTCTTTCCTATCCTACGAATCAAAGAAGCCCTAAAGTGAGATAAGCCACTGCACTTGTGTTGTGCTAATTCCCCCAAAATCTGTTCTTTCACACCTAGTGGATCACTTATATGTACTATTTGTCGCAGACATCGACAATCGAGATTATCATCATCAACATTCGGGGGAGGGCACACACAATCTCAGTTATTTTTCTTAATTAACAAGTAGTGTTTTGGTTTAGATTCGCGTCCACCTTCACAGATTTCACTTCAAATGTGATGAGGATAATGTTGTTTTTAACAGGAAAATTGTTTGCATGTGTCTCTCGAGGGCATGTGAGTTGTAGAAATCAACATGCTCCAATCCTTGCTGACTTCTAGATGCAGCACGACAAACGAGGGATCTCCAAATGTTGAAGGAAAAGGTCATGAGGACTCATGTCGCACTGCATATATAGTATCCCATGGCGAATAATCAACACGCCGAAGATGGTAATTTATATATTGAGGTTATTCTCTAATTCGACATGTCATTATTTTCAGTCGTTCATGGCCTCATTCTCTCATCTGCTGGCCGTTGAAGTTCCACAATTGGTCGCCGCATCTGACTAAACAAACGTCGTGACCAAGAGCAGCCATTGCACCTTCGTTGCTGTTGGACGGCACGACGACAACTTGCTTGCATGGTTGCCCCCTCTATCTCCCCGGTGGAAGCGAGGCTATCCAAGGCCATTCTTAGCCGGTGCGGCGACCACCTCGGCTCCGACGAGCTGCCGGAATCCTCATCCATGCACATTAGGTGTTTGCGCAAAATATTCAAAGTTAATTGTTTGGGCTTATCAATTTTGTTGTTGTGATGTCTCAGTAGTTTGTAACAACAAATTTTCTAGTGTTTGTAGATGATGTCGTTTGATGATTCTTCATCTGAATAGGATGACATCGCTTTGATGGCATAATAAATTTATGCTCAACTATTTTAATTCTAGTCCGGTTTATTTAGAGCGTTACTTTCGACGTCGGTTTAGAATGTCTATGGATTTGTTCCATCACACTGCTAACTGTGTGAAGGCACATGATCAACTCTCCGAGCAGCAGGAATTGCTCCAGAGCACTTGTACATAGCACTATCCAGAAAGTGACTGCCAAAATTCGAGTGATGGCATATGGTATTTCGGCAGATTTCATGTATGATCACTTGGCAATGGAGAGCACTTCCAGCAAGTGTGTGAGAGTATTTGAGAACACCCAATGCTCTGGACACTTAGAGGATTTAGAGATAAACAAAGCATGTCGGTTTTCATATAAGCTTGGCTCAATTGATAGATTGCATGCACGGAAGGTGAAACAACTTCCGTGGATCACAACATAGTAAGTTCAAAGAGCATCACCGTCATTCTTAAACCATGAACGATCAGGAGACATGGATTTTGCATTTATTTTATTGGATTTCCGGATTTTGCAATGACACCAATGTGATCCACGGGTTACCACTCTTTGCAAAGTTAGACAATGGCGAATCACCACCAGTGGAGTTTCAAGCTAATGGCCGCATATTAAACATGGGATACTATCTTATGGATATATCCGAAGTGAATACTTTTGTGAAGTCAATTTCAAACCCACAGTCACAGTGTAAGAAACGACTTTGTTTGTATAATGCTTAAGCGGCTGCTAATAAATGATTGTTTGGTATATCATTACAGTTTATATGATATGCACAACATCACCATTGAAACGAGCGTGGAAAATATTTGAATTATATCTTCTATAACCTAATGGGATTGTCGGTGCAGCTAGCCGCATGAAAAGTAAGACCGAATTCAATGATTTCTCAAGTTGTATCATGACATTTGAAATTCTGAGTAGCACAACGGTCATCAAAAGAAGTGGTGAACATGGAATGGTCAACAAGAGCACTAGTTTCATCTCCATGTTTCATGTTGTATGTGATCTATTGTGTTTCATGTTGTATTTTTATTTTACTTGGTATTGATTTTTATGCTAAGAATTGTGAACCCTCCGTTCCTAAATATAAGATATTTTAGCTTTTTTCCACATTCACATGGATCTCCGTTCTTAAATAAGATGTTTTAGTTTTTTTTTTCACATTCACATGTATCGTATTTAGACACATTTTCGTGTGTATGTGAAGGAGATATGCCCTAGAGATAATTAATAAAGATATTTTATTTGTCATATCTCTATTGTTCATAATAAGTTTTTATACCATGTTATAACTGTATTAAGCGGAAACATTAATACACATGTGGTATGTAAAAAACCAGGTCCCTAGTAGCCTTTTTACTAGTCCATTGAGATCAACAAATGGTCAAGATTTCCTGATCATGGACATGGATGTCAATTGATAATGGAGTCATGTCATTAGGTGAATGATGTGATGGACGCACACCCAATATATAGGAGAACGTAGTACTCAAACCTTGACGGTGAGATCGTATTTAATCACTATCTCTGGAGGCTGCCTTGATTGCATCAAACGTCACACCTTAAATAGGTTGACAATAAAGGTGTCGCATATCAGGTATCCGAAGGAATAGGTTGAGGCGTATGATCAAGAGCGGGATTTGTCAATCCATATAGCAGGATAGATACTCTGGGCTCACTTGGTGAGATTGCATCAATGAGCTTGCAAGCATGTGATTAGGTCACGAGGATGTAATATCACAGACGAGTAAAGATAGTATTGTCGGTAACAAGATCGAGTTAGGTATCGTGATACCGGAGATCGAGTCTTGGACAAACTAAGTATCACCAGGCAAAAGGTATGGGACTTGACGTTTAAGGTTCAGACGATAAAGATATTCGTGGACGCATGATAACCCACAAGTGTAGGGAACCGTGTGTAGCCTTTTAGATAAGTAAGAGTGTCGAACCCAACGAGGAGCTAAAGGTAGGATAAATATTCTCTCAATTTATATCAACCACTGATACAACTCTACGCACACTAAACGTTTGCTCTATGCAGGAAATAAAACTAGAGGAACAATACGGGTGTGAAACGATAGTTTTGCAAGATAATAAAGAGCACGAAAGTAAAGTTAGTTGCTGCAGCAATAAAGTAACAGTAGCATGAGTGTGAAAAAGTGGTGAAAAGTGTGATGGAATTGTCCAAGATTAAGTAGTGAAGTTACTTAGTCCATCGTCTTCGATGTAGTTTTCTACGTGGGAGAGGCTAATATACATATTCTCAACTATTTGTGATTACACATACTATATGATTGGAACGTTAGCAAGCATCCGCAAATACTAACAATTCATTAAGGTTTCCCCAACCATAGCTTTAACTTTAATGTCCCCTTTATCCCACACGTGCAAGATCTAGGCTCGAGTCCTTAGGTTTCTTTCGCTCGGCAGAACTTCCCCTTTCTCCTATACGTACTACAAACCCTAAGATGAATGATCCATGCGCGCATAAATATAATGGTCACCAAAGGACTGTACCATATCAACATACAACTCGAATCAACCAAATATATTTAACAATGCAACCATAGGACAAAACGAACTACGTACGCAAACATAGTATAGATCATCTAGAAACAATTGCACCATCAAAACACCGTGTTTACATAGGGGATTACATAGGTTTGTGAGAGAGTGGACCGATGTAGCTACATGGAGATGGCGATGGAGATGACGGTGAAGATGAAGAAGAGGCAGCGAGGAGCCTCCTTCCTCCATGGCTTCTTGGTGATGTAGGGAGCGGGAGCCCTCCCCCATGGAGATGGGATCCATGGGGGAGGCAAAAACGTGGCTTTAGTGGCTGCAATTCGTGGGTCTGGGGTATCTCCCACGACCTAGGTTTCCTCCCTTTTTTATAGGTTCTCGGATTCCCGTCATCCATTCTAGGATTTCGGTAGATCGGTCTTATCTCGGCCGTCCGGACTCGGAATTGGACGAATTTTATGTCCAGATCGATTAGCAGAAACTTCGGTGCAACTTTTGCGACTAGACTTTTTCCATTTGACGCCTCGTGCTGTCCGATACGTGACAATATTCGAAAATTGTTTTCAGACAGATTTCAGGAAAGTCCTAATTCGACTCCAACAAAGTTTCCTTTTATATTTTTGATAATTCCTACACATCAAAGTGTAAAACAAGAACATTGTGCATTTTTGCAACTATTAATAGATTAGTCTAAATAAATCATAAACTTAATATAAAAACAAGTGTCAAAAACATAAAAGTGGCATGAAACAATAAAAAATTATATATACGTTTTGGACGTATCAACGCACAGGGGCTATCATGGGTTTCCAGATCCCGCTGTTAGTCATTGATTGGAGAGATGTCTCGACCATGTCTGGAGTGATCCCGAACCGTAGTGTGGCACACTTAAGGGTAGACGACGGTTTAAAATAGATTGGACACCGAAGAGAAAATAGATAAGAGAACCGGAAGTGTTCCGGGACACATCCGATAGAGTTCGGAGGGCAACGAAATATGTTTCGGAGGTCGAATAAATTAAATAACATGTATTTAATATTAATTAATTTGATTAATGATTAAATATATTTTTATTTTTATTTAATTCAAATTTAAAAGGGCGGCACATCTAAATGGGCCTTGACCAAAAGGAAAAAAGGCCCATGGGGGGAAGATCCCCCCCAAGGGAGGCGCCTCATGTAGGAGGCCTAGGTGAGCCCCTAGGGCTGGCGCACTAGCCTTGGTGCGGCTGGCCGTCCCACATGGCTAAGCCACCAAGGTTGGCAGTCTCCCCCCTCCTTTATATAGGGATGTCCCTTTGCCTTTTGAAGGCAACCAATTCTCTCTCTCTCACCTTATACGTGGTTCCGTAAATGGAGTTGTGCACGGGTAGAGAGGTTTCCCCACCATACGCACACCGCCGTGCAATTGGAGTTTCGGTCAAAGTCTTCAACTTCCGCGGCTTCGCTGGACCGGACCCCGGGAGTCATCGTCTACACCGTACGTGTGTAGAGATACGAGGTGCTGCACTTGCGACACTTGGAGAGGTTCCTCTGCACGACCTTGAGGTCGGCGCCGCCTTCGTCATCGCCAACGTCCTCACGGATGTAACGCTTTCGGTGTACAAGGGTACTTATACCGATTCCCTCCGTATTTTATATTTGTATAGAAATAGATCTTGACTTTTTAGGTTATGAAATTTTTTGTTTTCTGCATACGATCCCCTTCCTTCAGTATGTTCACTCATTTGGGTCCACACCTAATCAACATGTAAAACAACTAAAACATCTTATATTTAGGAACGGAGGCAGTAATAATTAAGTAATATTTGTGTTTCATTTCTTTTGCATTCAATTGACATTGAGATGAGTTTGATATTATTTGCTGAATATGTATGCAATATGGAGAAAAAAAGACATGCGTTGATGCCAAATTTTAGTAGTATGTCTCATGTCTCTTGAGGGCGCTGGGGGATCGATGTGGTGGTGGTCGAGCTGTTCGTCCTGTAATAAAACATCGGGATTAAGGAATGCTAATGGCAATCTGTGGTCTGTGGACTGCAGTCTGCAGAGTACAAGTCAAGGGAAACCTGTAAATCCGTAGGATCTCTAGGGTAGATCAATACCGGTAGAATAGATCGATGGAGAGGAATCGTGTACCTTCTCCTTGTGATGCCGAGCTCGAGCTGCCGGCCATGGTGGACGGCGGCGGTGGTAGCGTGCAGTGGCGGCGGTGGCGGAGCTTCCCGTCGCACTGCGCAGACCTAGATCAGGTCGGGTGTGTCGGTGGGGTTGTGGTAGTGATCAACCTCGTAAGTCGTGCCCCGGCCCCCACCTCTGTTTATATAGCGCAGGCGACAGGGGCCCACCAACCAGAGTTCGGTTGGGCGCCCCCGATCAGGGCGCGGTCAAGGGGCTCGATCGATCAGTTGGGATCGACCGGGATGAGATCAACCTAACATTCTCCCCCTTGATCTCAACTCTACTTTTAACTTTATACTTTATACTTTACTCATTTTTTCACAGATCGGTACATAGAGCATGTTTCATCGTCACGCTCAATTGCCGATAGAATCAGACAGCCACTATATACTTTTCTGTTTTGAAACAAATTCTGTTACTTTTGGGCCTCTTATGATCCAGGAATCATAGGCTTTCCATTAAACCCATGCCGGCTACGTGTTCCATGAACACGCTGGGTGGTAAGCCTTTCGTAAGCGGATCCGCAAGCATATCTTTGTCCTTATATGCTCGAGACTTATAGTTTGATCCTGGATTTTATCTTTCACAACATAATACTTTATCTCTATTGGTTTGGTAGCATTACTCGACTTGTTGTTGTGAGCATAGAATACTGCGGGCTGGTTGTCACAGTACATCTTTAGTGGTTTGTCAATACAATCTACCACTTTCAAGTCGGGTATAAATTTCTTTAACCATATCACCTGCCCTGTGGCATAAGCTGCTATAAATTCTGCATACATCGTGGATGATGCAACTATTGACTGTTTGGAGCTTCTCCACGAAATAGCCCCTCCAGCGAGAGTGAACACGTATCCTGACGTGGATTTTCTATCATCTCTGTCTCCCGCAAAATCTGCGTCTGAATACCCTCTTATCTCTAGGGAATCAGATCTTCTGTATGTTAGCATGAGGTCCTTTGTGCCTTGCGCATAACGCAATGCTTTCTTTGCCATTTTCCAGTGCTCTGGGCCTGGATTCTCTTGATATCTACCGAGTACTCCGGTGATAAAAGCTAAGTCAGGGCGAGTGCACACTTGTGCATACTGTAAGCTTCCAACAGCCGAAGCATATGGTATTCCTTTCATTTGATCGATCTCGTACTGGTTCTTGGGACATTGGAATTTCCCAAAACTGTCGCCCTTGACTATAGGAGCAGGTGTGGCACTGCACTTATGCATATTATACTTTTTAAGAACCTTTTCAAAATATGCCTTCTGCGATAGTCCAAAACTCCATTTTTCCTATCTCGGTGAATTTCTATGCCCAAAACATATGATGCTTCACCAAGATCTTTCATATCAAAATTTGAGGATAAGTACTTCTTTGTTTCTTGTAGTAGACTAACATCACTGCTAGCAAGCAAGATATCATCCACATACAAGATTAGGAAAATATATTTCCATTTTTAAACTTTGCATAAATGCAGTTATCCTCAACATTCTCTTTAAATCCAAAACTTTTAATTGTCTCATTAAACTTTAGATACCACTGTCTAGAGGCTTGCTTTAATCCATAAATGGATTTCTTCAGGCGGCATCCCATATCTTCCTTGCCTTCCATGATAAAACCCTTGGGTTGTTTCATGTAAACATTTTCTTTTAAATCCCCGTTTAGAAATGCCGTCTTTACATCCATTTGATGTAGCTCTAAATCAAAATGTGCAACTAGTGCCATTATGATTCTGAAGGAATCCTTACATGAGACTGGTGAAAATGTCTCATTGTAATCTACCCCTTCTCTTTGTGTAAATCCTTTTGCCACAAGTCGTGCTTTATACTTTTCTACATTTCCTTTTGAGTCATACTTAGTTTTGTATACCCATTTGCAGCCTACTGTTTTGGCTCCTTTAGGAATATCTTCTAAGTCCCAAACATCGTTGGAACTCATCGATTTCATCTCTTCTTCCATTGCCTCCACCCACTTCGATGAGTGAGGGCTTCTCATGGCTTCTTCATATGAAGTGGGATCACCTTCCATATGAGCTATTTCTGTATTGTAAACTTTATAATCAGTAGAAATAGCTGATTTTTAGCTCTTTTAGACCTTCTAAGGGCCTCATTTTCTAAAGTGGCTGCTGCACCTCCCTTTCATGCTCAACAACGGGTTCAGTCGGCTCCTGACGGACAGGTTCCGGATCTTCACCCATAGTTGTCACGGGTGGAGTTACAACAGGTGCTTGCACCTCAACCTCAGGATTGTTGGTGCAGGTACAACAGGTAGTGTAAAAAATGGCTCCTGAATCATCGGAAAAGGTGCACACACCCTCTTCTCCTCAAGATCAATTTTGAGCTACCATGCTCCCCCTCATCATTTCGTCCTCTAAGAAGACTGCATGTCTCGTTTCTACAAACTTTGTGTATCTGTCTGAACAGTAGAAACGAAAACCTTTTGATCTTTCAGGATAGCCAATGAAGTGGCAACTGACTGTTTTGGGATCTAACTTTGCAATATTTGGATTAAATATTTTGGCCTCAGCTGGGCTCCCCCACACCCTGAAGTGTTGTAGAGAGGGTACTCTTCCTGTCCACAACTCGTACGGTGTTTTGGGCACCGACTTGCTTGGTACTCTATTGAGAATGTGAATGGCGGTTTTAAGCGCCTCCATCCACAATCCCAATGGCAAGGTGGAGTAACTCATCATGCTGCGCACCATATCCATAAGTGTACGGTTACGCCTTTCAGCTACTCCATTTTGCTGAGGGTCGCCCGACATTGTATACTGGGCCACTATGCCAGTCTCCTGTAAGAACCTCGCAAAAGGTCCAGGGACTTGGCCATATGGAGTGTGCCGACCGTAGTACTCCCCCCACGGTCAGATCTCACTATCTTTATTCTTTTATCATGCTGATTTTCTACTTCAGCTTTGAATATCTTAAATTTATCCAACGCTTCAGACTTTTCTTTGATTGGATAAATATAACCATATCGGGAGTAATCATCTGTGAATGTTATAAACGAGTCATAGCCATCCACACTTTTCACAGGAAATGGTCCACAAATGTCAGTGTGAATGATTTCTAGTGTTCCTGTACTTCGGTTTGCACCCTTTTTGATTTGTTTTACGTACTTTCCTTTAATGCAATCTATGCATTGTTCTAAGTCTGAGAACTCTAATGGAGGAAGAATTTCATTTTTAACTAGACTTTCTATTCCCCCCTCGAAATATGGCCCAAGCGACAGTGCCATAATTTCGATGAGTCATGAGTTCTCTTTCTTTTCTTTTGTTCTTTATCCGACGCGGAAACATGCTCATTCACTTTGCACACAGAATACACTTTTTCACGTGAAGATAATAAATAAAGCTCATTGTGGAGTAAAGCAACACCCACATGATCATTATTACACCATATGGCACACTTGCCATGTCCAAAATAACACTCATAATTGTCTTTGTCCAAACGTGAAACACTAATCAAGTTTTGTGTAATGAAGGAACATATAAAACATCTCTAAGCAGGATCGTGAATCCATCAGCTAACTCCAAGGAGATGTCGCCGACAGCTTCAACGTCTGCTTGAACTCCATTTTTGACTTCAACGCATCTTTCGTTTCTTTGTTTACTCCGCGTCGAATGGAATCCCTGTAAAGAATTTGCAACATGAACAGTTGCACCTGAGTCAATCCACCAAGTAGATTTCGAAAACTGTGTATACAAGGATTCATTTACAAAGGAAACAATGTTGTTACCATTCTTTGCCATTATGGACTTCAGAAAACAGGGCAATCTTTCTTGTAATGCCCAGTCTTCTTGCATACCAAGCATGTATCCTTGTCCACTGGAAGGGACTTCTGCTGATGCTGATGATGCGAGGGCGCTTTTCCATGTGGCTTTGAAGGGGAACCATTGCTACTGTGATGGTAGTTCTTTTTCTTATCCTTCACATAGTTCAGAGAACCACCATATGAAGCTTTAAGTCTTTCCTCTTCTTGCACACACATGGCTATTGTCTTTTCAATGTCCCATTTTTCAGGCGACATGTTGTAGTTGACAACAAAAGTGTCAAACTGACTTGGCAGTGAAGCCATAACAAGGTGAACAAGGAGTGCAGGCTTGAGCTCCAGTTCATCATCCATGGGCTTAAGTTTAGCTGCCATGTTGACATCCTCAGAATGTGCTCTCTTATGCCATGTCCACCTCCTGTGTACTTTTCTGTCACCAGCTGGGTAGCATATACCTTTGAAGAACCAGTAAACTGGCTCTTTATCTTTTCAAGAAACTCCCTTACGGAAGCACACTCTGCAATTGAGCCCACAATAGCGACCTCAATTGTGTTCTTTATGAAAGCCATGCACTTTTTATTGGCAGTAAGCCACTTTTTGTTGTCGAGGGTATACGACATCTCCAATGGGGCATAGTCCCTCTTCTTTTTCTCCCATACATCATCATCATCATCTTTTGCATCTCTGACTGGCTCTGTAGGTTTGACTGGCTGTGGAGTGTCCACAACCCAGTCCACCTCAGCACAAACGAAGGCCATATCAACTTTCTTTCTCCATTCGGAGTAGTTGTCACCTCTGAGGGTTGGAACATCCTTGATGCAGCTCATCAAGTGGTATCCTCCTGAAAAATCACAATGAGGTGAGAACAAAACAACAATTGCATGCAATAATCCAACATTGGTCAAAATTAAAACATACAACTGTTTATGCAATTTAAAACTATATCACCATTAGGCAGAAAATAGCAATAAATGCAAATAAAACAATAATAAATCATGATTATGTTATTAACAACGTTGGTCATAAAATAACAGAATCATAATCATTTCAATAGTCAATTTTAAACATGCTCTTTTAAAATTAACTCTCACTTTTATTCTTTTAACTTTTAAATTTCATTTTACTTTTGACTATTTGCAGCGGAAATTATTCTATCACAAACTTTATATTTTCCAGAAACATTTCTGTCACTTTTCTGTTTTTCTAAACAAAATTTCGTTGGATAACTTTGAATAGAAAAAACTAGATTAAATTTGTCCAAAAAATTGGACAAAAAACTAATAAAACAAGCCTCTGGAAAAAATATATATTTGCAAACTGTTCTGTGCGAGCCCACGGCCCACGGCCTATCAGTTATTTGCCGCCCGCGGCGACGCAGACGCGAGAAAATGGCCCACGGCTGGCCGCGCTATCTGCCGCCCAAGGCGACGCAGACGCTGCCCACGGCGGCCCATGGCCCGTTCTGTGGCTAGGGTTTGGATCCATGCGATCTAGGCCGTTTGTTCGATCGGACGGTCCACCGTCACTCTCGCTGGAGCAAAATCGGGGAAGACAGCCGCCCGACCGAAAACTAGCTCATTTCTGCTCCTTTCTTTTCTCTCTGTATCGCGCCGTTCTTGCCGCGCCGCCGGCCCGCCGGCGACGGCGACACGCCCGTGCGCGCTGCGGCTAGCCGGCGACAGCGGAGCACCGCCGCCACTGACCCCGACCTCCTTTCTTCATTTCTCGCTCCCGCACGTTCTGTCTCGCCGCCGCGCTTTAGGGTTAGGGTTTCGCCCGCCGCCGGCCAGCCAGCGACGGCGAGGGCTCCCTGGCGCAGCGAGCCTCTTCTCCTTTTCTTCCTTCCATTTCTATCCACCGCCGCCCGCTGGAGAGGGAGAGAGAGACGCGGCTGCGCCCCCTCTCCCCCTGTGTCCGACGGAAAAAGAAGCTGCGGTGGCGGCGCCCTCCCTGTCCCCCTTGCCGGCGTGCGCGAGCTCCCGAAGGAGAGCGCGCCGCTGTCAAGCGGCACATCGGCGGTGCCCTTTGCCCCGAAGGGTGTTGTTCTTCTTCCCGATGCCCCTGTTGGTGCGCATTGGGATCGAGAGGAACGGCGCGGCCCGAACGGCGGCACTCTTTGCCGGCGAGCACGAAGGCCATCCGGTGAGTTCTTCTTTGCCCTTTGCCCATTGGGATTAGGGTTCCACGGGAGGGATTCTTTTCTTTTTCTTTTGCTATTCTCTTTTCTCTACACGAGTAAAGATCTACAACCCTAGGTGCTCTGATACCAATGTAAATCCGTAGGATCTCTAGGGTAGATCAATACCGGTAGAATAGATCGATGGAGAGGAATCGTGTACCTTCTCCTTGTGATGCCGAGCTCGAGCTGCCGGCCATGGTGGACGGCGGCGGTGGCGGAGCTTCCCGTCGCACTGCGCAGACCTAGATCGGTCGGGTGTGTCGGTGGGGTTGTGGCAGCGATCAACCTCGTAAGTCGTGCCCCGGCCCCCACCTCTGTTTATATAGCGCATGCGACAGGGGCCCACCAACCAGAGTTCGGTTGGGTGCCCCCGATCAGGGCGCGGTCAAGGGGCTCGATCGATCCGTTGGGATCGACCGGGATGAGATCAACCTAACAAAACCTGCAGCCTGCAGGGAGCAACGAGCAAAATGTCGCGACAGGTTGCGTAATAGCATCCGTCAACAGTTCCTAGTTTCGCGAGAAGGGATTTGGTGCACATGGGCACAGGTGATCTCGTTTTTTAAAACAAATCAAAAATGGTACTTTTAAGTTTCAAATGATTCTAATTTTTTGAACGTGCATGGTATACATATTTGTGCAAACTTTCGGTTGAAAACTTTTTATTTCGGGCTACAGAAAAATAACAATTTTGTGGCAGTAAAAATCCCCTATTTAGTCCCGATTTTTTTTTTGTGTTGCCTAAAATTCAATATATTTTTAAACGAAATTTAGTGCGTACGTAGAAAATATGTATATGTATTCGTGCACTTCCATAATTTTTTGGAACATAGAAGTGTGATTTTTGAATTTTTTTAAAAGTGAGATCATTGGTGCCCAGGAGCCCAAAACAACTTTCCCTAGTTTCCCTAATTATTTAATTCTCAACACTCACCCTAATCAATGCTTGTCCATTTTGAAAAGTCTTTTAAAACACACCTAAGGAAATATTTTCAGGAGAAATGTAAATAAGTAATATGTCACGAAGAAACTTCTTTAAAACACAGCAGAAAATAGTATGTGAATACTTATATTGATTATGTCTCATTAAAATACCTTTGGTGATAAACTATATACAAAAATCATAAATAAAAATAGTGCAATATTAAGGATTTGATGATCATGAACATGTTATAATTCAAGAGTTTGCTCCCTAGAGTTTTACAAGCCATGTATCAGTCCATTAAAATATCACCCCCTCCTACCATTTCATGTTTGTGAAGATCCTGGCCGAGTATGGAGGTGTGGCGGTATTGCGTCTATTTTAGACCAGGTTCGGCCCGATCTGGCCCGTCGGTTTCTGACGGTGGTGAGAAAGGGGAGGCGGGGATACTGGTGAAAACTGATCCGTTTCGGTTATGACGGATGATCGCGGATGAAGGCATTGTCATTGCAGCTCTGGTCTCTTTGCTCGCTGCAAACCGAGTAATCTAAAACTTACACATTTATGAGCTAACATATCAAACTGAAGCTTAGAGCAACAAACATATGACGCAACAAAAAGATATCATGATATCAAGAACTAATAAAATAGGCGCTTGATGAGGGCGTCCCAGTGCCTTCTATTATTCCCATGAAGGAGGAGGTGAAGCTCAATTTCAGGACTCCACCAAGTTAGAGGTGTGCCATGGTTGTTTGCAGTTTATTTGTTTTTATTATTCCACGTCACGTGGGCCACTTAGGTTTTATTTTGTGTGTAGTTTTCTGGCTGCCTATATATGGAGGCCCGTGGCTAGGTTTTAGGGAGTTCAGAATTTAAGAGTTTAGACATTGTGTTGTGTCTCGGGGTGAAGCATCCCTCCATGGAAGGCGCCTCCGTTTTATCCAGATTTAATAAATCGCGTGAAGGTTCTTGTGTGCATCAAGAATTATCGTGTCATGGTTTGAGGCGTGGTGATCATCACCTTGTTGCTTGTTGGATTCGTCCCACTTCTTCAGGCTGCGTTCTTCGCGTGATTGGAAGAATTAGTTATCTTGTTGACTCGTTGTGAAAGATTGGGCCTAAAACCCTTTTGGATCACGTTGATCCTTATCATCTTGGTATCAGATCTGTCGGGTTTATCACGGCGAGAATTGAAGATGGCAAAGAAGAGTGGTGATGTTGTCGATTTGATGCCACCTGCTGGAGATGACCTTTCGGCGTTGAGGGTAATGCCTCTCCGGGGGAGGATGATGAGGGCATCCCAGTGCCTTCTGTTATTCCCATGAAGGAGGAGGCGAAGCCCAATTTCAGGACTCCACCAAGTTAGAGACGTGCCATGGTCGTTTGCAGTTTATTTATTTTTATTATTCTAGGTCACGTTGTGGGCCACATAGGTTTTATTTTTGTGTGTACTTTTCTAGCTTCCTATATAAGGAGGCTGGTGGCTAGGTTTTAGGGAGTTTAGACTTTGAGAGTTTAGACATTGAGTTGTGTCTCGGGATGAAACATCCCTCTGGGGACGGCGCCGCCATTTTATCCAGATTTAATAAAAATCGTGTGAAGGTTATTGTGTGCATCAAGAATTATCATGTTGTGGTTTGACGGGTGGTGATCATCACCCCGTTGCTTGCTAGATTCGTCCCACTTGTTCAGGTTACGTTCATCGCGTGATTGGAAGAATTAGTCATCTTGTTGACTCGCTGTGAAAGATTGGACCTAAAACCTCCTTATCAGCGCTTCAGAAAGTAACAGAGCAAATCTAATATTATGACCTTGAAAACATTGCATACAGAATATACCCCACATCAAACACGAGTAGGATTTTTACCGCACCTCCGAGTCTGTCTAAATCTTTTCTTTGTGCTAGCTTATTCGATATCCGTTCGTGCGCCACCCCATATGCATTATTGCCGGAAATTTTCTCCTGCAAGCGATGACACCAAACAAATTCTCTATACTTTTGTGATATCGTGAAATCACTGTCAGTAGTACTCATATGTACACTCACGAGATCAGGATCCATTTGGCATCCTGGGTTGCTGCTATTAGGACCTTACGTACATTTCTACAAGTTCTTACGTTGATAAAGAGGTACACGTGTACAGAGTCGGCAGCTCGTGGGCTGAACCAAATCCATGATCGTCAGTCTCGTTAGCCCAATCAAACAATCTAGTGAAATGGCCCAACATCTCTGAACCCTAGCAGCTCTCCATTTTCCCTCAAACAGTCACCGGCGGTCACCGCGACCCATCGGCATCACCGTTGGAATCGGATGTGGCGGCGAGATCCTCCTCACACGGACGTCCACGAAGATTTCTCAGGTCAGTGAGATCTCTATGGGGGTGCCGGAGCGTTTGAATAATTAAGAGCGGGGCTGATTTGGTGAGTGCTTTGCAGGAAGAGGTGATGTCGCCGGAGCCAACGGAGAAGCGAGGGCGCCCAGGCGGCCACGCCGGCGACCGTCTAAGCGACCTGCCGGACGTCCTCCTCCACGCCATCATGTCCTTCCTTCCGGCCCCGCAGGTCGTGCGGACGAGCGTGCTGTCGCGGCGATGGAGGGACCTCTGGCGCTGCACCCCCTGCATAAACATCGACGAGCGCGACTTTTGGAGTGGGTGCGGGAGTGACCGCCACAGACGGGAGGAGAATTGGCGCAAGCTCGAGGACTTCACCAGCAACTTCCTCTTGTTCCATATCAATACCACATCCTTGGATAAGTTTCGGATATCTGCTCAAGCTTGGGATGCCGATGCACTTAAACTTCGAGTACTGGATAGGTGGGTGCGACGTGGCATCAAATACTGCCCCCAAGTGCTCGAGATTCGTATCTTTGCTTCACCTGCAATCCCTTTTCCTCATATGGGAGCAAGCTCTTGCCGCCTCAAAAGGTTGCATCTTCGTTCTATGTATCTGGACAACCAGTTCGCAGAGCTGCTTATTTCTGGGTGCCCTGTTCTGGAAGATTTAGAGCTCATGTGGTGCAGCCAAGATTTTCAAGAAATTAAGTCGCGCACATTGAAGAAGCTGGACGTCGACCGTTGTGTCCATCTCAGTGAAGATCCGGTGGTTATCACAGCACCCGTTCTTGCAGACCTCCAACTGTGTATTTCACCTGATTGCTGTTCCAATGGTATTTCTATATGTGAGACGGCTTCTCTAGTCAAAGCATCGATTCATTTAGTTTATCCGGGTGAAACATTCTCTTTGAAACACCAACGCCGTCTTCTTGGTAACCTGTGCAATGTGCCAAATTTAGAGTTGTATGGCTTCCAGACAATGGTACGCATTCCTCCAATACATGTTTCCTGTATATGTTCATTTATGCTCCGAATAAATGTTTCCATGTGTTCCTAAAATATTACCTGTCCATGTGGCGCATGAGCAATCAATTGAAATTGACCGCAAAATGTGATTTATTGATTTTTTTTCTATAATCCATATAGAGTGTTTCATCTAAGGAATATTCGTGTGACAATCACAAGATACATCACTAATGACTATAAGGAAGAGGTTGTTCGTTGTTAATCTGATGATGTTAGGTGATGCTTACATTCAGTTTTGCTTTGTGGTTTGTATGTATTTCAGGCAATGCTCGTTGAGGAATCGGTTGAACTCCCAATATTCTCTAACTTGCAATCCTTGTCACTTGAACAATGTTTCCTTGATAAATGCGATCTCAATGACAAATTGGAGGCTCTAGGAAGCTTTGTTCAGAATTCTCCTTGTTTGGAGAAGCTTACTCTGGAATGCTGCATGGTATTTAACCTTTTTCCTATCAATCTTGAACCGTCTCATGAATTTTATAGCTTCTGACATGAATCCTTTGGTATCAAAAGTTTGAAGTAGACACGGAGACAGAGGGGCAGCCTGTGTGGAAAAACATAATTCTCCAACGACAGGACCAAATACTTACCAGTGCCCGAAGTTGAAGTTCATAGAAGTCATGTACGAGGAGGACCATGATCACCAACTAGTCGAACTTTTGTGGGGAATAGGGAGGAAGCTACCAGATGCCAGTATCATACTCACCAGTCTTAGTGGTGACTAAAATATTCCCCGGGCATCTGATAACTTTGCCATCATCCTCGTTGTATCCATGGTTGTACTTTGTTTAACAGCGCTTAATCTTGTAGTGCTGGTATTTCAGGACAGTTGAACTAGAAGTCGTTGACATGGTAGACATGGTGTATAATGCTTGCACTACATCACATCCAATGGGGTGTCAGAAGTTGGGCTGATGAACTACCGATTATGTTAGTATGTTTGCGCAAATCTTATGCTTTTGAATAATTGAAGATGTGATGCTTGATATAGCTGGTAAATGTTAGCATATCAACATTTTCTGGGCAAAAGTGGTGCAATGTGTCCCTAAATTCAAACTATACTTTGGCACAAATTTTAAAGAGCAACTATTGGCTTGTGGTTCATATATTTTGGACAATACCTACTATGGTACTAGGTGCATAATATTGCAAAGAAAGAGTCACAAGTGCATAATTTCCAACTTAAGTGATGCTGATTTCCTGGATAACTGATACTCAGAGATTTAAGAATGCAACTTGCACTATAGTGATGCAATATTTCGATGCGGATAACCTAGGCCGCGCTACTGGCACGGTGATTCGGGACTGTCACAGCACATTTATAGCTGCTAGCAATAGCACTCTTGACTATGTCTTTGATGTGATGATGGCCAGAGGTGCAAGCTCTGAAGCAAGGACTCCTCCTGGCACAGTCGGTAGGCTGCAAGCGAGTAATTTGATGTTCGGATAGTTCGGATGTAGTCTAGACGGTGAGAGGAGGCTATTCGCAGGGAAGTTCAGCTCCAATTTTTTATGACTGCTATCACTTAGCGTCGGAGTTCCTGAAGACGCTCATGAACTAGCCAGGCTGGCCAGGGCAACGGACCAACATGTTTGGTTAGATGAACCTCCCGATTTTATTGTACCTCTACTAGTTAAGTACTAGTTAAGGATGTAACCTATGTGATCAATGCATAAAGAGGTATAATTATGTAAAAAAATGTGACGGTGGTGTTAGAAATAAATAACCCTGGTGGTTATTACGGAATAATCCCCGCTCCCAAGCGGTTCCAACATTGTAGCAACCGCCACCATCGAACCATCGCATCCGTCGGTTCCCCTTGTATAAATAGCATGAAAATCATCAATAAAGAATACAGTTCGATTAATTTGTTGTCTCTCGCTTCGCTCTCGATTACTTCCAAGAGCAGGGTATATTTTACTTGTTCATGTTTACCACACGTGTGAGCTTTCCTCTCAATTTCAAATTCAAGAGCCGCAACAGTTATAGCATAGAAAAATGAAACATAAGTAATGAATCCGATGTATAAAATCATTGTCTTTGGGACATACATCCAACAAGCAGATGATATATAAAATAAAATTGATGCTTCAGAAAGTAATATAGCAAATCTAAGAACCGATAAACCGACTCCTAAAATACAGAGTTAACTGATGAGAGTAAACAAAATACACGTGCCAGTTTATATCTTAGGTCTCCGCTTGCCGACCCAGTCACTTTAAAAAACAAAAAATTTAAACCACTATATTAAGTCAGCAAGCCGGCTCATTAAAAACCTTCCAGTCCCCTTAGGTACCCTGGTAAGTAAAAGAGTGCGTAAGAAACTTGCCGCTTTAAGCATCCACGAGCGTTACATCGTTTGTGATTACAGAGCGTAAGAAAATTGGGGGGTCGCCATGCCAAACTGCATGCTCCACCTCCTCAAATTTAGCTAAGGTATCAGCTGCTCTATTAGCCTCTCTAGGACAATGGGTGAAACTAACAGAGGTGAAATTACGACATAGAAACGAGCATTCTTCGTAAATCGCCGCCGCCAGTCACTTTGTAAGCCTACTTGTCCATAAAGATACACAATACACTCAATACCACACCTAGAAACCATTGTATACGGAATAGATCTAGCATCAAACATGGGTTGGCTTTTTTCCGGACGGTGTTTCTCACGGTCTGTCTAATTTTTTTTGGTGTGCTAACTCATTGGATATACGTACGTATGCCACCCCATATGCATTATTGCGAGAAATTTATCCTTATTTCAGCATCACAAAAATATTAAAGTAGACGTACTGCCTTATTTGAAAGTTTATTTTAATTTCTCCATGCATTTGTGATATCGCATGAAATCACTTAAGTAGGACTCATATGTATACTAACAAAATCAGGACCAATTTGGCATCCCTAGATTTCTTCTAGGACCTTCGATATCTGCTTAGGGGTTCGATAGAGAGTGGACAAGTGATTCCCGAGTTTTTGAAAACTTCGAAAATGACATTTGAAAGTTTCAAAAAATTCGAGCAAAAAAATTTAGATGTAGATAAATATACTCTACTAGGGAGAAAAAACCAATCCAAATTTCTTTATATTTTTTACCGGGAAAATGACAAATGGGTGGATCTGGGTCAGCGGAAAGTAGACGTTTTCAAAAACTTGAAATTTTGTTAGATTTGTCATTTTTATGTAGCCTAGAATAATATGAATTTTACATTATATTTTGTAAACTTTTAAAGTACGACATTATACACGCCTAGAAAAAATTCCAGTATTTTTTAAGCTGGCAAATGTCGATTTTGAATTTTTCAAAAAATGGCCTCCATGGCTCCATGGGCAAAACCTATACGCCGCCCATTAGCGGCGCATAAACCTAGCGCCGCTAACAGGAGCGACCTAATGGGCCGGCCCATAGTTCGGCGACTTTTCTTTTCGCTTTTTTCTGTTTCTTTTTTCGTTTCTTTTTTCTTATTTAGTTTTTCTTTTTCGTTTCATTTCTGATTCTTTTTTCTTTTTCTTTTCTTTTTATTTTTCTGTTTTGTTTTATTTTTCTTTTCTTATTGTTTTTTGTTCTTCTTTAAATTGTTTTTTGAAAATTGTTTAATTTTGAAAAAGGTTCCAAATTTAAAAATAGTTCTGAATTTAAAAATGGTTCCGAATTTAAAAATGGTTTCAAGTTTGAAAATCGGTTCCATTTTTGAAAATGGTTACAAATATAAAATAGTTCTGAATTTAAAATGGTTCAAACTTTAAAAATGGTTCCAAATTTGAAAATGGTTCCAAGTTTGAAAATCGGTTCCATTTTTTATAAAAATGGTTCCAAATTTAAAAATGGTTCCAAGTTTGAAAATCGGTTCCATTTTTTAAAATGGTTCCATATTTAAAAATGGTTCCAAATATAAAATGATTCTGAATTTAAAATGGTTCAAAATTTAAAAGTTTGAAAATCGGTTCTATTTTTGAAAATGGTTCCATATTTAAAAATGGTTCCAAATATAAAATGGTTCTGAATTTAAAATGGTTCAAAATTTAAAAATGGTTCCAAATTTGAAAATGGTTCCAAATATAAAAATAGTTCCATTTTAAAAATGGTTCCAAATTTAAAAATGGTTCCAAGTTTGAAAATCGGTTCTATTTTTGAAAATGGTTCCATATTTAAAAATGGTTTCAAATATAAAATAGTTCTGAATTTAAATGGTTCAAAATTTAAAAATGGTTCCAAATTTGAAAATAGTTCCAAATATAAAATGGTTCCAAATTGAAAAATTGTTAATTTTCAAAAATGGTTCAATTTTGAAAATGGTTCCGAATTAAAAATGGTTCCAAAATTTAAAATGGTTCCAATTTGAAAAAAAACATTTTTTAATGGTTCCAAAATAAAAATGGTTCCAAATTTTAAAATGATTCTAATGTTAAAATGATTTTAAATCTAAAAATAGTTCTGAATTTAAAATGGTTCTAAATTTAAAAATGGTTCCATCTTCGAAAATGGTTCAATCTTCGAAAATGGTTTCAAATTTATTTTGGAACCATTTTCGAAACTAAAATTATTTTTCGATTTTTCTGGAACGTTTGTGTGCAAACCTAACAAAAACAAACGTGCGAAACAGTTAGCGACCAGTTTTCGGAGCGAAATAGAAGGAAACGATTTGGCGCGCAAGCTATGGGCCAGGCCCAGTTACGGGCTCCCCCGCTCCATGTGAGGTTTTGGTTCGATAGGTTTGCAGCTGGTGGGCTGAAACGAAACCGTCTTCGTCAGGCTTGCTAGCCCAATCAAAGAATCCAGAGAAATGTTCTCGCCCAACAGTTGTGAACCCTAGCAGCTCTCCAAAATCCCTCAGGTGCCACCGGCCGCCGCCGCGACACATCGGCATCAGCATTGGAACGGATGTGGCGGCGAGCTCCTCCTCACACGGACGCCCACGGAGATTTCTCAGGTCAGTGAGCGAGCGAGCGGTGGCGGGGTGCCAGAGTCGTTTGAATAATTAAGAGCGGGGCTGATTAGGCGAGTGCTTTGCAGGAAGTGGTGATGTCGCCGGAGCCAACAACGGCGAAGCGAGGGTGCCCAGGCCAGGCGGCCACGCGGTCACCTTTGCAGGCGACCGTCTAAGCGACCTGCCGGACGTCCTCCTCCACGCCATCATGTCCTTTCTCCCGGCCCCGCAGGTCGTGCGGACGAGCGTGCTGTCGCGGCGATGGAGGGACCTCTGGCGCTGCACCCCCTTCATAAACATCGACGAGCGCGACTTCCGGATTACCATTGGGAGTAACCACGAGGAGATTTGGCGCAAGCTCGAGGACTTCACCACCAACTTGCTATTGTTCCATAACAATTTCACATCCTTGGATACGTTCCGGATATATGCTAAAACTTCGACTGGTAATGGATTTCACCGTCGTGACATCGATAGATGGTTGCGACGTGGCATCAAATACTGCCCCCAAGTGCTCGAGATTCATATCTTTGCTTCACCTGCAATCCCTTTTCCTCATATTGGAGCAACCTCTTGCCGCCTCAAAAGGTTGCGTCTTCATTGTATGTATCTGGACAACCAATTCGCAGAGCAGCTTTTTTCTGGGTGCCCTGTTCTGGAAGATCTGGAGCTCAGGTGGTGCAGCCAAGATTTTCAAGAAATTAAATCGCGCACATTGAAGAAGCTGGTCCTCGACCATTGTGACCATCTCAGTGGAGATTCGGTGATTATCACAGCACCTCGTCTTGCATTCCTCGAACTGTCTATTCGACGGGGTTGTTGTTCCAATGGTATTTCGATATGTGAGACGGCTTCTCTAGTCGAAGCATGGATTTATTTGCATTGTCTTGGTGAAACATTCTCTTTGAAACACCAACGGCGTCTTCTTGGTAACCTGTGCAATGTGCCAAATTTAGAGTTGTTTGGCTTCCAGACAATGGTACACATTCCTCCAATACATGTTTCCTGTATATGTTCATTTATGTTCCGAATAAATCTTTCCATGTGTTCCTAAAATATTACCTGTCCATGTGGCGCATGAGTAATCAATTGAAATTGACCGTGAAATGAGATTCATTGTTTTGTTTTGATATTCATTTAGAGTTGTTTCATCTAAGGAATATTCGTTTGACAATTACAAGATACAGCATTGGTGACTAAATGGAAGAGATTGTTGGTTGTTAATTTGATGTTGATAGCTGATGCTTAAATTCACTTCTGCTTTGTGTTTTGTATGTATTTCAGGCGATGCTCGTTGAGGAATCAGTTAAATTCCCAATATTCACTAACTTGCAAACCTTGTCACTTGAACGATGTTTCCTTGATAAATGTGATCTCAGTGACAAATTGGAGGCTCTAGGAAGCTTTGTTCAGAATGCTCCTTGCTTGGAGAAGCTTACTCTGTACCGCTGCATGGTAATTAACCGTTTTTTCCTATCTATCTTCACCTGTCTCCTGAATTTTATAGTTTCTGACATGACTCCTTTGGTACCAAAAGTTTGAAGTAGAAATGGGGACAGAGGGGCAGCTCGTGAGGAAAAACATAATTCTCCAACGACAGGACCAAAATACTTACCGGTGCCCGAAGTTGAAGTTCATAGAAGTCACTTGCGATGAGGACCATGATTACCAACTAGTCGAACTTTTGTGGGGAATAGGGAGGAAGCTACCAGATGCCAGTATCATACTCACCAATCTTAATGTTGACTAAAATATTCCCCGAGCGTCTGATAACTTTGCCATGATCCTCGTTATATCCAAGGTTGTACTACTTTGTTTAACAACGCTTTATATCCTAGTGCTGGTATTTCAGGATAGTTGAACTAGAAGTTATTGACATGCATGGTAGAGATGGTGTATAATGCTTGCACTACAACACATCCAATGGGTACCAGAAGTTGAATTATGTGTTCATCTTGTTACCCGCTGATGAACTGCCAATTATGTTAACATATTTGGGCAAATCTTATGCTTTTGAACAATTGAAAATGTGATGCTTTATAAAGTTGGTAAATGTTAGCATATCAACATTTTCTGGGAAAAAATGGTGCAAAGTGTCCCTAAATTCGAACTATACTTTGGCACAGTTTGTAAAGTGCAAGTCTTGGTCTTCTCGTATATATATATTCTGAAAATACCTACTATGGTACTAGGTGCATAATTTTGCAAACAACAATTCCCAGGTGCAGAATTTCCAAGTGATGTGATGCTGACTTCCTGCATAACTGATACTCAAGATTCAAGAATGCAGCTTGCACTATAGTAACTATGTGACGCTGTAACACAGAGTGTCAGTGGGTGAACTAGTGATGATGTTCCGCCGTCACATAGTTTTGTATCAGCATTGAACAAGGTTATGTTTTGTATCAGCAAACCAAAATAGGTTTCAATGCTACAGATATAATGGCATGAGGTTTAGCTGCTTTGAATTGATAGTATGTGGCTGCTTATAACAAAATAGTATCAGGTCCCATTTTATAGTTTCAGGCTAGCTGCAGCTAGCTGCTCGCACTCGCATAATTTAATTATCTGAAAAAAATTACCATTATTACTTATCTATATGTACTGTAACATGTACCCAAACGTGGTTCAGCATCTAGTTCCGTGTGATGTCATTGTTCCGGCGTTGGCGATGGCATGGGGAGTAGAAGAGGAGGGACGCGTGGGACATGAACTACAGACGATTTGAGCTATATTTTACTCTGCAGGTGACTGTAGAAGCAAAACACGATTTTCTCTCAAGGAAACGGCAACTAAAAATTAAAACAAAAACGGGAAGTGAGCTAATTAGTTTTGCTCCAGAAACTTGTATTGAGCTCACCATGGTAAAACCGGCGCTATTTATAAACGGTTTTCTAAATCTCGGGCGCCTGAAATTTTCTCAAATCTTAATAATCTACTGTACTAAAAATCTGAGACGGATCTACTTATAAACTATTCAAATGGCGCACACGTGCCCCGCCAGCGTCGACTGCAGTCTGCAGGTACCTAGGCACAGATCATCATCCACGATAGATCGATACCGCGGATGACGAGGCCACCTCGCCACGTATCCGCAGCATCCGACGCGTGCGCACAAGTCGGCCAGCGCTCCTTTCAAAAAAAAAAAAAAAGTCGGCCAGCGCTGCACAGATGGATGCTTCTATCCGCAAGCACGCGTGCCCTCCGGCGAAGCACCTTTTGCCGTTGGCGTGTGTATAAAATCGCCATGGGACCGAGGACAGAGATCACAAAATCACCATCGATCTCATATCCCAACTCGTGCTGATCTAGTGCTCGTCTTGAAGATTTCCATCATACAACAGCAAGAGGCTTAACTAGGTAGCGATATGCCGTCGCTCTGGCGCAGGAAGAGGGCGGCGACGACGACGCCGGTGGTCCGGACGAGGCGGGTGCCGTCGCTCGGGGCGCTGTGGCGCCGACTGGTCCGGGCGCTCTCCTTCGGCCGCGCCGGCCGCGGGAGGACCACCACGAGGCTGTGATCGGCCGGCGCACGCACGCTAGGTGCCGACCGGCGACGCCATCCGCTGTGTCTGCACTGATGCCCTGGTCGTTTGATTGTGTGAGAGTGTTGCAGTAGCTGAGGAATTTTGTTCGCAGCTAGCTGTGCCAGAATATATGTTTAACTTTGTATTTTGTGTGCGAACGCGTTGTAATACTACCCATGTTAATTAATTCTAAGAAAAACTCATGATTTACATTTCAAGAGGACTCGGTGTCCATGCACCAGTAGTACTCCAGCGAGTTGTTCTGAATCAAACATGTCACTTGTGAATCGCAACTAAGGGAATCGCAACTAAGCTCTAGATTTTTTTCTAGCTATTTCCATTTAATTAAAAACAACTAAGCGAATCGCAAACTAAGCCTAGCTCGTTAGGTTTCCGGAACTAGTAAGGTTCAGTGTGATATGTCCTTTAAATGATAAGTAGTTAGCTGACTCACTTATACCATCATTTGTTTAGGAAAGTGGATGTATAACCGAGCCATCCAGATTCAAATCAGAAGTATATTTGGGTTCTCATTTAATATAGTTTTTTAGATAACCTGTCCATCGATTACGTCAAATTTAGAGCGTTTTGTGCATCCCTACCAGTGTTCTAGAAAACAAAACGTTAGGCGCACTGTACTTTGTTTCGAAATGTTAAAACAGCTAAGCGAAACAGAAAATTTCACCAAAGCCTTTCTAGAAACCACAACTCTTGAGATAAGTTGTTTCAAAAAAATATATGATGTGATCTAATTCATTTGACAATGTTCCACTAGTCAAGTCTACTTGGCAAACTTGGTTGGTTTCTCTCTGATTTTTTCCCCCAAACGGGTCTGACTTGAACCGAATAGTTTAAAAGGCATTTTTAGTACTGTCAGACAAAAATTGTTCAAAATTTATACACATCTAGTATTTCAGTATACTGGCATATTTCCATCTCATTTTGCTAGCTGATTTGAAGTTTTCGTTGCTTCTGCAAATAATTATGTTTTAAAAAATGGTTTGGCTCAAGTCACCCTGTCCTCAGATTAAAGGAGAAAGAACAGCCAGCTTTGGCAAGTGGATCTGACTAGTGGGAGCGTCCGTCAGAAACTCAGAATGCTGTCAAACAGACTAAATCCCACCATTTGGATTCTTTGAAACAGTTGGCATACAAATTTACGGTGTTCTGAAGAAAAAAGTTTCGGTTGTGGTTTGTGAAATTTTAGCACGAAAAGTTAGGATTTTTTGGAATTTGCTCTAAATTTTAAGTGCCCACATGGCATATATTGGTTATTACTCGCACCCAACCTTAAAGAGCCATTCACATCTTCTTGATCAATTTGTGAGGGAAAATGTCTCGATGAGTAATATGATAATAGTAAAAACGAATTAACAGAACAAACGCCGGGTTTTGTCATTGAGGGCCATTTGATTCTTGGATTAAAAAAACACACAAGTATGAAAACTAGATTGCAATGATATGCCCATTTTAAGCCCCATTTTAATCCTAAAGATTTTGATGTATTTGATTGCATCTTTCGAAAGATTTAAGTGGATTTGTGAAATTTTGTGTGAATGTATAAATATATCTTCTGAAAAAGTTGTTATAGTATTCACGGAAAGTGTATTATGCTCCCGAGCACCAGTGAGCCTGGTCTTAAAAAAACCAAAACAATATTTACGAGTTTCAATTTTCTTTTGAAACAAATCCCTGGGGTACTCAATGATGTATCCCACAAGCATGCAAAAATCGACTTCAAATACTTTGTATTTTGCGCGACACAAAAAATGACAAAATATGATAAATTTAGTGATTTAAAAATATGCATATTCAGATCCACACTTTTGTTATTTTTGTGTAGCCCATAATATAAAGTATTTGAAATTGATTTTTTACACGTTTGTGGAATACACCATTGGCTACATCTAGGATTGTTTTCAATTTTTTTTGAAAACTCATAAATATTGTTTTGGATTTTTTAAAGGATCAGGATCACTTGAGCTCACTGGAGCTCGGGAGCATCTCCTCTCAGTATCCAGTCCTATATGTCGAGTGATGTGTTGATAGTTATTGTGCACAACATAGTGTCACCTTCTTGTATTCGAACTTCTTCCTTCTATAAAGCTAAGGCTCTCGAAAAAAGAAGTATTCAGTCCTATATATATCAAAGGACTAACTTTCGGAAAAATTCCCGAGGGTCATTTATTCTTTCAAAAACTGAACCTGGCAATCTTCCAAAATTTATATGAATGTTATTTGAATCTCAAGTGTCTCAGGTAAACTAACCGAGACCACTCTTCTATGCAAATGATCGCAACAGTGGAACATGGGGTTCCCCTAGTACTGCCAAAGTGGGTCCACCCCATGTGGGCCCAAGATGAAGATGGACAAGACCAAGACTAAGCTGGCGGGTTCACCGTCAAGACACGCATGGCCTACGTCGACAAAGGGCTCCGGTCCTGGGGACCTTCCGGGTCCCCGAACCAAGCAAGAAGGCTAGGAAGGACCCGAGAGCCCGAGTTCCCGGCAGGAGGCCAGGCTCCCTCTCGGGTACTTCCCCACGCCCCTGTGGATAAGCACTCCACCTCACCGCGGAAGACTTGGGAAGCAAAGCGAAGGCAGCACGGGCGGGAAGCACGTCCCGTGGTGGTGTCAGCTCCTGTCCACCCCAAGGCGGACGCTCCCACCTAACCCAAAGGAGACGCTAGGCTGAGGAGAGGCCACGTCTCCTCCTAAACTAGATGAGGAGGGTCCTTCGCCCGAAGGTCCCTCATGCCTCTCACGTGACCCTGTGGCAACCCCTTAGCCTATAAAAGGAGGACCAAGGCACGGAGGAAAAGGGGAGGGAGAAAGGAAGGTCGAAGGAAGGACGAACACAAGGTAGAATCAGAGCAAGACTAGACTAGGGCTGCGAAGGTAGAGAGGAAGGTGATTTCCTCTGGGTCAGGATCTGTCCTTCTTCTACCTCCAGCCAAAACCCTTCCGGGTACCCCATCCGGGAGGTTCCATTGTAAGCCACACTATGAAGAACCCATCAATTCAGACATGCAGGAGTAGGGCTTTTAGCCTCCGGGCGGCCTGAACCTGGGTAGCTCCTTGTGTCCCTTTGGTTGCATGCCTTGATCGTGGAGAGGAGAGCTTGATCTAGACTCCGCCCAAGAAGATGATTCTCAGCCTCCTTCACGCCCCGTGCCGAACCTAAAAGGGGGTATCCTATACTCCCGGTGTCCGTGCAACGAGACACGACATCTGGCGCGCCAGGTAGGGGGCGCAAGCGCTGGTTTCATCTTCATCAAGTTCATCGGCAAGTTCTTCGTCAAGCATGCCTCCGAAGAAGAAGGGAGACCCTGCGGCGTCCAAGCCGGTCTCTCCCTCACGCACTCAAGCTTCAGCTGAACGTCGTGCTGCTGGCGCACGGCGGAGCATCTCTCCGTCCCCGCCTCCCATGGAGAGGGTGGCGCCGGACGAAGTGGACGGTCACGACAAGGACAACGGCCCTGGCGGAGCGGCGGCTCCAAAGGGCACCACCATGCCTCCTCCTCGCTCGGGGGAGAAGAGCGTCTGCAACGGCACCGGCAAGGAGCCCACCGCTGGAGGAGGGAACCACGGCGTTCGCCCCAGCGGGGATCCACGAGCATCCAAGAGGAAGACCTCCGCGCACTCGCCTTCGGACGTGCAAGCTCGCCATGATGCTCTAGTCGCTGCCAAGGCCCTGATGCAGTTCCCTCCAAGCAGCGGCGATCCCAAGGTCTACCAAGAATGGAGGACTCGCGTCGAGAGGCTCCTCGACTTCGCCGATGGTGGTCCGTGGGTCGAACCCACTCAAGCTCCCACCGTCGATGATCCCGGAGCAGCACAAGACAAGACACGTGATCCGCGAGGCCAGCCTCGTGGTGAACGTCAAGCCAAGACGGCGCCTCCTCGCACCGTTCCACCGATGGCTGATCGGCTAAACCGCGAACGCGGCGAGGCCATCTCCATCGGGTCGTCTACCTCGCGCAACCCAGATCTTCGTGACGAGCTCAACAGTCGTCAGAACGAGGATATGCGCACCCGCATCGAACGTCGTCGAGAACGTCACCGCCGGGAAGATCGGGGCATCGACCTCGCCGAAGGCTGCCTCGCCCTTGCCCCCGAGTTCCGCCACTTCAACTGGCCCAAGAAATTCAAGATCGACGTTCTCCACTACGACGGCACCACGAACCCCCGGCACTTTCTGCAGATCTACTCTCTTGCTGCGATGGTTGCCGGGGCCGACGAGGTCATGATGGCCAACTGGTTCCCATTGGCCCTGAAGGGAGACGCCCAGACTTGGCTTCTCAACCTTCCCAAGTGCTCCATCCGTTCCTGGTGGGCACTGAAGGAGCAGTTTCTGGGGGCTTTCCAAGGCGGGTACGAGCGCCCGTGGGCTCCCAGTGATCTCCACGACTTCAAGCAGCTGCCAGTTGAAACTCTCCGCACGTTCATCCAGCGCTTCACCCAGAAGATGAACACCATCCCGTGCATCAAGGAGGAGTTGGTGATCCAGTCCTTCCACGCCAACGTCCGCAACCCCAAGATGCGCGAGAAGCTGAGCATCCATCGCGTCGAATCTGTTCGTAAGCTCTGGGAGCTTGCAGATCGGTGCGCTCGAGCTGAAGAAGGAGCCAAGTTCCCCGGGGAGGATGAACCCGAGGACAAGGTCGCTCCAGCCAAGAACAAGAAGCGGGACCCTGGACCCGACAAGCGGATCTTCGTCACCGAGCCTCTTCCGAAGAAGACCAAGCCCGCGCCGACTTCCGAGGAAGAAGGTGAAGGTGATCCCTGGTGCCACATCCATCCAGAAGGCAACCACTTGCTCAAGGACTGCCGCATGCTCAAGAACCTCGCCATCCGGGAGCAACGCCGAGCTGATGGGGTCAGTCAAGACGGTTGCTACAACTGCGGCACTGCCGGGCACATCGCTCGTGACTGTCCCACGGGTCGCCAAGGCGGAGGCGGCCGTGGATGGAACCGAGGCGGTGGCCGCGGGGGCCGTGGAGGAGGACGCGGCGGTCAAGGTGGTCGCGGGTACAACACTCCGGAGGCCGCCCACGGCGGCAACGGGGAAGCTCCGGCTCCCCAAGGAGGCAACGGCGGCAAGTATCAAGAAGTCACTGGAGTTGTCGGGTGCATCCACGGAGGGTCTTCTCTGCCTCCCTCCAACGGCGCCTGCAAGAGACTTGTCCGGGAGCTGAACGCGGTTGCTTCTGCTCCGTCCAAGCCCCTGGACTGGTCTAGTCAAGTCATCACCTTCGACCCAGAAGACCACCCTGCAAACACTGCCGGGGTCGGGACCCTGCCGCTGATCGTGTCGCCCGTCATCCACAACTACAAGGTCACCAAGATGCTGGTCGACGGAGGCTCCAGCCTCAACTTGCTGACGGCGAAGGTCCTGGCTATCCTTCAAATTCCCCTGTCTCGCCTGCAAGACACCGGGTGTTCCAAGGCGTGAACGGAAGTGTTACTCGACCCCTCGGGAAGATCACCCTTCCGGTCACCTTCGGCGACTCCAAGAACTTCCGCACCGAGGAAATCGTCTTCGACATCGCCGACACTCCGCTACCGTACAACGGCATACTTGGCAGACCTGCTCTGGCCAAGTTCATGGCCGTCTCCCACTTCGCCTACAACATGCTGAAGATTCCGGCGCCGTGGGTGATCAAGGTCAAGGCCGACATCGACGATGCTATCTACTGCGTTCACCAGCTGAACCAGACGGTGGCAATCATGGCGGATGTCCCTCAAGGTGTACAGGAGGATGATGATGGGGCTCTCCCCGGGGGCGAAGGGCACCCTGGGGGCTCCACATCTACTCCCCCAAGAAGGCGCCATTCCATGGCGATCCGCAGCTGACCAAGAAGGTGGCGCTAACCAGCGACGGAGTTCGCTCCATCACCATCGGCGCCCGCCTCACCGACAAATAGGAAAGCGCGCTCGTCGCCTTCCTTCGGGAAAACTCTGACGTCTTCGCGTGGGAGGCGTCAGGTTTACCCGGCGTTCCAAGGGAGGTGATCGAGCACAAACTGGCGGTCAATCCGGGGGCTCGCCCCGTGAAGCAGGTTCTCCGGAACCAAAGCAAGGAAAAGCTGGAATTCATCATCGCCGAGGTGGACAAGTTGATAGAAGCTGGTGTCATCCGGTCGGTTCCCCACCCAAGCTGGGTGGCCAACCCCGTGGTGGTACCGAAACCCATGACCTTCAAGTGGAGACTCTGCATCGACTTCACAGACCTGAATAAGGCCTGTCCCAAGGACCCTTTCCCCCTGCCGCGGATCGACATGATCGTGGATTCCACGGCCGGGTGCGAGCTGCTGTGTTTCTTGGACGCCTTCTCCGGGTACCACCAGATCATGATGTCACTCGAGGACCAAGAGAAGACGGCCTTCATCACTCCCAAGGGCTGCTACTGCTACACCCGGATGCCTTTTGGCCTCCGGAACGCCGGCGCTACCTTCCAGCGCGCAATGCAAGCATGCCTTGGGTCGCAGCTGGGCCGCAACGTTGAAGCGTACATCGACGACATCGTGGTCAAGACCCGGTACAAGGACTCCCTCATCCAAGACCTGCACGAGACCTTCGAGAACCTCCGCCGGGTCAACTTCAAGCTCAACCCCGACAAGTGCGTGTTCGGGGTCCCCTCCGGCAAGCTGCTGGGTTTCCTGGTCTCTCACCGAGGGATCGAGGCGAATCCGGACAAAATCAAGGCAATCGAGCGCATGGAGGCGCCCCGGCGGGTCAAGGACGTACAGCGCCTCAACGGGTGCATCACTGCACTCGGGCGCTTCATCTCAAGGCTTGGGGAGCGGGCCTTACCGTTCTTCAGGCTGCTCAAGAAGTCAGGCCCCGTGGAGTGGACCTCCGAGGCCGAGGAAGCCCTGCAGTCCCTTAAGCGCTACCTCGCCTCGCCACCAATCCTCGTGGCACCAGAAGAGAAGGAGCCCCTACTACTGTACATTGCTGCCACCAACCAGGTGATCAGCGCTGTGCTTGTGGTAGAGCGTGACGCTCCTCCGAAGAAGTCAAGCAAGATCAAGGGCAAGCGACCCGGGAACTCTCTCCCGGGACAACCGTGCAAGAAAAGGCTGCCGGGTGACCAGGGGTCTCACGATCCTGACGTCACTGCAACCTCACCAGACGCGCGGAGCCCGTCGGGAATGGAGAATCTCCCTCCGACGAGACTTCGCCGGGGGCTACCTCGTCCCCACCCCAAGACGTCGACGTGGAGGAAGCCGAGCCCTCTCAGGACTCGGCGACCCGCAAGGTGCAGCACCCGGTCTACTTCGTCAGCGCAGTGCTGCGCGACGCCCGGGAGCGGTACCCCATGATGCAGAAGCTGCTGCTGGCAATCCTCATTGCCTCCCGCAAGATGAGGCCGTACTTCCAAAGCCATCCCATCACGGTGGTGTCCAAGTACAACCTAAGAAGCCCCCTGGAGAACCCACTTGCCACTGGTCGCATATCATGGTGGGCCATGGAGCTTCAAGGTTTCGGTCTCAAGTTCGAGCACACGACAACATCAAGAGTCAGGCGCTGGCGGATTTCACGGCCGAGTGGACCGAGACGGCGTTCGACGACCCGGAAGAGGAAACCTGCCTCCCCGGGAAGGAAGATCCTAGCGCCTGGACCATGCACTTCGACGGCTCCTACACCAAGGGGAAAGGAGGTGCTGGGGTTGTCCTAACCTCACCAACCGGGGACCGGCTGAAGTACGTCGTCCAGATGCACTACCAAGGGAACATCTCCAACAACACGGCGGAGTACGAGGGCCTGCTCGCAGGACTTCGTGCTGCCATCGGCCTCGGCATCAACAAGATCGTCGTCAAGGGTGACTCTCAGTTAGTCATCAAACAAGTGAACAAGGAGTACGCGTGCCCTCAGATGGCACCATACGTTGAAGAGGTCTGGAAGCTGCAGCGGCGCTTCGACAACTTCCGGGCTGTGTACGTCCCACGGGGAGAAAACACGGCCGCGGATGAGCTATCGCAGGTGGCGTCCAAGCAAGAACCAGTGCCTCCCGGGATCTACATCGAGGTCCTCAGGCGACCTTCGATCCACCCGAGAGGCTCGCGACAAGATCTGCGCCGGGGGCTGGCGACCCTTCTACCTCGACAACACGGGTAGCCAGCCCAGAAGCTCAAGACCCGGCAGCCCCTCCAGCGGAGGAAGCTATGCTTTCTTTCCGTCGGATGGTGCTACCGGTGGAAGGAACCCACCCACCCTGGGCCCGGGACATCGTCAAGTACATCATGGAGCACGCCCTCCCGGAGGACGATCACGACGCCGAGCGGGTGGCTCGTCAAGCCAAGCTCTACGTCATGATCGACGGCGAGCTCTACCGGCGACGGGACAACGGAGTCAAGCTCCGCTGCATCCCTCAAGAACAAGGCCAAGTACTGCTGCGGGACATCCACGAGGCACATGTTCAAGTCATGTGGCATCAAGATCACTGGCGGGTAAAGTTTTTCGTCACGGGTTCTACTGGCCAACAGTCCTCAGTGATGCGAGCAGCTAGTCAAGACCTGTGAAGCCTGCCAGTACTATGCGAAGAACATACATCAGCCGGCGCAAGCTCTGCAGCCAATTCCAATCTCCTGGCCGTTCGCGGTCTGGGGGCTGGACATCGTGGGAAGATACCGAAGTCTGTCGGGGGCCATGAATACCTTTTCGTGGCCATCGACAAGTTCACAAAGTGGGTGGAAGTGATGCCAGTACCAAGACAGACAGCTCAAGCAGCCATCAAGTTCATTGAAGGGATCGTGTACCGCTTCGGAGTACCCAACAGAATCATAACGGACAATGGCTCTCAGTTCACAAGCCGATCCTTCCTCAACTTCTGTGAAGAGCTGGGAATCAAGGTGTGTTTTGCCTCGGTGTCCTACCCAAGGTGCAATGGGCAAGTGGAGCGAGCCAATGCGGAGGTCCTAAAGGGTTTGAAGACCAAGGCCTTTGACAAGTTAGAAGACAAGGGCAAGAACTGGATTGAGCATCTACCAAGTGTCTTGTGGTCCCTCAGAACCACACCAAGCAGAGCCACTCAAGAAACACCATTCTTCCTTGTCTATGGAGCAGAAGCCGTCTTGCCAACAGAGCTCAGGCATGGATCCCCCCGGGTACTTGCCTATGATGAAGACGCACAAGCTGAGAGGAGGATTGATGACATCAACTTCCTGGAAGAGGTGCGGTGCCGAGCTTCCTTACGATCTGCTCGATACCAGCAAGGGCTCCGCCGCTATCATGATCGCCATATCCGTTCACGGGTACTGGAACCCGGAGACCTGGTTCTCCGCAAGAAGAACATTGATAACATGAACAAGCTGTCGTCCAAGTGGGAAGGACCTTATCGGGTGACGCATACCCTGAGACCCGGAGCTGTTTATCTGGAGGACGAGAAAGGCAGGCCGGAGGGCAACGCCTGGAACATCGAGAATCTCCGGAAATTCTACCCCTGAATACGAACATGAATCGCAGATAGTTCGAGTCAACTAAGCACGCCCAAGGGGCTAGTGTTCTGTATAAGGGTGTAAGAATCGTCGCCAAGGAATAAAAGATAAGTTTTTCAATTCCGTGAGCCTCTCTTGTTGTCGTGAAGTGTGTTATCCGTAACAACCCCCAAGCAGGGGGCTGACATGGTGCCGGTGGCTGACAGGTCGAGCGCGAGTAGCCTATCAGTAGGCGCTGCCACCTGATCGTGCCGTACTGCCGCGGTAAGAAGTGGAACGGGCAGTGCTGTGTTTTAAAGAACCTAAACACAGAAATGCACATTCAACTTTGCTTGCGGGTTGCTCCGGATGAAACACTTTCACGACATGTAAGGGAGGGTCCATTCTTTTCCTACTGAAAGTGTGTTATGTGTAGCGCCTCTCCCGGGACAGGAATGGATGCTGAAGAGCGGCTCAGGAGCTGGATACCCGGGAAGGACAGTAGATCAAGGCACGGCAAAAACCAGCTAAGTCTTTGCATGTGCATCTTGCATTCTAGGCATAATATCTCGCTCGGAGTCAATATACCACCAACCTGCGCATGCTTGACAGTTGATGAGAACCTTTGCGGGGGTAATGCGTCCTCCCCGGCGAACGGTCAGATTTCCCTTCTGGCCTAGTACCCGTGGCTGTGGAGTGGACTCCCGGAAGGCATAGTGCTCTTAGGGGTGCTGCTACCGGTACAGGCGGTTAGAGTACTTGTCACCTAAGAGATCTCCTCAGAAAACTTGACGGCGCGTTAGTGCAAGGGGAGGTTTGGGAAATGACCCCGGGAGTTGAGCCCTAGGATTGCATTCATCTGAACTTACATTCTGAATTTACAATTCTGAATTACATTCAGTCGAAGCTTTCCCTGGATACATATCTAGCCTATGCTACTAAGGCCAGCTCAGAGCTCCTGGCTGCAGATCTGTCTTCTGTTTTATTGCCTGCCGGGTGAACTCCGGACTCCCGGGGACGCCTGGGATGAAGGAGGGCATTCGCGCAGGATCTTCAGGGGTCCCACGGGCCGGGGAACTTCCGGGCAAACCCCGGCACATGCTGGCTGCAGAGGAGGTGCACGTGGTCCACGAACTTATCCATGATGTCTCCTCATCCTGTACGAAGGGAAGAAATCGAGTCAAGGCGC